>JAZGTL010000050.1:1852500-1860000 GCA_037349345.1 Oemleria cerasiformis | reverse complement strand
ACAGGCCCGAATAATCTTTGAAATTTCATCATGATGGGTAAACGGCGGGAGTTACTATGACTCTCTTAAGGTAGCCAAATGCCTCTACATCTAATTAGTGACGCGCATGAATGGATTAACGAGATTCCCACTGTCCCTGTCTACTACCCAGCGAAACCACAGCCAAGGGAACGGGCTTGGCAGAATCAGCGGGGAAAGAAGACCCTATTGAGCTTGACTCTAGTCCGACTTTGTGAAATGACTTGAGAGGTGTAGTATAAGCGGAAGCCTTCGGGCGAAAGTGAAATACCACTACTTTTAACGTTATTTTACTCGCACATAGGTGATGTTTGCTGCTACTAATGTTGAAAATGCAAATAATCCTATGTCGGGGGGTAGTGGTCCTCACCTCCCTGCTTCCTAAATGTCCATTTATCTCCTCGCACATATGTGATGTTTGCTGCCGCAAATGCTGAAAAAGGAAAATAATCTATATAAGGGGGGTAGTGGTCCTCTCCTCCCTGCTTCCTAAATGTGCGTTACTCCCCTCGCACATAGATGATGTTTGCTGCTGCTAATGGTGAAAATGAAAATAATCCGATATAGGGGGGTAGTGATCCTCTCCTCCCTGCTTCCTAAATTTCCATTACTCCCCTCGCACATAGGCGATGTTTGCTACTGCTAATACTGAAAATGAAAATAATCCTATATAGGGGGTAGTGGTCCTCACCTCCCTGCTTCCTAAATGTCCATTTCTCTCCTCGCACATAGGTGATGTTTGCTGCTGTAAATGCTGAAAAGGAAAATAATCTATATAAGGGGGGTAGTGGTATCTTCTCCCTGCTTCTTAAATGTGCATTACTCCCCTCGCGCATAGATGATGATTGCTACTGCTAATGTTGGAAATGAAAAAAATCCTATATAGGGGGGTAGTGTTCCTCTCATCCCTGCTTCCTAAATGTCCATTACTCCCCTCGCACATAGGTGATGTTTGTTGCTACTAACGCTAAAAATAAAAATAATCCTATATAGGGGCGTAGTGGTCCACTCCTCCCTGCTTCCTAAATGTCCATTACTCCCCTAGCACATAGGAGATGTTTGCTGCTACTAATGCTGAAAATGAAAATAATCCTATATAGGGGCGTAGTGTTCCTCTCCTCTCTGCTTCCTAAATGTCCATTACTCCCCTCGCACATAGGTGATGTTTGCTGCTACAAATGCTGAAAATGAAAATAATCCTATATAGGGGTTAGTGGTCCTCTCCTCCTTGCTTCCTAAATGTCCATTACTCCCCTAGCACATAGGAGATGTTTGCTGCTGCTAATGCTGAAAATGAAAATAATCCTATATAGGGGCGTAGTGGTCCTCTCCTCCCTGCTTCCTAAATGTGCATTACTCCCCTCGTACATAAGAGATGTTTGCTGCATCTAATGCTGAAAATGAAAATAATCCTATATAGGGGGGGAGTGGTCCTTTCCTCCCTGCTTCCTAAATTTCCATTACTCCCCACGCACATTGATGATGTTTGGTGCTGCAAATGCTGAAAATGAAAATAATCCTATATAGGGGGGGGGGGGGGGGGGGCTCCGTGGGCTTCGGTACCGCGTGTCGCGCATCCTTTCGAGCACCTAAATGACCCTAATCGTCCCTTTGACTCCCTTCGAGTCCCTCAGCGTCCCTCGGGTTCCATTCGAGTCCCTATCAACCCTTCAACCAAGCAGAGACATGTTTTGTCGTAGATGGCTACGAGGCGTCTACCAAACTCTCTCTCCATGTCGATAACTTCGAGTACCTTGGAGTCCATGCTTCCTAAATGTCCATTACTCCCCTCGTACATAGGTGATGTTTGATGCTTAAAATGCTGAAAATTAAAATAAAGCTATATAGGGGGGGTAGTGGTCCTCTCGATAGGAAGGCATTGTCCCCGGGCTTGGGCAGCCTACCACCCCTTGTGCCCATCGTAGTCCCTTCGGTGTTCCTTCTTATGCCTGGTTGGGTCGTAGATGTCTTTGTGACACCTCCCCATTGTCGCCTAGCCATTTCGCTGGTCGACCCTTGTATTTTGGGCAAAGAGGGTTCCTATTTTTTTTGCCTGTCGTAACGGATGGGTGCCACTCGTTGTCCCTTGGAGGCCCTCGGGGGACCCTTTGGCGTCCCTCGGCATACCTTTTAGTTCCTTGAAATGTCCCTTGGGTCCCTACGAACTAAATGTGCATTACACCCCTCACACATAGGTGATGTTTGCTGCAGCTAATGCTGAAAATGAAAATAATCCTATATAGGGGGGTAGTGGTCCTATCCTCCCTGCTTCCTAAATGTCCATTACTCTCGTCGCACATAGGTGATGTTTGCTGTTGCTAATGCTGAAAATGAAAATAATCCTATATAGGGGGTAGTGGTCCTCTCCTCCTTGCTTCCTAAATGTGCATTACTCCCCACGCACATAGGTGATGTTTGCTACTGCTAATGCTGAAGATAAAAAAAATCCTATAAAGGGCGGTGTGGCCCTCTCCTCCCTGTTTCCTGAATGTGCTTTACTCCCCTCGCACATAGGTGATGTTTGCTGCTGCTAATGCTGAAAATGAAACTAATCCTATATAGGGGGGGTACTGGTCCTCTCCTCCCTGCTTCCTAAATGTACATTACTCTCCTCGCACATAGGTGATGTTTGCTGCTGCAAATGCAGAAAAGGAAAAAAATCTAAATAAGGGGGGTAGTGGTCCTCTCCTCCCTGGTTCTTAAATGTGCAATACTCCCCTCGCACATAGGTGATGTTTGCTGCTGTTGATGCTGGAAATGAAAATAATCCTATATAGGTGGGTAGTGGTCCTCTCCTCCTTCTTTCCTAAATGTCCATTACTCCCGTCGCAAATAGGTGAGGTTTGCTGCTGCTAATGCGGAAAATGAAAATAATCCTATATAGGGGGTAGTGGTCCTCTCCTCCTTGCCTCCTAAATGTGCAATATTCCCCTCACACATAGGGGATGTTTGCTGTTGTTAATGCTGAAGATAAAAATAATCCTATATAGGGGCGTTGTGGTCCTCTCCTCCCTGCTTCCCAAATGTGCATTACTCGCCTTGCACATAGGTGATGTTTGCTGCTGCTAATGCTGAAAATGAAAATAATCCTATGTAGGGGGGTAGTGGTCCTCACCTCCCTCCTTCCTAAATGTCCATTTATCTCCTCGCACATATGTGATGTTTGCTGCCGCAAATGCTGAAAAAGGAAAATAATCTATATAAGGGGGGTAGTGGTCCTCTCCTCCCTGCTTCCTTAATGTGCGTTACTCCCCTCGCACATAGATGATGTTTGCTGCTGCTAATGCTGAAAATGAAAATAATCCGATATAGGGGGGTAGTGGTCCTCTCCACCCTGCTTCCTAAATTTCCATTACTCCCCTCACACATAGGTGATGTTTGCTCTTGCAAATGCTGAAAATCAAAATAATCCTATATTGGGGGTAAGTAGTCCTCTCCTCCTTGTTTCCTAAATGTGCCTTTGACTACCTAAATGATCCTAATCCTCCCTTTGACTCCCTTCGAGTCCCTCAGCGTCCCTCGGGTTCCATTCAAGTCCCTCTCAACCCTTCAACCAAACTGAGACATGTTTTGTCGTAGATGGCTACGAGGCATCTACCAAACTCTCCCTCCATGTCGATAACTTCGAGTACCTTGGAGTCCATGCTTCCTAAATGTCCATTACTCCCCTCGTACATAGGTGATGTTTGATGCTTCAAATGCTGAAAATGAAAATAAAGCTATATAGGGTGGTAGTGGTCCTCTCGATAGGAGGGTTGAGGGTTGGGACGTAGATGTCTTCGGGACACCTCCCCAAATGGTCTGCTTTGTCGGTTGAGGGTTGCTTTCGGTTATTACCACGCCCAGCGGCGCGGGCTTTGTTCCACTCGATGTTCCTGCATTGTCGTCTAGTCATTTCGCTGGCCAAATCTTGCATTTTGTTTGGTGGTTCATGGCTTTAGCTAACGTTATGGCGTGTGAGTGGTGAATAGAGTGATGCGTCGGCAAGCTCCTTGCTTAGGCAAAGAACTGTCGGCTCTCTCGTTCCTCAGTGATGAATAAAGATTGGATTTTGGGCAAAGCGGGTTCCTATTTTTGCTACCTGTCGTAAAGGAAGGGTTCCACTCGTTGTCCCTTGGAGCCCCTTAGGGGTCCCTTTGGCATCCCTCGGTGTACCTTTTAGTTCCTTGACATGTCCCTTGGATTCCCTGCGCACTAAATATGGATTACTCCCCTCGTACTTAGGTGATGTTTGCTGCTGCTAATACTGAAAATGAAAATAATCTTATATAGAGGGTAGTGGTCCTCTCCTCCCTTCTTCTTAATTGTGCAATACTCCCCTCGCACATAGGTGATGTTTGCTGCTGCTAATGCTGACAATGAAAATAATCCTATATAGGGGGGTAGTGTTCTTCTCTTCCCATATTCTGAAATGTGCATTACTCCCCTCGCACATAGGTGATGTTTGCTGTTGCTCATGCTGAAAATTAAAATAATCCTATATAGGGGGGTAGTGTTCCTCTCCTTCCTACTTCCTAAATGTCCATTAATCCTCTCGCACATAGCTGATGTTTGGTGCCGCAAATGTTGAAATTGAAAATAATCCTATATAGGGGGTAGTGGTCCTCTCCCCCCTTCTTCATAATTGTGTAATACTCCCCTCGCACATAGGTGATGTTTGCTGCGGCTAATGCTGAAAATGAAAATAATCCTATATTGGGGGGTAGTGGTCCTCTCCTCCTCGCTTCCTAAATGTCCATTACTCTCCACACACATAGGTGATGTTTGCTGCTGCAAATCCTGAAAATGAAAATAATCCTATATAGGGGGGTAGTGGATCTCTCGATAGGAAGGCGATGTCCCCGGGCTTGGGCAGCCCACCCTCTGTGTCCTTTCGAGTCCCTTGGTGCCCCCTTAAGCCCATCGGTATCCCTTCGGTGTTGCTTCTTGTCCCTTCTTATGCCTCGTTTATTCGTAGATGTCTTCGGGACACCTTCCCAAATTGCCTGCTATGTTGGTTGAGGGTTGCCTTCGGTGTTTCTTCTTGTTGCTTCTTATGCCTGGTTTGGTCGTAGATGTCTTCAGTTATTGCCACGCCCAGCAGCACGGGCTTTGTTCCACTCAATGTTCCCGCATTGTTACCCGTCGCTCCTACCGATTGAATGGTCCGGTGAAATGTTCGGATCGCGGTGACGTGGGTGGTTCGCTACTTGTAACGTAGCGAGAAGTCCATTGAACCTTATCATTGAGAGGAACTTGAATGAAAGAGTGCGCCCCTGCAACCCCAAAAACGATGAGAGTGCCGGCGACGTCGTCATCTTGAATATGTCAAAACGACTCTCGACAACGGATATCTCATCTCTCGCATCGATGAAGAACGTAACGAAATGCGATACTTGGTGTGAATTGCAGAATCCCGTGAACTATAGAGTCTTTGAACGCAAGTTACGCCCAAAGACATCAGTCTGAGGGGACGCCGCCCTGGGCGTCACACGTCGTTGCCCCCTTCACCTCCCTCGGGAATGCGGAGTATATGGGGGACGGATGGTGGCCTTCCGTGCGCTCTAGCATGTGGTTGGCATAAATATGAAGTCCCCAGGGATGGTTCCTGTCGTAACGGAATGGTTCCTCTCGTTGTTCCTTGGAGCTACTCGGGGGTCCCTTTGGCTTCCCTCGGCTTACCTTTTGGTTCCCTCGCATGTCCCTTTGAGTCCCATTGCCCAAAATATGCATTACTCCCCTCGCACGTAGGTCAAGTTTGCTGCTGCTAATCCTGAAAATGAAAATAATCCTATATAGGGGGGAAGGGGTACTCTCCTCCCTGCTTCCAAAATGTGCAATAATCCCCACGCACATAGGTGATGGTTGCTGCTGCTAATGCTGAAAATGAATATAATCCTATATAGGGGGGTAGTGGTCCTCTCCTCGCTTCTTCTTAAATGTGCAAAACTCCCCTCGTACATAGGTGATGTTTGCTGTTAATGCTGAAAATGAAAATAATCCTATATAGGCGGGTAGTTGTCCTCTCCTCCATGCTTCCTCATTTTCCATTACTCCCCACGCACATAGGTGATGTTTGCTGCTGCAAATGCTGAGATTGAAAATAATCCTATTTAGGGGGGTAGTGGTCCTCTCGATAAGAAGGCGATGTCCCCGGGATTGGGCAACCCACCCCTCATGTCCCTTTGAGTCCCTCAATTTCTATTTGATCCCATCGGTGTCCCTTCGGTGTTCCTTCCTGTCCCTTCTTATGCTTGGTTGGGTCGTAGATGTCTTCGGGACACCTTCCCAAATGCCCTGCTATGTCGGTTTAGGGTTGCTTTTGATTTTTACCATGCCCAGCGGTGCTGGCTTTATTCCACTCGATGTTCCCGCATTATCGTCTAGTCATTTCGCTAGCTGACCCTTGCATTTCGTTTGGTGGTTCTAGGCTTTAGCTAACGTCATGGCGTGTGCGTGGTGAATAGGGTGATGCGTAGGCATGCTTCATGCTTGCGCAATGAACTTCCGGCTCTCTCCTTCCTCAGTGTCCCTTTGAGCCCGTCGGTGTCCCATTGGTGTTCCTTCTTGTCCCATCTTTTGCCTGGTTTGGTCGTAGATGTCATTGGAACACCTTCCTAAATGGCCTGCTATGTCGGTTAGGGGTTGCTTTCGGTTATTACCATGCCCAGCAACGTTGGTTTTGTTCCACCCCATGTTCTCGCATTATCGTCTAGCCATTTCTCTGGCCGACCCTTGCATTTTGTTTGGTTGTTCTGGGCTTTATCTAGAGTCAGGGCGTGTGAGTGGTGAATAGGGTGATGCATCGGCAGGCTCCTTGTTTGTGCAACGAACTGTCGGCTCTCTCTTTCCTCAGTGACGAATCAAGATTTGATTTTTGGAAAAGCGGGTTTCTGTTTAAGCTGCCTATCGTAATGGAATGGTGCCACTCGTTGTACCTTTCCTGTCTCCAGCCCTAGCAGAATTGGAGTAGGACTTTGTATCGTCGCTCGTGTCCCAAAAAACCCGCAGGAAGCTGCGGGAACGTGTCGGTCTGCGCTTTGACGTTTGTTCTCTGGGATGATGAATATTGAGCGGGCACGGGGTCCGGGTCTCCCGATCGTCCGGCATGGTCCTTCGAAATTGACGACCATCATGTCAGCTGCGGGCTCCTTGCCTTTTGGGGTTGTCTGTCTCGTACGGTGCCGGCGGCCGAAAGGAATGCTACCTGGTTGATCCTGCTAGTAGTCGTATGCTTGTCTCAAAGATTAAGCCATGCATGTGTAAGTATGAACTAATTCCAACTGTGAAACTGCGAATGGCTCATTAAATCAGTAATAGTTTGTTTGATGGTATCTGCTACTCGGATAACCGTAGTAATTCTAGAGCGAATACGTGCAACAAACCCCAATTGCTGGAAGGGATGGATTTATTAGATAAAATCCTGACACGGGGAGGTAGTGACAATAAATAACAATACCGGGCTCATTGAGTATGGTAATTGGAATGAGTACAATCTAAATC
>JAZGTL010000050.1:1822500-1847500 GCA_037349345.1 Oemleria cerasiformis | reverse complement strand
TGAAAATAATCTTATATAGGGGGGTAGCGGTCCTCTCCCCGTTTCTTCTTAAATTTGCAATACTCCCCTCACAAATAGGTGAAGTTTGCTGCTGCTAATGCTGAAAATGAAAATAATCCTATATAGGGGGCTAGTGGTCCTCTCCTCCCTGCTTCCTAAATGTCCATTACTCCCCACGCACATAGGTGATGTTTGCTGCTGCAAATGCTGAAAATTAAAACAATCCTATATAAGAGGGTAGTGGTCCTCCCGTAAGGAAGTTGGTGCTCCGTGGGTTTAGGCACCGCGCGTCGGGCCTCTGTTCGAGCCCCTAAAGTTCCTTTTAAGTCCCTCGACGTCCCTCGGTGTCTATTCGAGTCCATCTCAGCCCCTTCGACCAAGCTGAGACATGTTTTGTCATAGGCGGCTACGAGGCATCTTCCAAACCCTCTCTCCATGTCCATAACTTCGACTCTCTTGGAGTCCCTGCTTCCTAAATGTCTCTTAATCCCCTCATACATAGGTGATGTTTGCTGCTGCAAATGCTGAAAGTGAAAATAATCCTATATAGGGGGTAGTAGTCCTCTCGATAGGAAGGCGATGTCCCCAGGCTTGGGCAGCCCACCCCCTGCGTCACTTTGAGTCCCTCGGTGTCCCTTTGAGCCCATCGGTGTCCCTTTGATGTTCCTTCTTGTACCTTCTTATGTATGATTGGGTCATAGATGTCTTCGGGAGACCTTCCCAAATGGCCTGCTTTATCGATTGAGGGTTGCTTTCGGTTATTAATACCCCCAATGGCACGGGTTTTGTTCCACTCGACGTTCCCGTATTTTCGTCTAGTCATTTTTCCGGCTGACCCTTGCGTTTCGTTTGGTGGTTCTGGGTTTAGCTAACGTAATGGCGTGTGAGTAGTGAATAGGGTAACGTGGCGACATGCTCCTTGCTTGGGCAACGAACTGCCAGCTCTCTCCTTCCTCAATGATGAATCCAGATTGGATTTTGGGCAAAGAGGGTTCCTATTTTTGTTGTCTGTCGTAACGGAATTGTGCCACTCGTTGTCCCTTGGAGCCCCTCGGGGTTTCAGTTGGCGTCCCTTGGCATACCATTTAGTTCCTTGACTTGTCCCTTCTTCTTAAACGTGAATTACTCCCCACGCACTTAGGTGATGCTTGCTGCTGCTATTGCTGAAAATTAAAATAATCCTATATAGGGGGGTAGTGGTCCTCTCCTCCCTACTTCTTAAACGTGCAATACTCCCCACACACTTAGGTGATGTTTGTTGCTGCAAATGCTAAAAATGAAAATAATCCTATATAGGGGGGTAGTAGTCCTCTCGATAGGAGGGCGATGTCCCCGGGCTTTGGCACCCCACCCCCCGTGTCCCTTCGAGTCCCTCGGTGTCCCTTTGAGCCCAGCGGTGTCCCCTTCGGTGTTCCTTCGTATCCCTTCTTATGCATGGTTGGATCGTAGAAGTCTTCGGGACGCCTTCCCAAATGGCCTTCTATGTCGGTTGAACATTGCATTCGGTTATTACCACATTGTTGTCTACTCAATTCGCTGGCCGACCCTTGCGTTTCGTTTGGTGGTTCTGGGCTTGAGCTAACGTCATGGCGTATGAGTGGTGAATAGGGTGATGCGTTGGCAGGATCCTTGCTTGGGCAACGAACTGCCGGCTCTCTTCTTCCTCAATGATGAAACAAGATTGGATTTTGGGCAAAACGGGTTCCTGTAACGGAATGGTGACACTCAATGTCCCTTGGAGCCCCTCGGGGGTCCCTTTGGCGTCGCTTGGTGTACCTTTTAGCTCCTTGACATGTCCCTTGGAGTCCTTGCGCCCTAAATGTGCATTACTCCCCTCGCATATAGGTGATGTTTGCTGCTGCTAATGCTGAAAATGAAAATAATTCTATATAGGGGGGTAGTGGTCCTCTCCTCCTTTCTTCTTAAAGGTGCAATACTCCCCTCGCACATAGGTGTTGTTTGCTGCTGCTAGTGCTGAAAATGAAAATAATCCTATATAGAGGGTCAGTGGTCTACTCCTCCCTTCTTCTTAAATGTGCAATACTCCCCTCGCAGAAAGGTGATGTTTGTTGTTGCTAATGCTGAAAATGAAAATAATCAAATATAGGGGGGTAGTGGTCCTCTCCCCCCTTCTTCTTAAATGTGCAATACTCCCATCGCACCTAGGTGATGTTTCCAAAATGGCCTGTTATGTCGGTTGAGGGTTGCTTTCGGTTATTACCACGCCTAGTGGCGCTGGCTGTGTTCCACTCGATGTTCCCGCATTGTCATCTAGCCATTTCGTTGGCCGACCCTTGCGTTTCATTTGTTGGTTCTAGGCTTTTGCTAACATTATGCCGTGTGAGTGGTGAATAGGGTGATGCGCCGGCAGGCTCCTTGCTTGGCCAACGAACTGCCTGCTCTCTCCTTCCTCGGTGATGAATCGGGATTTGATTTTGGGCAAAGAGGGCTATTGTTTTAGATGCATGTCGTAATGCAATGGTGCCACTCGTTGTGCCTTTCTTGTCTCCGGCACTAGAAGGATTGCAGTAGGACTTTGTATCGTCACTCTTGTCCCAAAAGACCCGCAGGAAACTGCGGGAGAGTGTTGGTCTGCATTTTGCCGTTTGTTCTCTTGGATGCGGAATATTGAGCGGGCGGCATGGTCCTTCGAAATTGACGACCGTCATGTCAGCGGCAGGCTGCTTGTCCTCCAGGGTTGTCTGTCTCGTATGGTGCCAGCAGCGGAATGTAATGCTACATGGTTGATCCTGCCAGTAGTCATATGCTTTCTCAAAGATTAAGCCATGCATGTGTAAGTATGAACTAATTCAGACTGTGAAACTGCGAATGGCTCGTTAAATCAGTAATAGTTTTTTTTTTATGGTATCTGCTACTTGGCTAACTGTTGTAATTCTAGAGCTAATATGTGCAACAAACCCCGACTGCTGGAAGGGATGCATTTATTAGATAAAAGGCTGACGCGTGCTCTAGCTGTTGCTCTGATGATTCATGATAACTCGACGGATCGCACAGCCATCGTGCTGGTAACGCATCATTTAAATATCTGCCCTATCAACATTCGATGGTAGGGTAGTGGCCTACCATGGTGGTGACGGGTGACAGAGAATTAGGGTTCGATTCCGGAGAGGGAGCCTGAGAAAAGGCTACCACATCTAAGGAAGGCAACAGGCGCGGAAATTACCCAATCCTGACACGGGGATGTGCAGACAATAACTAACAATACCGGGGTCATTGAGTCTGGTAATTGGAATGAGTACAATCTAAATCTGTTAAAGAGGATCCATTGGAGGGCAAGTCTGGTGCCAGTAGCCGCGGTAATTCCAACTCCAATAGCGTATATTTAAGTTGTTTCAGTTAAAAAGCTCGTAGTTGGACCTTGGGTTGGGCCGACCGATCCGCCTCTGGTGTTCACCGATTGGCTCGTCCCTTCTACCGGCGATATGCTCCTTGCCATAATTGGCCGGGTCGTTCCTCCGGTGCTGTTACTTTGAAGAAATTAGGGTGCTCAAAGCAAGCATACGCTTAGGATACATTAGCATGGGATAACATCATAGGATTTCGGTCCTATTCTGTTGGCCTTCGATTTCGGAGTATTGATTAACATGGACAGTCAGGGGAATTCGTATTTCATAGTCAGAGGTGAAATTCTTGGATTTATGAAAGATGAACAACTATGAAAGCATTTGCCAAGGTTGTTTTCATTAATCAAGAACGAAAGTTGGGGGCTCGAAGGATGTTTTCATTAACATAGTAAGTATTGACAGACTGAGAGCTCTTTACTGATTCTATGGGTGGTGGTGCATGGCCGTTCTTAGTTGGTGGAGCAATTTTTCTGGTTAATTCCGTTAACGAACGAGACGTCAGCCTGCTAACTTGCTATGCGGAGGTCATCCTCTGCGACCAGCTTCTTAGAGGTACTATGGCCGCTTAGGCTAAGGAAGTTTGAGGCAATAACAGGTCTATGATGCCCTTAGATGTTGCGGTCCGCATGCGCACTACACTGATGTATTCAAAGAGTCTATAGCCTTGGACAACAGGCATACGTAATCTTTGAAATTTCATCGTGATGGGTGATTAGTCATTATTTATCCATCATTTTGATGTCTTTATATGCCTTTCTTACATGTCTTTTGAATGATTTCGTGCCATCAATAGTAGAAAATGATCAATCTTGTGAGACTTGTGCAGATTTAGAAAGATAGGTAAATTCTGAGAAGAAAGCAAAAAGACTGACTCAAATCGGAGTTCAGATGAAGAGATGTCCTCATTTCAATATCAGGTCCTCAACTGGGTCCTGAGTGCGCCAGTGCGCCTAGTTTGGGTCCTTGACCAAGTACCTCAGATCATGCCATCCGGGTCCCAAACCTGTGTCTCATGACATCAAGTTCATGTCCTAGAAGTGCCAAGGTCATACCAGGACATGTCGAGTACATGTCCCAAGAACTATCCAAGCCCAGCCTCTGCGCCTGAACCCGAGGTCCTATTCCGTCAAAGGTGGATCAAAGTTCCTCCTCTGCGCTAAGCTTGACAATCTGTACGCCTAGCCTACATGAAGATGCGCTTATACTATGCTCATGGTGTGCATCCCAGACCCCTATGACGAAAACATTCGAAGGGCCAAGTTCTAAGTTCCAGCGTCTGACCAAGGGCTGTCCGCAGCCAGCTTGAGTTCCCACTTGCCAACTTGCATTCACACTTGTTTCCCTATTGCATAGGGATTTCAAGCTTATTTAGTTTTAGAATATTATTTTTACTCCTTTTATATTTAGGAAAGGTTTTTAATTAGATTTCTTAAATGTTTAGGAAACCTTTTCCTTATAGAATTAAATGTAAACTTCTATTTGTATGAGGATTAATAATTCTCTATAAATAGAGGTGCTAAGGTTTATGTAAAAGGAGGAGATCTTTATAAGAGCATTATTTCGGAGATCTAGACACCCTAGCCTTAATTTACATTGTAACTCAGTTCAAAGTAAACAGTTTCTTATTTTCTGGACTTTTTGGGCGTGGAGCTTGGAGAGGAAGGCCTTTCCGAGTCTCTGATGTGCACCATTGTTCATCAGCGTTCTTTACTCTAAACTTTTATTTCATTGCAATTTACTTATGAATTCAATTATTTCTGTTTCAATTTCCGTTATGAGTCAGTAGTTCCTTTTAGAATTAGGGCTGTTTGAAGCCCTAGCCATGTGAGCTCGTTAAGTAGATTTTTATTCTTGTTCTTGATTGCATTGCATGTTGAATAACTTTGATTACTGCTTTAACTACCATTCTTTTATGTTGATAAGAGTAGCTACCTTGTTTGCATTAGCCATGTTAGCTCGTTAAGTAGATTTTTATTCTTGTTCTTGATTGCTATGCATGCTGAATAACTTTGATTACTGCTTTAACCACCATTCTTTTATGTTGATAAGAGTAGCTACCTTGTTTGCATAAATTATAGATGGAATTGCTTGAGTGACTGCCATATCATCGTGTGATTCATTACCTTCATGAGGTTGAGGTTAAGAAACAATCTTGTAATCGGAATTCATGACAACCTAGGAATGCATCTCACTCTTCTAGGCTAGTGTGGTGTCATTAAATTCTCTTAGTACTTCATGTGTCATCTTAACTGGTATGTGATAGATGTTCTAGGCATATGCCCTGTCTAAAACATGCAAACTAAGAGAGAATGATATATGTTCAGTGTACCAACGCCAGGACCTAGGCATGGGCACCTAATTCAGAATTGCATAGTAATTAGGTCAAGATAATCTGGTTAAGAGCTATAATTGGTTAGAGTGGATAGTAAGCCTTAATTCGCCTTAGTTAACAAACAATCAACCTTTCATTCTTGCATTGTTATTTTTGGCACTAGATTTACTTGTTTTTAAGTTTCAATTCTCAATAATAAACACTCCCGCCCCCCCCCCCCCCCCCCCCCCCCCCCCCCCCCCCCCCCCTTGACGTTTGTGTGTGTTTGTGTTTTTCTATAAGTTAGCAAATCTGAACTTAATTGGGTTAATAGTTGAACAAGTCCTCGAGGGATCGACCTTTGCTTGTCATTATACTATCTCCATCGATTTTGTTTAAGTTGCAAAGTTATACTTAGTAGAAATAAAGTTCATAATTAATATGTTCAGTATTTCTTCTACCAAGTTTTTGGCGTCGTTGCTGGGGACTTGTCCCTAAACGGTGCCCATTTACGTTTGAATTTATAACTTAGTTTTTCTTTCTTTTTAGGTACTCGTGTATGTCATTCCAAGGCTCGATGCACGGCTCGTCGAGTGGGTCGTCTTCAAGAGAATCTTCAGTAAAAGGCTCACCACCACCAAGTCCCAGAAGGATGGCGGATCAAAGAGAAGATTAAAGACGAGACTATGACCTAGTACCACAAGCCTGACGGCTCCTTAAAGACTTTGCCATTCGTGGCGACATGGGAGGTTCGCAGCCAGTGACGTCGTGAGAAGTCCATTGAACCTTATCATTTAGAGTAAGGAGAAGTCGTAACAAGGTTTCCGTAGGTGAACCTGTGAAAGGTTCATTGTCGAACCCTGCCTAGCAGAGCCACCTGACAACAAGTTTCAACCCGAGGGGCTTGGGGTCCTCGTGGGCTCTGTGTCCCCCCCCTTCTTGGGAGGCCAGCCGCTCGTCCGCGCTGGTGATCCTCCTGGGCCTACAAACGAAAGATGACCTGGAATTGTGCCAAGGACCCTCAGATCATGACCCTGCCACCCGAAAACGGTGAGCCTACCGGCGTCGTCATCGTCTTCAATATGTCAAAATGACTCTCGCCAACGACTCAATGAAGAACGTAGCGAAATGTGATACTTGGTGTGAAAAGAAACTTAAAAGGATTCACCTAGTAACGGCGAGCGAACCGGGAATAGCCCTGCTTGAGAATCCGGCCCCCTTGGCGTTTGAATTGTAGTCTTGAGAAGCGTCCTCAGCAGCAGACTGGGCCGAAGTCCACTGGAAGGTGGCGCCGGAGAGGATGAGAGCCCTGTTAAGCTCAGACCCTATCGCACCACGAGGCGCTGTCTGCGAGTCGGGTTGTTTGGGAATGTAGCACCAATTGGGCGGTAACTTCTGGCCAAGGCTAAATATGGGCTAGAGACCGATAGAAAACAAGTATCGTGAGCGAAAGATGATAACGACTTTGAAAAGAGAGCCAAAGAGTGCTTGAAATTGTTGGGAGGGAAGCGGATGGGGGCTGGCGATGTGCCCCGGTCGGATGTGGAATGGTGAAAAGCCGATCCCTCGATCAGCTCGGGGCGTGGACCGATGCGAATTGCGGTGGTGGCCAAAGCACGGAATGTCGACATTCCCGCGGAGCCGTCGTCGACGTGATCGTGGTGGGTAGCACGCGCCATCCCTGTGTGCCTTTGGCATCCGTGTGCTCCTGGCATCGGCCTGCGAGCTCCACATTTGGCCCGTCATGAAACACGGACCAAGGAGTCTTACATTTGTTCGAGTCAACAGGCGATTAAACCCGTAAGGAGGAAGGAAGCTAACTGGCGGGATCCCCTTGAGGGTTGCACCGTCGACCGACCTTGATCCTCTGAGAAGGGTGTTGGTCGATTAAGACAGCATGACATTGGTCATGGAAGTTGAAATTCGCTAAGGAGTGTGTAAAAACTCACATGCCGAATCTACTAGCCCCGAAAACGGAAGACGCAGAAGCGTACGACCCATACCCAGTCGTCGGGGTAAGTGCCAAGCCCCAATGAGTAGGAGGGCACGGCGGTCGCTGCAAAACTTGAGGCGTGTCCCCGGGCAGAGCAGCCGTTGGTGCAGATCTTGGAGGTAGTAGCAAATATTCAAATGAGAACTTTGAAGGCCGAAGAGGGGAAACGTTCCATGTGAACGGCAGTTGCAGATGGGTTAGCCGATCCTAAGAGACGGGGGAAGCCCGTCTGATAGCGCGTCTCACACGTGCTTCGGAAGGGAATCGGGTTAAAATTCCTGAACCGGGATGTGGTGGTTGATGGCAACGTTAGGGAGTCCAAAGACGTTGATGGGGGCCTCGGGAAGAGTTATCTTTCTGTTTAACAACCTGCCTACCCTGGAAACGGCTCAGTCGGAGATAGGGTCCTGCAACAAGAAGAGCACCGCACGTCGCGTGGTGTCCGGTGCACCCCCGGTGGCCCTTGAAAATTTGGAGGACCGAGTACCATTCACGCCCGAGCGTACTCATAACCGCATCAGGTCTCCATGGTGAACAACCTCTGGTCAATGGAACAATGTAGACAAGGGAAGTCGGCAAAATGGATCCGTAACCTCTGGAAAAGGATTGGATCTGAGGGTTAGGCTCGGGGGTCGCAATTTCAAACCCGTCAGCTGTCGGCGGACTGCTCGAGCTGCTCCCGCAGCGAGAGCGGGTGGCCGGGTGCTGGCCAGGGGACAGACTTGGAATGGTCCCTTCGGGGTTTCCACGGGCGTCGAACAACCAACTCATAACTGGTACGAAAAGGAGAATCCGACTATTTAATTAAAACAAAGCATTGCGTTGGTCCCTGCGGATGGTAATGCAATGTGATTTCTGCCCAGTGCTCTGAATGTCAAAGTGAAGAAATTCAACCAAGGGCGGGTAAATGGCGGGAGTAACTATGACTCTCTTAAGGTAGCCAAATGCCTGTTGTGGTTGACTCAAGTCCAACTTTGTGAAATGACTTGAGAGGTGTAGTATAAGTGGGAGCGTTGGCGAAAGTGAAATACCACTATTTTAACATTATTTTACTTATTCCGTGAAACGGAGGTGGGGCAATGCCTCTGTTTTTGGACCCAAGGCCTGCTCGCAGGTTGATCCAGGCGGAAGACATTGTTAGGTGGGGAGTTTGGCTTGGGTGGCACATCTGTTAAAAGATAACGCAGGTGTCATAAGATGAGGTCACCGAGAACAGAAATCTTGTGTGGAAGAAAAAGTGTAAATGCTCATTTGATTCTGATTTCCAGTACGAATATGAATCGTGAAAGCGTGGCCTATCGATCCTTTAGACCTTCGGAATTTGAAGTTGGAGGTGTCAGAAAAGTTACCACAGGGATAACTGGTTTGTGCCAGGTAAACGTTCATAGCGACGTTGCTTTTTGATCCTTCGTTGTCGGCTCTTCCTATCATTGTGAAGCAGAATTCACCAAGTGTTGGATTCTTCACCCACCAAGGAATGTGAACTGAGTTTAGACCGTCGTGAGACAGGTTAGTTTTACCCTACTGATGACAGTGTCGCAATAGTAATTCAACCTACTACGAGAGGAACCCTTGATTCACACATTTGGTCATCGCGCTTGGTTAAAAAGCTAGGGTCGCGAAACTACCGTGCCCTGGATTATGACTGAACGCCACTAAGTCAGAATCTGGGCTAGAAGCGATGCATGCGCCCTCTGCCCGTTTGCCGACCTGCAGTAGGGGTGCTAGGCCCCCAAAGGCACGTGTCGTTGGTCAAGCCCTCGCGGCAGAAGTGTTGTGAGGGCCACCTTAAATTACAATTTTTACCAAGCGGCTGGTAGAATCCTTTGCAGACAATTTCAATATGCGATCGGGTATTGTAAGTGGCAGAGTGGCCTTGCTGCCACGATCCATTGAGATTCAACCCTGCGTTGCTTCGATTCGTCCCTCCCCTTTTTGTCCGCCCTTTTTATTTCTCCCCCGAATTTTGTTTGAGGTTATGAATCTGTGTCATGGCTTCAAAAAATTTTTAGTAAAACAAACTAAATTGTATTGCTTGATTGTTTTGGCTTCTCGCTACTGACACTTGCATAAATTAAAGTAGCATTTTACAAGCATTTTACAACTGATACTTGGAAAAAAAGCTTTACGCACTTCTTTTTCAAGGTCTCGTCGCTTCGTTGAATCACTTGAGCCCTGATACATTTTTGGTGCTTGGAGTTAGACCAGTCAGCTATTACGCATTCTTCAAAGGATGGCTGCTTCAAAGCCCACCTCCTGGTTGTCAACGCTCGATCACTTCCTTTTCCACTAAGTGATTGCTGACAAAAAAAGCTTAGTCTGATTACTTTGTCCCTACTCCTGAGCAATGTTTGGTCATAGATGTCTTCGGGACATATTTTTTCATATTACTTCCTAAATGTCTATTATTCCCCTCGCACATAGGTGATGTTTGCTGTTGAAAATGAAAATAATCCTATATAGGGGGGAAATGGTGCTCTCGATAGGAAGGCGATGTCCCTGGGCTTGGGCAGCCCACCCCCCGCGTCATTTCGAGTCCCTCGGTGTCCCTTTGAGCTCATCGGTGTCCCTTTGATGTTCCTTCTTATGCCAGGTTGGTTCATAGATGTCTTCGGGACACCTTCCCAAATGGCCTGCTATGTCGGTTGAGGGCTGCTTTGTTCCACTCGACATTTCCGCATTGTCGTCTACTCATTTCGCTCGCCGACCCTTGCGTTTCGTTTGGTGGTTCGGGTTTAGCTAACGTCATGGCGTGTGAGTGGTGAATAGGGTGACGAGTCGGCAGGATCCTTGCTTGGGCAACGAATTTCTGGCTCTCTCCTTCCTCAGTGATGAATTAAGATTGGATTTTGGGCAGAAAGTGTTCTTATTTTAGCTACCTGTCGTAACGGAATGGTGCCACTTGTTGTCCCTTGGAGCCCCTCGGGGGTCCCTTTGGCATCCCCCGGCGTACCTTTTAGTTCCTTGACATGTCCCTTGGAGTCCCTGCGCCCTAAATTTGCATTACTACCCTCGTACTTAGGTGATGTTTGCTGCTGTTAATGCTGAAAATGAAAATAATCCTAAATAGGGGGGTAGGGGTCCTCTCCTCCCTTCTTCTTAAATGTACAGTACTCCCCTCGCAAATAGGTGATGTTTGCTGCTGCTAATGCTGAAAATGAAAATAATCCTATATTGGGGGGTAGTGGTCCTCTCCTCCCTGTTTTCTAAATGTGCAATACTCCTATATTGCAAATAATGAAAATGAGAATAATCTATATACCGGGGTTGTGGTCTTCTCGATAGGAAGGCGATGTCCCTAGTCTTGGGCAACCCACCCCCCGTGTCCCTTCGAGTCCCTCGGTGTCCCTTTGACCACATATGTGTCCCTTCGGTGTTCCTTCATGTCCCTTCTTATGCCTGGTTGGGTCGTAGATGTCTTCGGTACACCTTCCCAAATGGCCTGCTATGTTGGTTGAGGGTTAGTTTCGGTTATTACCACGCCCAGCGGCGCAGGCTTTGTTCCACTCGATGTTCCAGCATTGTCGTCTTGTCATTTCGTTGGCCGACCCTTGCGTTTCTTTCCTTCCTCAGTGATGAATCAAGATCGGATTTTGGGCAAAGCGGGTTCCTAATTTTGCTGCCTGTCGTAACAAAATGGTTCCCCTCATTGTCCTTTTAGTTCCTTGACACGTCCTTGGAGTCCCTGCGCCCTAAATGTGCATTACTCCCCTCGCACTTAGGTGATGTTTGCTACTACTAATGCTTAAAATTAAAATAATCCTATATAGGGGGGTAGTGGTCCTCACCTCCCTTCTTCTTAAATGTGCAATACTTTCCTCGCACATAGGAGATGTTTGTTGCTGCTAATGCTGAAAATTAAAATTATCCTATATAGGGGGTAGTGGTCCTCTCCTTCCTGCTTCCTAAATTTCCATTACTCCCCTCGAACATAGGAGATGTTTGCTGCTACTAATGCTGAAAATGAAAATAATCCTATATAGGGGGGTAGTGATCCTCTCCTCCTTGGGATGTTTCCTGCTGCTAATGCTTAAAATGAAAATAATCATATATAGGGGGGTAGTGGTCATCTCCTCCCTGCTTCCTAAATGTGCATTACTCCCCTCGCACTTAGGTGATGTTTGCTGCTGCTAATGCTAAAAATTAAAATAGTCCTATATAGGGGGTAGTGGTCCTCTCCTCCGTTCTTCTTAAATGTGCATTACTCCCCCCGCACATAGGTGATGTTTGCTGCTGCTAATGCTGAAAATGAAATAATCCTACAAAGGGGGGTAGTGGTCCTCTCCCGCCTTCTTCTAAATGTGCAATACTCCCCTCCCACATAGGTGATGTTTGCAGGTGCTAATGCTGAAAATGAAAATAATCCTATATAGGGGGGTAGTGGTCCTCTCCTCCTTGCTTCCTAATTGTCCATTACTCCCCATGCACATAGGTGATGTTTGCTGCTGCAAATGCTAAAAATGAAAATAATCCTATATAGAGGGGTAGTGGTCCTCTCGATAGGAAGGCGATGTCCTCGTGCTTGGGCAGCCAACCCCCTGTGTCCCTTCGAGTCCCTCGGTGTCCCTTTGAGCGCATTGGTGTCCGTTCTTATGCCTGGTTAGGTCATAGTTGTCTTCGGGACACCTACCGAAATGGCCTGCTACGTTGGTTGAGGGTTGCTTTCGGTTATTACCACGCCCAGCAGCTTGGGCTTTGTTCCACTCGATGTTCCCGCATTGTCGTCTAGTCATTTCGCAGGCCGACCCTTGCGTTTGGTTTGGTGGTTTAAGGCTTTAACTAACGTCAAGGCGTGTGAGTGGTGAATAAGGTGATGCGTCGGCAGTCTCCTTGCTTGGGCAAAGGGGGTTCCTGTTTTTGCTGCCTGTCGTAACGGAATAGTGCCACTCGTTGTCCCTTAGAGCCCCTCCAAGGTCCCTTTGGCGTCCCTCGGTGTACCTTTTAGTTCCTTGACATGTCCATCGGAGTCCCTGCGCCCTAAATGCGCATTACTCCCCTCGCACTTAGGTGATGTTTGCTGCTACTAAAGCTGAAAAGGAAAATTATCCTATATAGGCGGGTAGTGGTCCTCTCCTCCCTTCTTCTTAAATGTGCAATACTCCCCTCAGACAAATGTGACGTTTGCTGCTGCTAATGCTGAAAATGAAAATAATCCTATATAGGGGGTAGTGGTCCTCTCCAACCTTCTTCTTATGTAACGACCCGGACCAGAAATTAAATTATTTTGAAATTTGACAATTTTACCCTCAGTTTTGGATGGGTTCGGGAGTCACTTTTTGACTGGTAAAACTTTTGGGAATTTTTCTTGGGTTGTTGCGTAGGTCTCGAACTCACGAGTTCGTAGACAGGCGGCACGCTGAAAACGGAGATCCGATGCGTTCGTTCCGGGTCTAGAAGCTGCAGGGGCAGTTTGGTAAATTTGGAAATGTTGGAATTATATAACAGATATTTTCTCTCTCCTCGGGAGATTGGTGAATGCAGTCTCGGCCCTATCCGAGCCCTCCCCGTGCGAACACCGAAGGCCATATTCATCGGAGGGGTTTCGGTCCGATTTGAACAAAACCGAGGTTGGGAGGACTTTCCCCGCGACCCCACGAGTCTTTTGGTGTGATTATCGGAGTGGGAGCACCTCCGTGGGCGACGGACGGAGGAGGGAGGTGAGCCGAACATTCTCGGCTGTTTTCCGGCCAAACCAGGTACGATATCGGAACTTTGATCTCATATTTGGATTCCTGGTGAAACGTAGATGAATTTACATGTGTAGATCGTGAAAAACGGTTAAGAAATGAGGAAGTTAGAAAACCTTGAAAATCGGCCGGAAATGGCAGTTTCCGGCGAACCAGACGGCGGCGGAGGTGGCGGTCCGGTCATCTTCTCCGGCCAGCCTCCGGCGACGGCGAGGGCCGTCCGGTCGTCTTCTCCGGCGAGTCACCGGTAACCGGTCGAGCCGAGTGAACCGGTCGAGTCGAGTGAACCGGCCGAGTCGAGTGAACCGGCCGAGTCGAGTGAACCGGCCGAGTCGAGTGAACCGGTCGAGTCGAGTGAACCGGTCGAGTTGGACCGTGTCAGGTCGAGCCGGGCCGGGTTGGACCGGTCCAGGCGCGTGAACACTGTAGCAAGCGCGTGACCAGCGCGTGGCAGCGCGTGGGCGCGTATTCTGAACTTCCGGTGGCGCGTGGCGGTGCGTGGGACTGTTTCCGAGGTCACGGCGGCGCGTGACCAAGGTTTTGGGACGTTCCGGATCAGATTTTGTTGGTTTCGAGGCCATAGGAGTTCATTTAGAGCTCGGTTGGGCAATCCCAGCGGTAGGGATTGACCGTAGAGAGGGTTTGAGCTTGGAAAGTCAAGATAGTTGGGTCATTATGGTGTAGGTATTCTGAGGCTAGAGCGTACATGAATTTTGGGTTGGATGGTGATGGTAAGCGGACTTTGATTTATAAATTGTAATGTATGTATAAGTATCTTCGATTTAATTACTGTGGTGTATGATTGTATTTATAAATTGTGATGCATGTATTAATATCCTCGATTTAATTACTGTTGTGTATGGTGATATTTACAAATTGTAACGCATGTATTAATATCCTCGATTGCTGGATAATTGTTGTTCCAATATTTCAGTGGAAGCGAGTTGTGAGAAACGATATGGTTGTTGAATTCCGTTTTGATAGTGTTTGGCTGTGGAAATTAATTGGGTACATGATTTTGAGTTGAAACCGTAATTGTGATAAATGATAAACAAGATATATACTTGATTATGGATACAAAAAACGATTTGATGGGGCCTAGGAGCCGGGCCTTGGTTCCGTGTTGGCGGACTCCCGGTGAACCCCTAAATTAAACAAAATCGAGTTGATGGGGCCTAGAAGCCGGGCCTTGGTTCCGTGTTGGCGGACTCCCGGTGAACCCCAATATAAAATATGATTTTGCAGAGATTGTGGTCGAGTCCAAGTAGTACATATTCTAGCACACCCCAAGGGATACCCTGGTGGCTAGGAATATGATAGCCGAGATATATGCCGATTGATATGATATGATAGTAGAAAGATGCCGATTGATATGTTATGATAGTCGAGATATATGCCGACTGATATGATATGATATGATACATATTCTAGCACACCCCAAGGGATACCCTGGTGGCTAGGAGCCGGGCCTTGGTTCCGTGTTGGCGGACTCCCGGTGAACCCCTAAATTAAACAAAATTGAGTTGATGGGGCCTAGGAGCCGGGCCTTGGTTCCGTGTTGGCGGACTCCCGGTGAACCCCTAAATTAAACAAAATCGAGTTGATGGGGCCTAGGAGCCGGGCCTTGGTTCCGTGTTGGCGGACTCCCGGTGAACCCCTAAATTAAACAAAATCGAGTTGATGGGGCCTAGGAGCCGGGCCTTGGTTCCGTGTTGGCGGACTCCCGGTGAACCCCTAAATTAAACAAAATCGAGTTGATTGGGCCTAGGAGCCGGGCCTTGGTTCCGTGTTGGCGGACTCCCGGTGAACCCCCAAATTAAACAAAATCGAGTTGATGGGGCCTAGGAGCCGGGCCTTGGTTCCGTGTTGGCGGACTCCCGGTGAACCCCTAAATTAAACAAAATCGAGTTGATGGGGCCTAGAAGCCGGGCCTTGGTTCCGTGTTGGCGGACTCCCG
Source organism: Oemleria cerasiformis (assembly GCA_037349345.1). Taxonomy (NCBI): domain Eukaryota; kingdom Viridiplantae; phylum Streptophyta; class Magnoliopsida; order Rosales; family Rosaceae; genus Oemleria; species Oemleria cerasiformis. Next base: position 1,832,187 of record JAZGTL010000050.1, on the reverse strand, counting down.
GTGAACCCCAATATAAAATATGATTTTGCAGAGATTGTGGTCGAGTCCAAGTAGTACATATTCTAGCACACCCCAAGGGATACCCTGGTGGCTAGGAATATGATAGCCGAGATATATGCCGATTGATATGATATGATAGTAGAAAGATGCCGATTGATATGTTATGATTGTCGAGATATATGCCGACTGATATGATATGATATGATACATATTCTAGCACACCCCAAGGGATACCCTGGTGGCTAGGAATATGATAGCCGAGATATATGCCGATTGATATGATACGATATGATAGCCGAGGATATATCCGGCTCTAATATGAACCAGACGACAATTGTTATGGGCCTAATCAACATATAAAAATACGTCGTCATCCGGGTCAGTGGGTTGGTGTGGGCGGTGATCCAGATGGACGAATTATTATTTGTTCACTAGTATCTGACTAGTTTGTTGTCTTGTGGTTTTCCAGTAGAGATATCAGCAATATTTGACTGGTGTGTTATGAATATGTCAGGAACAGTGAATTTGAGATACTATGTGGCAGATTGAACCAAATGATTTGAATTTGAGATATTTTGTGTCCGGATTGATTTAAATGATTTTAAACTCCTTTGAAGAGAGTTTCCAAACCAAATTGTGGATCACGAGGTATTTCATTATACATATGATGTTTTTATATGATAAATTGTTTATGTGACGCATGCATGATTTTATAAATGGAGGGGAAGAATGGTATTTGATTGGTCGTTAATTACAGGAATTATTGAGTGCTTAAGTCCCTTGTCTAACAAGATGAAGTATTTATTATTGTTTTTATAATCTGTAAGGATTGAAGGGTATTTTGGGAACCTTTTCTTAGGTTGTCAGACGGGATCAGGGTTCTTCCCGGGTTTCGAGGGGAAATTCGGGACGGGTCCTGACAAGTGGTATCAGAGCTTTAGGTTAACTTCCTGCAGACCGCACACTTGTGTGCAAATTATTTACGGAATTATGTTAACAAGATGTATCCGAGGAGTTTACCTCTTTAGTGACCTTGAACTGAATAGGAGGTTGGTTCTTTAACCTGAGTTAGTGAAATTTCGGGGACAAAATTCCTTAAGGGGGGTAGATTGTAACGACCCGGACCAGAAATTAAATTATTTTGAGAATTTGACAATTTTACCCTCAGTTTTGGATGGGTTCGGGAGTCACTTTTTGAATGGTAAAACTTTTGGGAATTTTTCTTTGGTTGTTGCGTAGGTCTCGAACTCACGAGTTCGTAGACAGGCGGCACGCTGAAAACGGAGATCCGATGCGTTCGTTCCGGGTCTAGAAGCTGCAGGGGCAGTTTGGTAAATTTGGAAATGTTGGAATTATATAACAGATATTTTCTCTCTCCTCGGGAGATTGGTGAATGCAGTCTCGGCCCTATCCGAGCCCTCCCCGTGCGAACACCGAAGGCCATATTCATCGGAGGGGTTTCGGTCCGATTCGAACAAAACCGAGGTTGGGAGGACTTTCCCCGCGACCCCACGAGTCTTTTGGTATGATTATCGGAGTGGGAGCACCTCCGTGGGCGACGGACGGAGGAGGGAGGTGAGCCGAACATTCTCGACCGTTTTCCGGCCAAACCAGGTACGATATCGGAACTTTTATCTCATATTTGGATTCCTGGTGAAACGTAGATGAATTTACATGTGTAGATCGTGAAAAACGGTTAAGAAATGAGGAAGTTAGAAAACCTTGAAAATCGGCCGGAAATGGCAGTTTCCGGCGAACCAGACGGCGGCGGAGGTGGCGGTCCGGTCATCTTCTCCGGCCAGCCTCCGGCGACGGCGAGGGCCGTCCGGTCGTCTTCTCCGGCGAGTCACCGGTAACCGGTCGAGCCGAGTGAACCGGTCGAGTCGAGTGAACCGGCCGAGTCGAGTGAACCGGCCGAGTCGAGTGAACCGGTCGAGTCGAGTGAACCGGTCGAGTTGGACCGGGTCAGGTCGAGCCGGGCCGGGTTGGACCGGTCCAGGCGCGTGAACACTGTAGCAGGCGCGTGACCAGCGCGTGGCAGCGCGTGGGCGCGTATTCTGACCTTCCGGTGGCGCGTGGCGGCGCGTGGGACTGTTTCCAAGGTCACGGCGACGCGTGACCAAGGTTTTGGGACGTTCCGGATCAGATTTTGTTGGTTTCGAGGCCATAGGAGTTCATTTAGAGCTCGGTTGGGCAATCCCAGCGGTAGGGATTGACCGTAGAGAGGGTTTGAGCTTGGAAAGTCAAGATAGTTGGGTCATTATGGTGTAGGTGTTCTGAGGCTAGAGCGTACATGAATTTTGGGTTGGATGGTGATGGTAAGCGGACTTTGATTTATAAATTGTAATGTATGTATAAGTATCTTCGATTTAATTACTGTGGTGTATGATTGTATTTATAAATTGTGATGCATGTATTAATATCCTCGATTTAATTACTGTTGTGTATGGTGATATTTACAAATTGTAACGCATGTATTAATATCCTCGATTGCTGGATAATTGTTGTTCCAATATTTCAGTGGAAGCGAGTTGTGAGAAACGATATGGTTGTTGAATTCCGTTTTGATAGTGTTTGGCCGTGGAAATTAATTGGGTACATGATTTTGAGTTGAAACTGTAATTGTGATAAATGATAAACAAGATATATACTTGATTATGGATACAAAAAACGATTTGATGGGGCCTAGGAGCCGGGCCTTGGTTCCGTGTTGGCGGACTCCCGGTGAACCCCTAAATTAAACAAAATTGAGTTGATGGGGCCTAGGAGCCGGGCCTTGGTTCCGTGTTGGCGGACTCCCGGTGAACCCCTAAATTAAACAAAATCGAGTTGATGGGGCCTAGGAGCCGGGCCTTGGTTCCGTGTTGGCGGACTCCCGGTGAACCCCTAAATTAAACAAAATCGAGTTGATGGGGCCTAGGAGCCGGGCCTTGGTTCCGTGTTGGCGGACTCCCGGTGAACCCCTAAATTAAACAAAATCGAGTTGATGGGGCCTAGGAGCCGGGCCTTGGTTCCGTGTTGGCGGACTCCCGGTGAACCCCTAAATTAAACAAAATAGAGTTGATGGGGCCTAGGAGCCGGGCCTTGGTTCCGTGTTGGCGGACTCCCGGTGAACCCCTAAATTAAACAAAATCGAGTTGATGGGGCCTAGAAGCCGGGCCTTGGTTCCGTGTTGGCGGACTCCCGGTGAACCCCAAAATAAAATATGATTTTGCAGAGATTGTGGTCGAGTCCAAGTAGTACATATTCTAGCACACCCCAAGGGATACCCTGGTGGCTAGGAATATGATAGCCGAGATATATGCCGATTGATATGATATGATAGTAGAAAGATGCCGATTGATATGTTATGATAGTCGAGATATATGCCGACTGATATGATATGATATGATACATATTCTAGCACACCCCAAGGGATACCCTGGTGGCTAGGAATATGATAGCCGAGATATATGCCGATTGATATGATACGATATGATAGCCGAGGATATATCCGGCTCTAATATGAACCAGACGAAAATTGTTATGGGCCTAATCAACATATAAAAATACGTCGTCATCCGGGTCAGTGGGTTGGTGTGGGCGGTGACCCAGATGGACGAATTATTATTTGTTCACTAGTATCTGACTAGTTTGTTGTCTTGTGGTTTTCCAGTAGAGATATCAGCAATATTTGACTGGTGTGTTATGAATATGTCAGGAACAGTGAATTTGAGATACTATGTGGCAGATTGAACCAAATGATTTGAATTTGAGATATTTTGTGTCCGGATTGATTTAAATGATTTTAAACTCCTTTGAAGAGAGTTTCCAAACCAAATTGTGGATCACGAGGTATTTCATTATACATATGATGTTTTTATATGATAAATTGTTTATGTGACGCATGCATGATTTTATAAATGGAGGGGAAGAATGGTATTTGATTGGTCGTTAATTACAGGAATTATTGAGTGCTTAAGTCCCTTGTCTGACAAGATGAAGTATTTATTATTGTTTTTATAATCTGTAAGGATTGAAGGGTATTTTGGGAACCTTTTCTTAGGTTGTCAGACGGGATCAGGGTTCTTCCCGGGTTTCGAGGGGAAATTCGGGACGGGTCCTGACATCTTAAGTGTGCAATACTCCCCTCGCACATAAGTGATGTTTGCTGCTTCTAATGCTGAAAATGAAAATAATCCTATATAAGGGTGTAGTGGTCCTCTCCCCCTTTCTTCTTAAATGTGCAATACTCCCCTCGCATATAGGTGATGTTTGCAGCTGCTAATGCTGAAAATGAAAATAATCCTATATAGGGGGGTAGTAGTCCTCTACTCCCTGCTTCCTAAATGTCCATTACACCCCATGCACATAGGTGAAGTTTGCTGCTGCAAATGCTGAAAATGTAAATAATCCATTGTAGGGGGTTGTGGTCCTCTCGATAGGAAGGCGATTTCCCCAGGCTTGGGCAGCACACCCCCCGTGTCCCTTCGAGTCCCTCGGTGTCCCTTTGAGCCCATCGGTGTTCTTTCATGTCCCTTCTAATGCCTGGATGGGTCGTAGATGTCTTCGGGACACCTTCCCAAATGGCATGCTATGTCAGTTGATTGTTGCTTTCAGTTATTACCACGCCCAGCGGTGCGGGATTTGTTCCACTCGATGTTCCCGCATTGTCATCTAGTCATTTCGCTGGCCGACCCTTACGTTTCGTTTGGTGGTTCTAGGCTTAAGCTAACGTCATGGCTTGTGAGTGCTGAATAAGGTGATCCGCCTGCAGGCTCCTTGCTTGGGCAAAGAACTACCGCCTCTCTCCTTCCTCAGTTATGAATAAGAGATTGGATTTTGGGCAAAGCGGGTTCCTATTTTTCCTGCCTGTCGTAACGGAATATTGTCACTCGTTGTCCCTTGGAGTCCCTCGGGGTCTCTTCGGCGTCCCTCTGTGTGCCTTTTAGTTCCTTGACATGTCCCTTTGAGTCTCTGCGCCATAAATGCTCATTACTCCCCTCGCACTTAAGTGATGTTTGTTGCTGCTAATGCTAAAAATAAAAAAAATCCTATATAGAGGGGTAGTGGTCCCCTCCTCCCTTTTCTTAAATGTGAAATACTCCACTCTCACATAGGTGATGTTTGCTGCTGCTACTGCTGAAAATGAAAATAATCCTATATAGGGGGGTAGTGGTCCTCTCCTCCCTTCTTCTTAAATGTGCATTACTTCCCTCGCACATAAGTGATGTTTTCTGCTGCTAATGCTGGAAATGAATATAATCCTATATAGGGGGGTAGTGGTCCTCTTCCCCCTTTATCTTAAATGTGCAATACTCCCCTCGCACATAGGTGATGTCTGCTGCTGCATAGGCTGAAAATGAAAATAATCCTATATAGGGGGGTAGTGGTCCTCTCCTCCCTGCTTCCTAAATGTCCATTACTCCCCACGAATATAGGCGATGTTTGCTGCTGCTAATGCTGAAAATGAAAACAATCCTATACAGGGGGGTAGTGGTCATCTCCCCCCTTCTTCTTAAATGAGCAATACTCCCCTCGCACATAGGTGATGTTGGTTGCTGCAAATGCTGAAAATGAAAATAATCCTATATAACGGGGTAGTGGTCCTCTCCTCCCTGCTTCCTAAATTTCCATTACACCCCACGCACATAGGTGATGTTTGCTGCTGCAATTGCTGAAAATGAAAATAATCCTTTCCCCCCTTCTTCTTAAATGTGTAATACTCCCCTGGCACATAGGTGATGTTTGCTGCTGCTAATGCTGAAAATCAAATTAATCCTATTTAGGGGGGTAGTGGTCCTCTTCTCCCTACTTCCTAAACGTCCATTACTCCCCACGCACATAGGTGATGTTTGCTACTGCAAATGCTGAAAATGAAAATAATCCTACATAGGGGGGTAGTCGTCCTCTCGATAGGAAGGCGATGTCCCTGGGCTTGGGAAGCCTACCACCGGTGTCGCTTCGAGTCTCTCGGTGCCCCTTCGGTGTTCGTTCTTGTCCCTTCTTATGCCTGGTTGGCTCGTAGGTGTCTTCGGGACACCATCCCAAATGGCCTGCTATGTCGGTTGAGGGTTGCTTTCGGTTATTACCCCGCCCAGCAGCGCTGGCTTTGTTCCACTCGATGTTACTGCATTGTCGTCTAGCCATTTCGCTGGCCGACCGTTGCGTTTTGTTTGGTGGTTCTGGGCTTTTGCTAACGTCATGGCGTGTGATTGGTGAATAGGCTGACGCATCGGCAGGCTCCTTGGTTTGGCAACGAACTGACAGCTCTCTCCTTCCTTGGTTTCCCTTTGAGCCCATCAGTGTCCCTTCGGTATTCCTTCATGTCCCTTCTTATACATGGTTTTGTCATAGATGTCTTCGGGACACCTTCCCAAATGGCCTGCTATGTCGTTTGAGGGTTGCTTTCGGTTATTACCACTCCCAGCGGCGCGGGCTTTGTTCCCGCATTATCGTCTAGTCATTTCGTTGGCCGACCCTTGCGTTTCGTTTTGTGGTTCTGGGCTTTACCTAACGTCATGACGTGTGAGTGGTGATTAGGGTGATGCGTCGGTAGGCTCCTTGCTTTGGCAACGAATTGTCGTTTCTCTCCTTCCTCGGTGTCCCTTTGAGCCTATTGGTGTCCCTTCGGTGTTCCTTCTTGTCCCTTCTTATGCTTGGTTTGGTCGTTGATTTCTTCGGGACACCTTCCCAAAGGGCCTGCTATGTCGGATGAGGGTTGCTTTCCGTTATTACCACGCCCAGCGGCGCGGGCTTTGTTCCACTCGATATTCCCGCATTGTCGTCTAGGCATTTCGGTGGCCGACCCTTGCGTTTCATTTGGTGGTTCTGGGCTTTAGCTAATGTCATGGCGTGTGAGTGGTGAATAGGGTGATGCATCGGCAGGCTCCTTACTTGGGAAAGAACTGCCGGCTGTCTCCTTCCTCAGTGATGAATCAAGATTTGATTTTGAGCAAAGCGGGTTTCTATTTTAGCTGCCTGTCGTAATGGAATGGTGCCACTCGTTGTGCCTTTCATGTCTCCAGCCCTAGCGGGATTGGAGTAGGACTTTGTATCGTCACTCGTGTCCTAAAAGACTCGTAGGAAGCTACGGGAGCGTGTCAGTCTGCGCTTTGCCGTTTGTTCCCTTGGATGAGGAATATTGGTCTGGCGCGGGGTCTTGGATGAGGAATAGTCCTTCGAAATTGACGACCGTCGTGTCAGCTGCGGGCTGCTTTCCCTCCGGGGTTGTCTATCATGTATGGTGCCGGCGGCGGAAAGGAATGCTACCTAATTGATCCTGCTAGTAGTCATATGATTGTCTCAAAGATTTAGCCATGCATGTGTAAGTATGAACTAATTCAGACTGTGAAACTGCGAATGGCTCATTAAATCCGTAATAGTTTGTTTGATGGTATCTGCTACTCGGATAACCGTAGTAAGTCTAGAGCTAATACGTGCAACAAACCCCAACTACTAGAAGGGATGCATTTATTAGATAAAAGGTGGACGCGGGCTCTATCCGTTGCTCTGGTGATTCATGATAACTCGACGGATAGCACAGCCAGCGTGCTGGCAACGCATCATTCAAATATCTGCCTTATCAACTTTGCATGGTAAGGTAGTGGCCTACCATGGTGGTGACGGGTGACGGAGAATTAGGGTTCGATTCCAGAGAGGGAGACTGAGAAACGGCTACAACATCCAAAGAAGGCAGCAGGTGCGCAAATTACCCAATCCTGACATGGGGAGGTACTGAAAATAAATAACAATACCGGGCTCATTTAATCTAGTAATTGGAATGAGTACAATCTAAATCCCTTAACGAGGATCCATTGGAGGGCAAGTCTGGTCCCAACAGCCGCGGTAATTCTAGCTCTAATAACGTATATTTAAGTTGTTGTAGTTAAAAAGCTCATAGTTGGACCTTGGGTTAGGTCGACCGGTCCGCCTCTGGTGTGCACCGATTGGCTCGTACCTTCTACCGGCGATACGCTCCTTTCCTTAATTGGCCGGGTCGTTCCTCCGGTGCTGTTACTTTGAAGAAATTACAGTGCTCAAAGCAATGATTAACAGGGACAGTCGGGGGCATTCATATTTCATAGTTAGAGGTGAAATTCTTGGATTTATGAAAGGCGAAAAACTGCGAAAGCATTTGCCAAGGATGTTTTCATTAATCAAGAACGAAAGTTGGGGGCTTGAAGACGATCAGATACCGTCCTATTCGCAAGACTGAAACTTAAAGGAATTGACGGATGGGCACCACCAAGAGTGGAACCTGTGGCTTAATTTGACTGAACACGGGGAAACATACCAGGTCTAGACATAGTAAGGATTGACATACTAAGAGCTCTTTCTTGATTCTATGGGTGGTGGTGCAAGGCCGTTCTTAGTTGGTAGAGCGATTTGTCTGGTTAATTTTGTTAACGAACGAGAACTTAGCCTACTAACTAGCTATGCGGAGGTCATCCTCCGCGGCCAGCTTCTTAGAGGGACTATGGCCGCTTAGGCCAAGGATGTTTAAGCCAATAACAGGTATGTGATGACCTCAGATGTTCTGGCTGCACTGATGTATTCAACGAGTCTATAGCCTTGGCCGACAGGACCGGGTAATCTTTGAAATTTATCATGATGGGGATAGATCATTGCAATTGTAGGCCTTCAACGACGAATTGCTAGTAAGCGCGAGTCATCAGCTCGCGTTGACTACGTCCCTGCCCTTTGTACACACCGCCCGTCGCACCTACCGATTTAATGGTCCGGTGAAATGTTCGGATCGTGGCGACGTGGGTGGTTCGCTGCCTGTGACGTCACGAGAAGTCCATTGAACCTTATCATTTAGAGGAAGGAGAAGTTCTAACAGGGTTTTCGTAGGTGAACCTGCAGAAGGATAATTGTCGAACCCTGCCTAGCAGAGCCACCCGATAAAAAGTTTCAACCCCGGGGGGCTTGGGGTCCTCATGGGCTCCGTGTCCCCCCTATCCTGGGAGGCCAGCCGCTCGCTCGCGCTGGCGACCCTCCTATGCGTACAAACGAAAGCCAGCCGTGAATTGTGCCAAGGAACTTGAATGAAAGAGTGCGCACCTGCTACCTCGGAAACGGTGAGCAAGCCGGTGGCATCATCATCTTCAATATGTCAAAATGACTCTCGACTACTAATATCTCGGGTCTCGCATCGATGAAGAACGTAGTGAAATGAGATACTTGGTGTGAATTTCATAATCCCGTGAACCATCGAGTCTTTGAATACAAGTTGCGCCTGAAGACATTTGTCTGAGGGAACGTCTCCCTGGGCGTCACACGTCATTGCCCCCCCGCCGCCCACCCCCCCCCCCCCCCCCCTCACCTCCCTCGGGAATGACGAGTATAGGGGGGATGGATGGTGGCCTTCCGTGCACTCTGCCTCTCGGGAATGACGAGTATAGGGGGGATGGATGGTGGCCTTCCGTGCACTCTGCCGCGTGGCTGCCATATATACCAAGTCCCTAGGGACCAGCGGCACTACAATCGGTGGTTATGAAACCTATCGGTGGCACGTTGTGCATCGCTACTTTTGGGCTCGTGAGCCTCTCCGCTTTGCTTCGTAGGTGCTTTCAATGCGACCCCAGGTCAGCTGGGGTTACCTACTGAATTTCAGCATATCAATAAGCGGAGGAAAAGAAACTTCAAAGGATTCCTCTAGTAATCGCGAGCGAACCGAGAATAGCCCAGCTCGAGAATTCGGTG
>JAZGTL010000050.1:1807500-1817500 GCA_037349345.1 Oemleria cerasiformis | reverse complement strand
GATTATGCCATGCATGTGTAAGTATGAACTCATTCAGACTGTGAAAGTGTGAATGGCTCATTAAATCAGTAATAGTTTGTTTGATTGTATCTATTACTCGGCTAACCGTAGTAATTCTAGAGCTAATACGTGCAACAAACCCCGACAGCTGGAAGGGATGCATTTATTAGATAAAAGGCTGACGCGGGCTCTGCCCGTTGCTCTGATGATTCATGATAACTTGACGGATCGCACAGCCATAGGGCACGTGAGCTGGGTTTACACCATCGTGAGACATTTTAGTTTTACCCTACTGACGATAGTGTCGCAATAGTAATTCAACCTAGTACGAAAGGAACCGTTTATTCGCACAAAGTGTCATCGCGCTTGGTTGAAAAGACAGTGGCGCGAAGCTACCGTACGCTGGATTATGATTGAACACCTCTAAGTCAGAATTCGGGCTAGAAACGATGCATACGCCCGTCGCTCGTTTGCGGACCTGCAGTAGGGGAGCTCGGCCCCTAAAGGCACGTGTCATTGGTCAAGCCCTCACGGCAGAAGTGCTATGAGGACCGCCTTGAATTACAATTTCTACCGAGCGGCGGGTAGAATCCTTTGCAGACGACTTAAATATGTGACAGGGTATTGTAAGTGGCCGAGTGGCCTTGCTGCCACGATCCACTGAGATTCAGCCCTGCGTTGCTTCGATTCGTCCCTCCCCCTTTTTTCCGCCCTTTTTATTTCTCCCCCAAATTTTTTCTGAAGTTATGAATTTGTGGCTTGGCTTCAAAAACTTTTTAGTAAAACAAAACTAAGTTGTACTGCTTGATTGTTCTGGATGGAACATGCCTTGGCTACGGGACCCATGTTTGGTCATAGATGTCTATGGGACTTCTTCCGAACTGGTCTCGGCATCTTGATATCGTCGTTACTTGTTGCAGAAATTAAAGTAGCATTTTACAAAAAGCGTTGATTTATTACGATGAAAGAAAACTTCGCGCTACTGACACTTGCAAAATTAAAGTAGCATTTTACAAACAGCAACAACTTTGCTTTATTACGATGAAAGAAAACTTAGAGTTACTGACACTTGCAAAAATTAAAGAAGCATTTTACAACTGACACTTGCAGAACTTAAAGAAGCATTGAAAACTTCGCGCTACTGACACTTGAAAAAAATGCTTTCAAGGCCTCGTCATTACAGTGAATCACTTGAGCCCTGACACATTTTCGGTGCCATGGAGCTAGACCAGTGAGCTATTACGCACTTCTTTTTCAAGGTCTCGTCGCTTCGGTGAATCACTTGAGCCCTGATTCGTTTTTGGTGCCATGGAGCTAGACCAATGAGCTATTACGCATTCTTCAAAGGATGGTTGCTTCCAAGCCCACCTCCTGGTTGTCACCGCTCTATCACTTCCTTTTCCACTAAGTGATTGCTGGCAATAAAAGTTTAGTCTGATTACTTTGTCCCTACTCCTGAGCAATATTTGGTCATAGATGTCTTTGGGACATCTTCCGAACCGTCTCCGCATTTCGATCTGGTCATCCGTATCGATGAATTTCTTTTTCTCTCTTAAAGAAATTTGCAGAAAAAATAAAATTTGGATCCCTTGGTTTTCTTCGTAACGTAGATTGTTTTGTTCTTAGCCTCCCTGCAAAAAATCTCGTCAATATACAAGTCCCTTGGAGTCCCTGCGCCCTAAATGTGCATTACTCCCCTCACACATAGGTGATGTTTGCTGCTGCTAATGCTGAAAATGAAAATAATCCTATATAGGGGGGTAGTGGTCCTCTCCACTCCCCTCGCACGTAGGTGATGTTTGCTGCTGCTAATGCTGCAAATGAAAATAATCCTATATAGGGGGCTACTGGTCCTCTCCTACCTGCTCCCTAAATGTCCATTACTCCCCACGCACATAGGTGATGTTTACCGTTGCAAATGCCAAAAATGAAAATAATCCTATATAGGGGTGTTGTACAAATATCAACCTAAAAATTACGCAACTATATGCACGTTTTAACTCGCAAGTGCACAAGATAAGACAAATAGTATAGAAAGCAAATACGAGATCATTCCCACGAGGACAGGATTAATATGTGTTTAAAATTGATTTCCTACAACCACTAACTAAATGGCACAAACTAAGAATGCAAAAGTGATAGAAAACCCTAAAAAAACTTATTTCAAAACCCTAAGATTTCTAATCAAAGTTAATGTGCAATACACGAAGGCACTTGTTGTTCAAAAGGATGATTTTAAGAAGATTTTGAAAACTGAAAATTTATAAACAAAATATTAAAAACAGCATTTGATTAAAAATATAATTGGATTGAGGTTAAAACAATGAGAAAACCAGTTACGTATTCGATGTTCACCGCTAATCTTCTTCCTTAAGCAAACGACATGACAATGGTACAAAGCAGATTTTAGATGCTCATGTTTGTCAACCTAAAGACATGATATCCACTCTTTAAATTATTGATTTCCCTAATCAACAAGTTAGGCATGGGTATCTACGCTAACTCTTTTCATTCTTAAAGTGTTTAGCATGGTATCTACTAAGTTGCACTTCAAGAACGCTTAACACAATGGAAATCGACAAACACACAACTCCTTGAACAGGGTATCTATTCTAGTTAATCATGATGATTAATTTCAAGAACTTATAATTAGTTCTTTAGTTACTCTCACAGGCACAAGATTCGGTCATCTAAATTTACCTATGTAACAAACTCAATACACAACATGCATATGGTGATCAAGCATAACATAACGTATGTAAAGAGCAAAATATAATCTGAAATTAATCAATTAAGCATCACAAAAGTAGTTTACGGCAAAGGCTTATCGAAATCCTTAAAGAAACATGATTAGGGCTTCAATCGAGCCCTAACTAAAGTACTTAGTTACCCATAATTTAAATAGGCAGCAAGAACATACAAAACAGAAAATAAAAAGAGGAAGAAGATAGCTCTTTGATGATGTGTTGGTCAGCCAGAGTGATTGGATGATGCCTTGACATTCCTTCTTGCTTCCTATGCCTTTTAGACCTTGGAACCTTGAAGGATGGAGCAGAATGGGATGGTGTGGCTGAGTCCTTGCCAAGTGAGGGAAAAAGGAAGAGAAAGTGCTCCTTGTGTGAGAGCCCCCAACGTTTTTCAGATTAAGGGAGATAAGGAGATGTTGCAAAGTATTTTTGCCCGTCTGCCCCTTCGCTGCCAAGAATTTATGTTGTGTGCCCCTTCACTGCCAAGAATTTATGTTGTGTTCCCCTTCGCTGCCAAGAATTTATTGTGCATGTTAATTCGCTGAATGAGGGAGAGAAAGCGTTTTGGTTGATCTTGTGTGGGTGTTTTCTTGCCAAGTACTTCCTCCCGTGGCTTCTCATGCTTAATTCCCGCGCAGCCTGGCCTTGCTTTATTAAAACGGCCATAACTCCTTCTAGAAAATTCCAATTCACGAACCGTAAATTCCTTTAGAAACTATACTTTGGTCTCTTTCCAACGATATATGGTCCATCAGCTAGTTCTTCCCGAGTAGGTGCAGTTAATTTTGAGAAGTTGACACATCTGCTGAAATCTGTTTCAAAGTTTCCTCTTTAGATTTCGAAAACAGCACTCATTAACTCCTTTTGTAACTTTGCTTCCAAAAATCCTATAAAACACGAAACAAAGCTAAGTATTAAGAAAACATAGGAAACATGCTAAGAAAAGCATAAGAAAACAAGATAAAACGTCGCATAAATATGCTCCTATCAAATTCCCCAACACTTAAGATTTTGCTAGTCCTCGAGCAAAACAGAAACAAAGAATGAAAGAAAAACAAAGACTCAATGATTCAACGTAAACCTTCCAACATTTGTCTCAGAGATTTTCAATGGATCATGACATATTAAGATTCATAATAAGCATAAGAATTGATCCACATAATTCGAGAGTTAATACACCTTCATAGAAATCATACACATACTCACAATTAAATCAATCAAAGAAAAAGTACAAAGAGAGATACATGCTGCAAATAATTAGTTCAAAATTCTCACCGAATAAGCTCTGATTTTACCTCATTTTTTCTAGTTAAGTCACTCTTCCTATACTAGTTATATGTGAGAGGATGGATGTAAAACGGAAACAAATGACACCATATGCTCATACTTCATTCAAATCTCCACATATGGATATAAACACAACAAACAAGATTAGAAGGTCTTTATGAGGATTGTAATGAGGTCAAAGGGTAAGGGGTTAAAGAAATAATGGATATGGATAACACAAGGTTCTTAAAGAAAAGTAGACGCATGCTATGATGTTAGAGACATAAGAACTTGCATCACCATCCAGGCTTAAAAATCATATATGTATCGAGCAAGTACATACACTCAATGGGCGATCTGAACATTATGGACCATACTTCAACAATCAATACATGAACGGTAAGGGAATAACAATCCAAACAAAATGCCGATATTTTTTTTTTCTGGTGCACACTCCGAACCGTGTACAATTCTTTTCTCCTTTTTTTTTTTTTTTTTTTTTAACATTCCCCCAAACTTGCTCTTTAAACACGCCTTGATTCACAATTAAGTCTACAAATTATGCTTCACTAATCCTTAAGAAAAAGGGTAAGAATGAAAGTGTTTAGGCTAGGTGAGGAAAACGAAGGTTATGAAACAAAAAGGCTTAAACAAAGGCTCAACATGGGTTTACCTAGAGGAAAGTGTATCATGGGTCAAAGGCCATTTTGGCAATGGTGGTAATCTAGGTGCCTTCATCATCTCAAGTATGTCATGCAAATCAATTCAATGCCTCGAAAAGAAATTAGTACCAGTTCTAGCATTTAGTTCCAATGATGATAAGCAATTCAAGTAGCAACCCGAAAGATGAGCTCATGCAACAACTTAATTGACAAGAAAGTGATAGATTAAACAAATACAACTCTCTCAAATAAATGATAAAGGCCCAAAAGCTCACAAAAGGGTTGTATTGAGCTTCATTAAATTAAACATGTTATGGTTACCACTTACTCGGGTGATTACATGTGAATTTGAATATGATAACCATGAATACTTGAGTATTAACCAAAGAATAATTTCAGACCATGAATCATGCTTAGAACTCATCTTAAAGTCATCCAATTAAAAACGTAACTATATGCACGTTTTAACTCGCAAGTGCACAAGATAAGACAAATAGTATAGAAAGCAAATACGAGATAATCCCACGAGGACTAGATTAATATGTGTTTAAAATTGATTTCCTAGAACTACTAACTAAATGGCACAAACTAAGAATGCAAAAGTGAAAGAAAACCCTAAAAAAAACTTATTTCAAAACCCAAAGATTTCTAACCAAAGTTAATGTGCAATACACGAAGGCACTCGGTGTTCAAAAGGATGATTTTAAGATGATTTTGAAAACTGAAAATTTCGAAACAAAATATTAAAAACAACGCTTGATTAAAAATAGAATTAGATAGAGGTTAAAACAATGAGAAAACCAGTTATGTATTCGATGTTCACCGCTAATCTTCTTCCTTAAGCAAACGACATGACAATGGTACAAAGCAGATTTTAGATGCTCATGTTTGTCAACCTAAAGACATGATATCTACTCTTTAAATTATTGATTTCCCTAATCAACAAGTTAGGCATGGGTATCTACGCTAACTCTTTTCATTCTTAAAGTGTTTAGCATGGTATCTACTAAGTTTCACTTTAAGAACGCTTAACACAATGGAAATCGACAAACACACAACTCCTAGACACATGGTATCTATTCTAGTTATTCATGATGATTAATTTCAAGAACTTATAACTAGTTCTTTTGTTACTCTCACAGGCACAAGATTCGGTCATCTAAATTTACCTATGTAACAAATTCAATACACAGCATGCATATGGTGATCAAGCATAACATAACGTATGTAAAGAGTAAAATATAATCTGAAATTAATCAATTAAGCATAAAAAAAGTAGTTTACGGCAAAGGCATATCGAAATCCTTAAAGAAACATCATTAGGGCTTCAATCGAGCCCTAACTAAAGTACTTAGTTACCCATAATTTAAATAGACAGCAAGTAACAACCCGAAAATTTAATTATTAAATTTACGTAAATTATTTTTATAAAAAGACGATTTTACCCTTGGTTGCCTAGGGGCATGAAATCAAGTTTTATTTCGGAACTTTTTAGGATGTGTTTTGGATACCGTTGCGTAGGTCTCGAACTCATGAGTTCGTAGACAAGCGGCACACAGGGAACGGAGTTCGTGTACGAAAGTTACGGGTCTAGATTGTCAAGGCCAATTTGGTAATTTTGGCTTGAGGAAGATATTTTTAACCCTCAAAACCATTAATTCATCTTCATTTCATCCTTTCATTCTGAACTACTCAATTTCTCCCATTCCTTCCCCGAACCCGTGCGACTCAAACACCCCTAAACCCACAAATTCCTACTTTGATTCAAGGCTAAGACTTCCATTTTTGTTCCACTAATCGGAATCTACTCATTCCCACGATCACAACCGTACAAACCATCGAATGAGAGGACTACGGTAGGCGTCAGACCGAGATAAAGAACAATTTAACCTTCCGATCAATATTTCGGCTAGCACAGGTATGGGTTTAATGTTTTGAAGTCATATTTGGATTCCTGGGATCAAGTAGATAGATTTAGACATAAAATTCGTGAAAAATGGTTGAGTTTTGAAGAAGTTAGGAAAAAGCTTATGTCGGTCGGAAATGGAGGATTTCGGAGACGGAGACGGCGGCGTTGCGGCGATCAGGTCATCTTCTCCGGCCAGACTCCAGCGACAGCAACGGTGGTCCGGTCGTCTTCTCCGGTGAGTCGCCGGCGACAGGTCGGGTTGAGTGGACCGTGTCGAGTTGAGTCAGACCGGGTCAGGTCGAGTGGACCGAGTCGGGCTGAACTGGGTCAGGTCGAGTTGGGCCGGGTTGGATCGGTCCAGGCACGTGGGTACTGTTGCAGGCTCATGACAGCGTGAGTTCCGGCCTTCCGCCGACGCATGGGGCCGATTCTGAGGTCACGGTGACGTGTGTCAACTAGTTTTCGACTATCTGGATCTGTTGGAGCAGGTTTTGAGTTGATCGGACGTCGTTTAGAGGTAGTTTTGGGCGTCCAAAGTTGCTGCATTTTTAGGACAACGTATGCGGATCTCCCGGGGTTTAGGTAGTTTATACATAAGGTTTTTATTATTAGCCGGTAATCCGATTATTAATTTTGACAGGCGATACTGCTCCAGGAACTTCAGGGCAGTGTACAATTCGGGATTGAACTTGCTTGGACATGTGGTGAGTGGACTTTTGATTTATAAACTATAATGCATGCATAAATGTATCTTGGATTTAATACTGGTATGTATTGTTGCAATTAATTTCTGGAATTTAGAAATGATTAATGGGCACAAGTTTTCCAATATTTCAGTGAAAGTGTGTTTTGGAAAATGGATTGGTATTTTTGGACTCGATTTTGATATTGTTTTGACGTAGTAATTATATTAGTCCGTGATTTGGGTTTTGACCCAAAATTATGATTTTACTGGCTTGGCCATAAATGAGTTTTCAAAGAATCTGGCTGAGGCCAAGAAACAAAGATTTCAAAACACGGATTGTGGTTTTCACTGGTTTTCTGTCCCGATGGAAAAAGGGTTCTCTGACTGGTGTTGAGGGGTTTTGCTCCGCTGGTTGTTGAGGGTTCTCCGATGCTGGTGTTGAGGGTGTTCTATGTCGGGTCGTTGAGGCTGTCTATGCATAGTACATGGTTTCTGCATAGCTAGAGGTATATCATGTATGTGGAGGGTTTTGAGCTACGGCTCGCGATTTTATTCGGGAACAGTGGTTCTGATTTATTATGTGTCCAGGGCGAATTAAATGATTTTAAACTCCTTTGAGGAGGGTTTTTAAACCAAACTGTGGACCACGATGTGTTTTCATTATACAGATTTGGCGTGGGTCCAACCAAGTGGTTTTAAAGAGAAATGGAAATTCCGATGGTTTTCAGATGATGTTTTATTATCATAAACTATTTTATGTGATGCATGCATGGTTTTATTCGTGGAGGGGAAAAAGGTAAGATTTCCTCAGAAAAGGTTTTATAAATGATTATTTTTGTCCACTCACAACTTTTGTGTTTTAAATCCCTTCCAGGCTATTGAGTTGACGTGGGCACTTTCTGAGGCGGAGGCATTAGTTGTATTTCAGCTGCGGGTTGTACCTACACTTTGAGTAGGATATCTAATTTTGTATTATTTATCCTACCTAGATGCTCTGATAATATATTTTGGATGGTCATTATCTATTGGAATTTGGAGTGCTTTTGATCCCTTGTCTAACAGGTGGAAGTTAGTCATCTTATATTGTAAGGACGACAGGGCATTTTGGGAACTTTTCCTTAGGTTGTCAGACGGGACAGGGTTCTTCTAGGGTTTCGAGGGGAAATTCGGGAAGGGTCCTAACACAGCAAGAACATACAAAACAGAAAATAAAAAGAGGAAGAAGATAGTTCTTTGATGATGTGTTGGTCAACCAGAGTGATTAGATGACGCCTTGACGTTCCTCCTTGCATCCTAAGACTTTCAGACCTTGGAACCTTGAAGGATGGAGCAGAATGGGATGGTATGGCTGAGTCCTTGCCATGTGAGGGAAAAAGGAAGAGAAATTGCTCCTTGTGTGAGAGCCCCCAACGTTTTTCAGATTAAGGGAGATAAGGAGATGTTGCAAAGTCTTTATGCCCGTCTGTCCCTTCGCTACCAAGAATTTATGTTGTGTGCCCCTTCGCTGCCAAGAATTTACGTTGTGTCCCTGTCTGCCCCTTCGCTTCCAAGAATTTATTGTGCATGTTAATTCGCAGAATGAGGGAGAGCAAGCGTTTTGGTTGATCTTGTGTGCGTGTTTGCTTGCCAAGTCCTTCCTCCCGTGGCTGCTCATGCTGATTTCCCGCGCAACTTGACCTTGCTGTACTAAAATGGCCATAACTCCTTCTAGAAAATTCCAATTCATGAACCGTAAATTCCTTTAGAAACTAGACTTCGGTATCTTTCCAACGATATATATCCCATCAGCGAGTTCTTATCGAGCAGGTGCAGTTAATTTTGAGAAGTTTGACACATCTGCTGAAATCTGTGTAAAACTTTCCACTTTAGATTTCAAAAACTGCACTCCTTAACTCCTTTTGTAACTTTGCTTCCAAAAATCCTACAAAACAGGAAAACAAGCTAATTATTAAGAAAATATAGGAAACATGCTAAGAAAAGCATAAGAAAACAAGATAAAACGTCGTATAAATATGCTCCTATCAGGGGGGTAGTGGTCCTCCCGTAAGGAAGTTGGTGCTCCGTGGGCTTAGGCACCACGTGTAAGCGTCTGTTCGAGTCCGTTCGAGTCCCTAAACGTCCCTTTGAGTCCTTTCGAGTCCCTCGGCCTCCCTCGGGGTCCATTCGAGTCCCTCCAAGCCCTTTTGACTAAGCTGAGACATGTTTTGTCATAGATAGCTACGAGGCATCTTCCAAAATCTCTCTCCATGTCGATAATTTCGAGTCCCTTGGAGTCCCTACTTACTAAATGTCTTTTACTCCCCTCGCACATAGGGGATGTTTGCTACTGCAAATGCTGAAAATGAAAATAATCCAATATCGGGGGGTAGTGGTTCTCTCGATAGGAAGGCGATGTCCCCGGGCTTGGGCAGCCCACCCCCCGCGTCACTTCGAGTCCCTCGGTGCCCCTTTGATGTTCCTTCATGTCCCTTCTTATGCTTGGTTGGGTCATAGATGTATTCGAGACACCTTCCCAAATGGCCTTCTATGTCTGTTGACGGTTGCTTTCGGTTATTACCACGCCCAACGGCGCGGGCTTTGTTCCACTCGACGTTCCTGCATTGTCGTCTAGTCAATTCGCTGACCGACCCTTGTGTTTCGTTTGGTGGTTCTGGGTTTAACTAACGTCATGGCGTGTGAGTGGTAAATAGGGTGATGCGTCGGCATGCTCCTTGCTTTGGCAACGAACTGC
>JAZGTL010000050.1:1770000-1792500 GCA_037349345.1 Oemleria cerasiformis | reverse complement strand
GCGCCCAAAGCGGGTTCCTATTTTTGCTGCCTGCCATAATGGAAGGCTACCTCCCGTTGTCCCTTGGAGCCCCTCGGGGGTACCTTTGGTGTCCCTCGACATACCTTTTAGTTCCTAGACAGGTCCCTTGGAGTCCCTACGCCCTAAATGTGCATTACTCCCCTCGCACATAGGTGATGTTACAACTATTAATGCTAAAAATGAAAATAATCCTATATAGGGGGGTAGTGGTCCTCTCCTCCCTGCTTCCTAAATTTCCATTACTCCCCTTGCACATAGGTGATGTTTGCTGCTGAAAATGAAAATAATCGTATATAGGGGGGGTAGTGGTCCTTTCCTCCATGCTTCTTAAATGTGCATTACTCCCGTCGCACATAGGTGATGTTTGCTGCTGCTAATGCAGAAAATGAAAATAATCCTATATAGGGGGTAGTGGTTCTCTCCTCCCTGCTTCCTAAATGTCCATTGCTCCCCACGCACATAGGTGATGTTTGCAGCTGCAAATGTTAAAAATGAAAATAATCCTATATAGGGGGGTAGTGGTCCTCCCATCTGTAAGTTGGTGCTTTGTGGGATTAGGCACCGCGGGTTACGCGTCCGTTCGAGTCCCTAAACGTTCCATTGAGTCCCTTCGAGCCCCTCGGTGTCCATTCGAATCCTTCTAAGCCCCTTCGACCAAGTTGAGACATGTTTTGTTATAGATTGCTACGAGGCATCTTGCAAACTCTCTCTCCATATCGATACCTTCCCAAATATCCTGCTATGTCGGTTGAGGGTTGCTTTCGGTTATTACCATGCCCAGTGGTGCGGGCTATGTTCCACTCGACGTTCCCGCATTGTCGTCCCTTAGGTGATTTTGCTGCTGCTAATGCTGAAAATGAAAATAATGCTATATAGGGGGGGTAGTGGTCCTCTCCTCCCTTCTTCTTAAATGTTCGATACTCCCCTCGCACATAGGTGATGTTTACTGCTCCTAATGCTGAAAATGAAAATAATCCTATATAGCGGGGTAGTGGTCCTCTCCTCCCTTCTTCTTAAATGTGCAATACTCCCCTCGCACATAGGTGATGTTTGCTGCTGCTAAGGCTGAAAATGAAAATAATCCTATATAGGGTGGTAGTGGTCCTCTCCTCCCTACTTCCTAAATGTGCAATACTCCCCATTCACATAGGTGATGTTTGCTGCTTCAAATGCTTCAAATGAAAATACTCCTATATAGTGGGTAGTGGTCCTCTCGGTGTTCCTTCCTGTCCCTTCTTATGCCCGGTTTGGTCATAGATGTCTTCGAGACACCTTCCCAAATTACCTGCTATGTCGATTGAGGGTTGCTTTGGATTATTACCACGCCCAGTGGTGCATGCTTTGTTGCACTTTATGTTCCCAGATTTTCATCTAGTCATTTCGCTGGCCGACCCTTGCGTTTTGTTTGGTGGTTATGGGCTTTAGCTAACGTCATGGTGTGTGAGTGCTGAATAGGGTGATGCGTCGGCAGGCTCTTTGCTTGGCCAACGAACTGCCGACTCTTTCCTTCCTCAGTGATGATTCAAGGAATGGTGCCCCTCGTTGTCCCTTAGAGCCCCTCGGGGGTACCTTTGGCGTCTCTCGGCGTACCTTTTAGTTCCTTGACATGTCCTATGGAGTCAATGCACCCTAAATGTACATTACTCCCCTCGCATTTAGGTGATGTTTGCTGCTGCTAACGCTGAAAATGAAAATAATCCTATATAGTGGGGTAGTGGTCCTCTCCTCCCTTATTCTTGAATGTGCAATACTCCCCTCGCACATTGGTGATGTTTGCTACTGCTAATGCTGAAAATGAAAGTAATCCTATATATGGGGGTAGTGGACCTCTCATCCCTTATTCTTAAATGTGCAATACTCCCCTCGCACATAAGTGATGTTTGATGCTGCCAGTGCTGAAAAAGAAAGTAATCGTATAGGGGGGGAGTGGTCCTCTCAACAGGAAGGCGAAGTTCCACGGGCTTGGGCAGGCTACCCCCCGTGTCCCATCGAGTCCCTCGGTGCCCCTTCGAGCCCATCTGTGTCCCTTCGGTGTTCCTTGTAGTCCCATCTCATGCTAGGTTGGGTAAAAGATGTCTTCGGAACACCCTCCGAAATGGCCAGCCATGTAGGTTGAGTGTTTCCTTCTGTTATTACCACGCCCAGCGGCGCTGTCTGTGTTCCACTCGATATTCCCGGATTGTGGTCTAGTAATTTGGCTGGCCGACTATTGCATTACGTTTGGTGGTTTTGAGCTTTAGCTAACGTCATGGCGTGTGAATGGTGAAAGGGGTGATGCGTCGGCAGTCTCCTTGCTTGGGCAACGAATGGTTCCTCTCGTTGTCCCTTGGAGCCCCAATCGAGTCGCTTCGGTGTCCCCGACGTACCTTTTAGTTCCTTGACAGCTCCCTTGGAGTCCCTGCGCCATAAATGTACAATACTCGCCTCGCACATAGGTGATGTTTGCTGCTACTAACGCTAAAAATGAAAATAATCCTATTTGGGGGGTTAGTGGTCCTCTCCTCCCTTCTTCTTAATTGTGCAATACTCCCCTCACACATAGGTGATGTTTGCTGCTGCTAATGCTATAAATGAAAACAATCCTATATAGGGCGGTAGTGGTGCTCTCGATAGAAAGACGACGTCCCCGGGGTTGGGAAGCCCACCCCCCGTGTCCCTTTGAGTCCCTTGGTGTCCCTTCGGTATTCCTTCTTGTCCCATCTTATGCTTGGTTGGGTCGTAGATTTCTTTGGGACACCTTTCCAAATGGATGCTATGTCGGTTGAGGGTTGCTATCAGTTATTACCCCGCCCAGCGGAGCGTTCTTTGTTCCAGTTGATGTTCCCGCATTGTTGTCTAGTCATATTTCTGGCGGACCCTTGCGTTTCGTTTGGTGGTTCTGGGCTTTAGCTAACGTCATGGCGTGTGAATGGTGAATAGGGTGATGCGTCGGCCGGCTCCTTGCTTGGGCAACGACCTCCTGGCTCTCTCCTTCCTCGGTGTCCCTTGAGCCCATCGGTGTCCTTTCCCGGTTCCATCCAGTCCTATCTTATGCCGGGTTTGGTTGTAGATGTCTTTGGGACACCTTCCCAAATAGCCTGCTATGTAGATTGAGGGTTGCTTTCAGTTATTGCCACGGCTAGCAGCGCAGGCTTTGTTCTACTCGAAGTTCCCGTATTGTCGTCTATTTTGTTCGCTTGCCGACCCTTGCGTTTCATTTGGTGGTTCTGGGCTTTAGTTAACGTCATGGCGTGTGAGTGGTGAATAGGGTGATGCTTCGGCAGGCTCTTTGCTTGGGCAACGAACTGCCGGCTCTCTCCTTCCTCAGTGATGAATAACAATTGGATTTTTGGCAAAGCGGGTTTCTGTTTTAGCTACCAGTAGTAACGGAATGGTGCCACCCGTTGTCCCTTGGAGCCCCTCGGGGGTCCCTTTGGCGTCCCTCAGCGTACCTTTTAGTTCCTTGACATGTCCCTTGGAGTCCCTGCACCCTAAATGTGCATTACTCACCTTGCACTTAGGTGATGTTTACTGCTGATAACGCTGAAAATGAAAATAATCCCATATAAGGGGGTTGTGGTCCTCTCCTCCCTACTTCTTAAATGTGCAATACTCCCCTCGTACATAGGTGATGTTTGTTGCTGGTAATGCTGAAAATGAAATAATCCTATATAAGGGGGTAGTGGTCCTCTCCTCCCTTCTTCTTAAATGTGTAATACTCCCTTCGCACATAGGTGATGTTTGCTGCTGGTAATGCTGAAAATGAAAATAATCCTATATAGGCGGGTAGTGGTCTTCTTCCCCCTTCTTCTTAAATGTACAATACACCCCTCGCACATAGGTGATATTTGATGTTGCTAATGTTGAAAATGAAAATAATCCTATATAGGGGGGTAGTGGTTTCTCCTCCCATCTTCTTAAATGTGGAATACTCCCCTCGCACATAGGTGATGTTTGTTGCTGGTAATGCTGAAAATTAAAATAATCCTATATAGGGGGGTCATGGTCCTATTCTCCCTTCTTCTTAAATGTGCAATACTCCCCTTGCACATAGGTGATGTTTGTTGTTGCTAATGCTGAAAATGAAAATAATCCTATATAGGGGGGTAGTGGTCGTCTCCTCCCTGCTTCCTAAATGTACATTACTCCCCACCCACATAGGTGATGTTTGATGCTGCAAATGATGAAAATGAAAATAATCCTATATATGGGGGTAGTGGTCCTCTAGATAGGAAGGCGATGTCTCCTCGCACATAGGTGATGTTTGCTACTGGTAATACGGAAAATTAAAATAATCCTATATAGGTGGTAGTGGTCCTCTCCTCCCTGTTTCCTAAATGTCCATTACTCCCCTCGCACGTAGGTGCGTGCTCTGTTTCACTCGATGTTCCCGCATTTTCGTCTAGTCATTTCGCTGGCCGACCCTTGAGTTTCGTTTGGTGGTTCTGGGCTTTACCTAACGTCATGGCGTATGATTGGTGAATAGGGTGATGTATCGGCAGGCTCCTTGCTTGGGCAACGAACTACCGGCTCTCTCCTTCCTCGTTATCCCTTTGAGCCCATCGGTGTCCCGTCGGTGTTCCTTCCTAGTCCTTCTTATGCCTGGTTTTGTCGTAAATGTCTTTGGGACACCTTCCCAAATGGCCTGCTATGTCGGTTGAGGGTTGCTTTCGGTTATTACCAAGCCCAGCGGCTTGGGCTTTGTTCCACTCGATGTTCCCGCATTGTCGTAAAGTCATTTCGCTGGCTGACCCTTGCTTTTTATTTGGTGGTTCTGGGCTTTAGCTAACGCGTTGGCGTGTGAGTGGTGAATAGGGGGATGCGTCGACACGCTCCTTCCATGGGCAACGAACTGGTGGCTCTCTCCTTCCTCGGTGTCCTTTCGGTGTTCCTTCCTGTCCCTTCTTATGCTTGCTTTGTTTGTAGATGTCTTCGGGATACCTTCCCAAATGGCCTGCTATGTCGGTTGAGGGTTACTTTCGGTTATTACCACGCCCAGCAGCGCGGGGTTTGTTCCACTCGATGTTCCCGCATTGTGGTCAATGATCAGTCGTTATTTATGCATCATTTTGATGTCTTTATATGCCTCTCTTACATGTCTTTTGAATGATTTCGTGCCATCAATAGTAGAAAATGATCAATCTTGTGAGACTTGTGCAGAGTTAGAAAGATAGGTAAAATCTAGAAAGAACGCAAAAAGAATGACTCAAATCGGAGTCCATATGAAGGAGATGTCCTCATTTCAATATCAGGTCCTCAACGGGATCCTGAGTGCGCCAGTGCGCCAGTGCGCCTATTTTGGGCCACTGGCCAAGTACCTCATATCAGGCCCTCCGGGTCCCAAACTTGTGTTTCATGACATCAGGGTCAGGTCCTATAAGTGCCAAGGTCGCGCCGAAGCAGGCCGAGGACATGTCCCAAGAACTCCCATCCGAGCCCAGATGTGCGCCTAAGCCCGGGGTCCCTGTTCCGCCAGCGGTGGATCAGAGGTTCTCCCTCTGCGCTAAGACTGACAACATTTGCGCCAAGCCTGAACGACGATGCGCTTCTATTATACTCCTAACGTACTTCAAAAGCGCGGTCCCAGATCCTGATTACGAAGACAGTCAAAAATCCAAGTTTGGCCAGCTTGCGTTCCCACTTGCCAGCCTGCATTCACACTCCCGGCCGTGCTCTGATTGGTTCGAATAGATTTTAAAGACTTGGTAATTAATTAAAAGTAAAATAACTTTCCCTATTCCTACAGGACATGGTTTTTCCAATCTGTATAGAACAAGGTTATACCAATCCTTATAGAACAAGGTTATACCAATCCTTATAGAACAAGGTTTTCCCTTGTCTATAAAAAGGAGAATCAGATAGAGGATTGGGAGAGATAATTAGCTAGAGGCGTTTTTGTTTCTGGGAAAACAGAGACCTGAGCCACAGAGAGTTCCGTTTTGGTTTTCTAGAGAATTAGGGACCATATTTTGGGAGATAATCTTTCACATAGATTATTGGACGTGGAGCTTGGAGAAGAAGGCTCTGCCGTGTCTTCTGCTGCACCTGTTCTTAACAATCTCTTCTAAACCCTTATTTTCATTATTGCAATTTACTTATGAATTCAATTATACTTGTGTTTATTTCAGTTATGTGTGAGTAGCCATTAGGATTAGGGCTGCTTGAAGCCCTAGCCATGTTAGCTTGTTGATTGGATTTCTGGCTCTTGATTATGATTGCTATGCATGCTGAATAAGTTGGATTACTATGCTTAATGACCTTAATTTACGCCTATAAGATTAGCTACCTTGTTTGCATATAATTATAGATGTAATTGCTTGAGTGACCGTCATATCATCTTGTGATTTGGAGAATCGAAAGTATTCTTACTTGTAATCTTAACTCATAACGACCTAGGATTGCATGTCACTTTGCTAGGCTAATGTGGTGTCATTAAATTCTCTTTAAACTTCATGCATCATCTTAAAAGGTAGGTGATAGACGTTCTAGGCATATGCCCTGTTTAGAACATGCTAAGTAAGAGGGAATAAGATGTGTCTAGTGAACCAACGCCAGGTCCTAGGCACGGGCACCTAATTCAGAAAATGCATAGTAATTAGGTCAAGGAAATTTGGTTAAGAGCTATAATTGGTTAGAGTGGATAGTAAGCCTTAATTCGCCTTAGTTAACAACTTTTCATTCTTGCATTGTTATTTTCTGCACTTTGATTTACTTGTCTTTAAATTTCAGTTATCACATCATAAACCCCCCCCTGTGTGTGTGAGTGTGTTTTTTATTTAAGTTAACAAATCTGAACTAAATTGATCATAACGTTGATACAAGTCCTCGAGGGATCGACTCTTGCTGTGCTACTATACTATACTTATCGATTTGTGCACTTGCAAGGATTTTATAACTGTTAGAATTGAATTGCATATTTCTTGCTCTTTAAATCTACCAACAAGTTTTTGGCGCCGTTGCCAGGGACTTGTCCCTCAACGGTGCCCATTCAAGTTTAGATTTGTAACTTAGTTTTTTTTCTTTTTTGTTAGGTACCCGTGTATGTCATTCCAAGGTTCAGTGCACGGGTCATCAAGTGGACCATCATCGCAAGCATCTTCAGTCCACGGCTCCCCGCCACCAAGCCCAAGGAGGATGGCGGACCACAGAGAAGAGCAGGGCCTGGAACGTGGCCTAGTACCGCAAGCCCCATGGCGCCTTAAGGATTTTGCCATGCCCCATGTCTCGGAGGATCAATTTCCAATTGTTTTTCCCGAGTCAACAGTGGCAAACTTCGAATTAAAGTCGGGGACAATTCACATGCTGCCTACATTCCACATGCTTCATATCAAGGAATTTGTTGAGGTTTGTTCAACACTACGCATCAATGGTATGACAGAATCGGAAATCCTCCTGCGGCTCTTTCACTTCAGTCTCAAGGATCGCGCCAAGACATGGTTTCATTCATTGGCGCTGGCTTCCATTCACTCTTGGAGGGACTTGACGTCCAAATTCTTAACACAGTACTTTCCCGTGGAAAAGACAAATGAGTTAAAGTCCAAGATCATGAACCCACGGCAAGACATGGAGGAGTCTTTCTACGAGTTTTGGGAGCGGTTCAATCAGATGCTACGGGCGTGCCCCCACCACCATATTGATCCCCATCATCTTATGCTATACTTCTATGGAGGCTTGAAAACTAGCGATCGGACAATGGTGGATTCTCAATCCCAAGGGATTCTAGAAGGCACAGCCGAGGAAGCAAGGACCGCCTTTGAGAACATTGCTCAAAGGGAAAAACAGTTCAGCTACAGGGGTCCCTCCTCTAGAGCTACGGGTGATGCATCCGCCAAATACAAAGATGACGCTATTACTCAGCTCACGGCAATGGTAAAACAATTGTGTAGCGAGAAAGCCAAAGGAGTTCACATCTGCGAGGTATGTTCAATTCAGGGCCACACATCCCAGGACTGCCCGGTTGTGGAAGAGGCCAACTTTGCTGGAGGGTTCAATAGCAATTCTCGACCCAGGAATGACCCATATTCCAACACTTACAATCCGGGGAGGAGAAATCATCCTAATTTCCGTTGGAGCAACAATCAAGCAGCCGCGAATCCCTTGCCACCCCCTGGATTTGAGCAGCAAGCCGCAGGCCCTAAGGGGAACTACCACGGTCCTTCCTCAAACCAGAATGGCGGAAGCAAGTCTGTTGAGGACTCCAACCATATCCTGACTCAACAGCAGGCTCAACTCATAAAATTCTTGCACGATAGCCAGAGTCAGACGGGAGACTTCAAAAATGCAATTGCAAACTTGGAGCGTCAAATGGGACAGGTGGCGAACCAACTAAATCAGCGGGAGCAGGGCAAGCTACCGAGTCAAGTCCTGGTAAATCCGAAAGGATTTCACAATCCTACGGCTGCTTGAAGCCCTAGCCATGTTAGCTTGTTGATTGGATTTCTGGCTCTTGATTATGATTGCTATGCATGCTGAATAAGTTGGATTACTATGCTTAATGACCTTAATTTATGCCTATAAGATTAGCTACCTTGTTTGCATATAATTATAGATGTAATTGCTTGAGTGACCGTCATATCATCTTGTGATTTGGAGCATCGAAAGTATTCTTACTTGTAATCTTAACTCATAACGACCTAGGATTGCATGTCACTTTGCTAGGCTAATGTGGTGTCATTAAATTCTCTTTAAACTTCATGCATCATCTTAAAAGGTAGGTGATAGACGTTCTAGGCATATGCCCTGTTTAGAACATGCTAAGTAAGAGGGAATAAGATGTGTCTAGTGAACCAACGCCAGGTCCTAGGCACGGGCACCTAATTCAGAAAATGCATAGTAATTAGGTCAAGGAAATTTGGTTAAGAGCTATAATTGGTTAGAGTGGATAGTAAGCCTTAATTCGCCTTAGTTAACAACTTTTCATTCTTGCATTGTTATTTTCTGCACTTTGATTTACTTGTCTTTAAATTTCAGTTATCACATCATAACCCCCCCCCCCTGTGTGTGGGAGTGTGTTTTTTATTTAAGTTAACAAATCTGAAATAAATTGATCATAACGTTGATACAAGTCCTCGAGCGATCGACTCTTGCTGTGCTACTATACTATACTTATCGATTTGTGCACTTGCAAGGATTTTATAACTGTTAGAATTGAATTGCATATTTCTTGCTCTTTAAATCTACCAACAGTCATGTAAGGACCCTTCCCGAATTTTGCCTCGAAATCCGTAAAAAGTCCTGACCCCGTCTGACAGCTTTTTTTCTGAAAATTTTAATATCAGGAATACCCTTTATCCTTGAATATATTTAGTAAACCTTGCATGGTTCCCGACAAAACCTCTGTATTTATTGACCACACCTACCTGTCAGACGCAGGATAGCTTACAAGTCAAAGACAAGACCTCGGAATAGTGGTGGTCCAAAAGTAACACACTCTGATACAAAATGTCAATAGGTCAGACACTACTGAAACCTCTGCTGCAATAACACAAGACAACTAACTAGTTAGCCGCTTGTGAACCGTCAATAACTCGTCACTCTAGGTCACCGCCCGCACCAACCCATTGGCCCGGATGACGAAAGAACCAAACTTGGTTGAATTGAGTCTCTAACTTACCTCGAGTCAAACTCGATATCCCTGCTCCTCCAGAGCACCCCGAGTGATAACTCGATATCCCTACTCCTCCAGAGCAATCTTGGACCTCAACGATATGGCGGAGAAAGATCCCTCGAACGCCAACATTGGAGAACCCCTTGACGATCTAGCGGAGACATAACCTCTAACGCCAATCAACAGGAATCCCATTGTATAACCCAATACCTAGAAGTATGCATACCCATGCAATCTTGGAACCCTAGTCCGTTCACAACGCATATAAAATACCAATCATGGACGCCCTAGCCCCAAGGAACTCTTGACACCTTAATGACCCAACTACCTTGACCTCTCGAGCTCAAAAATCGCTCCATGGTTAACCGTAACCTCTGGGATTACCCAAACGGGGCTCTAAATGAACTCCTATGGCCTCAAAACCATCAAAATCCGATCCGGAACGTCCCAAAACCCTAGCCACGCGTCAACGTGACCTCGAAATCGGCTCCACGTGTCGCCACGTGCCGGTGGTAGGCCGGAATACGTACCATGCGCTGTCCACGCTCCACCACACATCGTCACGCGCCCTCACGCTCCTACTACAGTACTCACGTGCCTGACCTAGTCCTACCCGACCCAAGTCAGCCTGACCCGATCTAACTCAACCTGACTCGGTCCAACTCAACCTGATCGGTTCACTCAAGCCGATCGATTCACTCAACTCGATCGGTTCATTGAACCCTACCGATCCACTCGACCTGACCGATCGTCGGCGACTCGCCGGAGAAGACGACCGGACGTTGCCGTGGCCGTAATCCCCCATTTTCGCCTGACTTTCAAGTTTTTCTAACTTCTTCAAAACTCAACCCTTTTTCACAAATTTTATGTCTAAATCTATCTACTCGAACTGCCCGAAAAATCAATCGGAACTTTTCGATTTTCCTTTTTGCTCGGTCTGACGTCTCCCGTGGGTGCCTCCTCCGATGGTTTGTGTGGTTAAAATATCTACCCCCAGTCGAAATTACCAAAATGCCCCTGAAGCTTCTAGACCCGTAACGGTCTTACCGGGTCTCCATTTTTTGCGTGCCGCCTGTCTACGAACTCGTGAGATCGAGACCTACACAACAACCCAAGAAAAGTTCCCAAAAGCACTGCCTGTCAAAAAGTGACTCCCGAACTCGTCCAAAACCAAGGGTAAAATCGTTAAATTCTCAAATTAATTTAATTTCTGGTCAGGGTCGTTATAGTGTCGCAATAGTAATTCAACCTAGTACGAGAGGAACCGTTGATTCGCACAATTGGTCATCGCCCTTGGTTGAAAAGCCAGTGGCACGAAGCTACCATGCACCTGTTTGCCAACCTGCAGTAGGAGTGCTCGGACCCCAAAGGCACGTGTTGTTGGTCAAGCCGTTTACAGACGACTTAAATATGCGACTGGGTATTGTAAGTGGCAGAGTGGCCTTGCTGCCACGATCCACTGAGATTCAGCCCTGCGTTGCTTCGATTCGTCCCTCCCCCTTTTGTCCGCACTTTTTATTTCTCCCCGAATTTTTTCTGAGGTTATAACTTTTTAGTAAAACAAACTAAGTTGTATTGATTGATTGTTCTGGCCGGAAGATGCCTTGGCTACGGAACCCATGTTTGGTAGTGGATGTCTATGGGACTTCTTTTGAACCGGTCTAGACATCTCGATATCGTCGTTACTTGTTGTAGAAATTAAAGAAGCATTTTACAAACAGATTTGATATATTAAGATGAAAGAAAACTTCGCGCTAATGACACTTGAAAAAAAATCTTTCAAGTCCTCGTCGCTATGGAATAGGGTGATGCGTCGGCAGACTCCTTGCTTGGGCAACGAACTACTGTCTTGTTCCTTCCTCAGTGATGATTCAAGATTGGTCCCTCATCGTACATTTTAGTTCCTTGACAGGTCCCTTTGAGTCCTTGCCCCCTAAATGTGCATTACTCCCCTCGCACATAGGTCATGTTTACTGCTGGTAATGCTGAAAATGAAAATAATCCTTTATAGGGGGGTAGTGGTCCCCTCCTCCCTGCTTCCTAAATGTCCCTTACTCCCCTCACACATAGGTGCTGTTTGCTGCTGCTAATGCGGAAAATGAAAATAATCCTATATATGGGGGAAGTGGTCCTCTCGACAGGAAGGCGATGACCTGCCGGCTTGGGCAGCCCACCCCCCGTGTCCCTTCGAGTCCCTCGGTGTTCCTTTGAGCGCATCGGTGTCCCTCTAGTGTTCCGTCCTGTCCCTTCTTATGCCTAGTTGAGTCATAGATGTCTTCAAGACACCTTCCCAAATGGCCTGCTATGTCGGTTGAGGGTTGCATTTGATTATTACCAATCCCAGCGATACGGGCTTTGTTCCACTCTATGTTCCCGCATTGTTGTCTAGTCATTTCGCTGGCCAACCCTTGCGTTTCGTTTGGTGGTTATGGGCTTTGGCTAACGTCATGGCGTGTGAGTGGTGAATAGGGTGATGCGTCGACAGGCTCCTTGCTTGGGCAACGAAATGCTGGCTCTCTCCTTCCTCAGTGATGAATCAAGATTGGATTTTGCGCAAAGCGGGTTTAATTTTTAGCTGCCTGTCGTAATGGTATACTGCCACTCGTTGTGCTTTTCCTATCTCCAGCCCTAGCGGGATTGGAGTAGGAAGCTGCGGGAGTGTGTCGGTCTGCACTTTGTCATTTGTTCTCTTGGCTGCGGAATATTAAGCTGGCATAGGGTCTTGGTCCCCCCGATCGTTCGGCATGCTCGTTCGAAATTGACGACCGGCGTGTAAGTATGAACTAATTCAGACTGTGCAACTTCGAATGGCTCATTAACCGTAGTAATTCTAGAGCTAATACGTGCAACAAACCCCGACTACTGGAAGGGATGCGTTTATTAGATAAAAGGCTGGCCTTGGGTTGGATCGACCCGTCCGCCTCTGGTGTGCACTGATTGGCCCGTCCCTTCTACCAGCGATATGCTCCTTGCCTTAATTGGCCAGTTCGTTCCTCCCATGTTGTTACTTTGTAGAAATTAGAGTGCTCAAAGTAAGCTTACGCTCTGGATACATTAGCATGGGATAACATCATAGGATTTCAGTCCTATTTTGTTGGCCTTCGGGATCAGAGTAATGGTTAATAGGGACAATCGAGGGCATTCATATTTCATAGTCAGAGGTGAAATTCTTGGATTTATGAAAGACGAACAACTGCGAAAACATTTGCCAAGGATGTTTTCATTAATCAAGAAAGAAAGTTGGGGGCTCGAAGACGATCAGATACCATCCTAGTCTCAACTATAAACGATGTCGACTAGGGATCGGCGGATGTTAATTTTAGGACTCCGCCGACACCTTTTGAGAAATCAAAGTTTTGGTGTTCCGGGGGGAGTATGGTCGCAAGGCTGAAACTTAAAGGAATTCACGGAAGGGCACCACCAGGAGTGGAGCACGCGGCTTAGTTTGACTCAACACGGGGAAACTTACCAGGTCCAGACATAGTAAGGATTGATAGACTGAGAGCTCTCCCTTGATTCTATGGGTGGTAGTGCATAGCCGTTATTGGTTGGTGGAGCAATTTGTCTGGTTAATTCTGTTAACGAACAAAACCTCAGCCTGCTAACTAGTTATTTGATGCTCTTAGATATTTTGGGTTGCACGCGGACTACATCGATGTATTCAACGAGTCTATAGCCTTGGCCGACAGGCCCGGGTAATCTTTGAAATTTCATCGTGATGGGGATAGATCATTGCAATTGTTGGTTTGCAATGAGGAGTTCCTAGTAAGCGCGAGTCATCAGCTCGTGTTGACTACGTCCCTGCCCTTCGTACACACCGCCCGTCGCTCCTACCGATTGAATGGTCCGGTGAAATGTTCGGATCCCGACGATGTGGGTGGTTCGCTACCTGTG
The DNA here is from genome assembly GCA_037349345.1 of Oemleria cerasiformis. Taxonomy (NCBI): domain Eukaryota; kingdom Viridiplantae; phylum Streptophyta; class Magnoliopsida; order Rosales; family Rosaceae; genus Oemleria; species Oemleria cerasiformis. Next base: position 1,778,999 of record JAZGTL010000050.1, on the reverse strand, counting down.
ACGTCGTGAGAAGTCCATTGAACCTTCTCATTTAAAGGAAGGAGAGGTCGTAATAAGGTTTCCGTAGGTGAACCTACGGAAGGATCATTGTCGAACCCTGCCTAGTAGATCCACCCGAGAATAAGTTTCAACCACGGTGGGCTTGGAGTCCTGGTGGGCTCCGTGTCCCCCCCGTCCTAGGAGGCCAGCCGCTGGTTTGCGCTAGCGACCCTCCTATGCGTACAAACGAAAGTCGGTGGTGAATTGTGCCAAGGAAATTGAGTGAAAGAGCGCGCCCCTGCCACCCCAAAAACGGTGAGCTGACTGGCGGCGTCGTCGTCTTGAATATGTCAAAATGACTCTTGGCAACGGATATCTCAGCTCTCGTATCGATGAAGAGCGTAGCAAAATGCGATACTTGGTGTGAATTGCAGAATCTCGTGAACCATCAAATCTTTGAACGCAAGTTATGCCTGAAGACATTAGTGAGAGGGCACGCCTGCCTGGACGTCACACTTAGTTTCTCCCCTCACCTAACTCAGGAATGCAGATTATAGGGGGGACAAATGGTGGCCTTCGGGGGTTGTGAAACCTATCGATGGCTCGTGAGACTCTGCGATTTGTTTCGGCAGTGCTTTCAACGCGACCCCAGCTCAAGTGGGGTACCCCATTGAATTTAAGCATATCAATAAGCGAAGGAAAGAAACTTTAAAGGATTCCCATAGTATCGATGAGCAAACCGGGAATAGCCCAGCTTGAGAATCCGGCGCCATTGGCGTCTGAATTGTTGTCTGGACAAGCGTCCTCAGCAGCAGACCTTGTCTAAGTCCACTAGAAGATGGCGCCGGAGAGGGTGAGAGACCCGTTGTGCTTGGACCCCGTTGTACTCCCCTCGCACGTAGGTGATGATTGCTGCTGCTAATGCTGAAAATGAAAATAATCCTATATAGGGGGGTAGTGGTTCTCTCCTCCCTGCTTCCTAAATGTCCATTACTCCCCTCGCATATGGGTGATGTTTGCAGCTGGTAATGCTGAAAATGAAAATAATCCTATATAGGGGGTAATGGTCCTCTCGACAGGAACACCCGCGGGCTAGGGCAGCCCACCCCCCGTGTCCCTTCAAGTCCCTCGGTGTCCCTTTGAGCCCATCAGTGTCCCTTCGATGTTCGTTCTAGTCCCTTCTCATACCAGATTGGGTCGTAGATGTCTTCGGGGCACCTTCCCAAATGGCCAGCCATGTCGGTTGAGGTTTACCTTCAATTATTTCCATGCCCAGCGGCGCGGGCTTGGTTCCACTCGATGTTCACGCAATGTCGTCGAGTAATTTTGCTGGCCGACCATTGCTTTACGTTTGGTGGTTCTGGGATTTAGCAAACGTCATGGCGTGTGAGAGGTGAATGGGGTGATGCGTCGGTAGGCTCCTTGCTTGGGCAACGAACTGCTGTGTCGTTCCTTCCTTAGTGATGATTCAAGATAGGATTGCGTCCACAGCGGTTTCTTGGTTTTGCTGCCTGTCGTAATGGAATGGTGCCTCTCGTTGTCCCTTGGATCCCCTCAGTTGTCCCTTTTGCATCCCTCGGTGTACCTTTTAGTTCCTTGACAGGACCGTTGGAGTCCCGGCACCCAAAATGTACATTACTCCCCTCCCACATCGGTGATGTTTGTACCTGCTAATGCTGAAAATGAAAATAATCCTATATAGGGGATAGTGGTCCTCTCATCCCTTCTTCTTAAATGTGCAATACTCCCCTCGTACAGAGGTGATGTTTACTGCTACTAAAGCTGAAAATGAAAATAATACTCTATAGGGGGGGTAGTGGTCCCCTCGACAGGAAGTCGATGTCTTGCGGGCTTTGGCAGCCCACCCCCCGTGTCCCTTCAAGTCCCTCGGTGTCCCTTTGAGCCCATCGGTGTCCCTCCGATGTTCGTTCTAGTCCCTTCTCATACCAGGTTGGGTCATAGATGTCTTCGGGGTACCTTCCCAAATGGCTAGCCATGTCGGTTGAGGTTTACCTTCAGTTATTTCCACGCCCAGCGGCGCGGGCTTGGTTCCACTCGATGATCACGCAATGTCGTCGAGTAATTTTGCTGGCCGACCATTGCGTTACGTTTGGTGGTTCTGGGATTTAGCTAACATCATGGCGTGTGAGAAGTGAATGGGGTGATGCGTCGGTAGGCTCCTTGCTTGGGCAACGAACTGCTGTCTCGTTCCTTCCTTAGTGATTAGTCAAGATAGGATTGCGCCCAAAGCGGTTTCCTGGTTTTGCTGTCTGTCGTATTGGAATGGTGCCTCTCGTTGTCCCTTGGAGCCCCTCAGTTGTCCCTTTGGCATCCCTCGGTGTACCTTTTAGTTCCTTGACAGGACCCTTGGAGTCCCGGCGCCCAAAATGTTCATTACTCCCCTCCCACATAGGTGATGTTTGCAGCTGCTAATGCTGAAAATGAAAATAATCCTATATAGGGGATAATGGTCCTCTCATCCCTTCTTCTTAAATGTGCAATACTCCCCTCGTACAGAGGTGATGTTTACTTCTACTAATGCTGAAAACGAAAATAATACTCTATAGGGGGGGTAGTGGTCCCCTCAACCGGAAGGCGATGTCTTGCGGGCTTGGGAAGCCCACCCCCCGTGTCCCTTCAAGTCCCTCGATGTCCCTTTGAGCCCATCGGTGTCCGTTCAATGTTCGTTCTAGTCCCTTCTCATACCAGGTTGGGTCATCGATGTCTTCGGGGTACCTTCCCAAATGGCCAGCCATGTCGGTTGAGGTTTACCTTCAGTTATTTCCACGCCCAGCGGCGCGGGCTTGGTTCCACTTGATGATCACGCAATGTCGTCGAGTAATTTTGCTGGCCGACCATTGCGTTACGTTTGGTGGTTCTGGGATTTTGCTAACATCATGGCGTGTGAGAGGTGAATGGGGTGATGCGTCGGTAGGCTCCTTCCTTGGGCAACGAACTGCTGTCCCGTTCCTTCCTTAGTGATTATTCAAGATAGGATTGCGCCCAAAGCCGTTTCCTGGTTTTACTACCTGTCGGAATGGAATGGTGCCTCTCGTTGTCCCTTGGAGCCCCTCAGTTGTCCCTTTGGCATCCCTCGGTGTACCTTTTAGTTCCTTGACAGGACCCTTGGAGTCCCGGCGCCCAAAATGTGCATTACTCCCCTCCCACATAGGTGATGTTTGCAGCTGCTAATGCTGAAAATGAAAATAATCCTATATATGGGATAGTGGTCCTCTCATCCCTTCTTCTTAAATGTGCAATACTCCCTCATACAGAGGTGATGTTTACTGGTACTAATGCTGAAAACGAAAATAATACTCTATAGGGGGGGTAGTGGTCCCCTCAACCGGAAGGCGATGTCTTGCGGGCTTGGGAAACCCACCCCTCGTGTCCCTTCAAGTCCCTCGGTGTCCCTTTGAGCCCATCGGTGTCCCTTCGATGTTCGTTCTAGTCCCTTCTCATACCAGGTTGGGTCATAGATGTCTTCATGGTACCTTCCCAAATGGCCAGCAATGTCGGTTGAGGTTTACCTTCAGTTATTTCCACGCCCAGCGGCGCGCGCTTGGTTCCACTCGATGATCACGCAATGTCGTCGAGTAATTTTGCTGGCTGACCATTACGTTACGTTTGGTGGTTCTGGGATTTAGCTAATATCATGGCGTGTGAGAGGTGAATGGGGTGATGCGTCGGTAGGCTCCTTGCTTGGGCAACAAACTGATGTCCCGTTCCTTCCTTAGTGATTATTCAAGATAGGATTGCGCCCAAAGCTGTTTCCTGGTTTTACTGCCTGTCGTAATGGAATGGTGCCTTTCGTTGTCCCTTGGAGCCCCTCAGTTGTCCCTTTGGCATCCCTCGGTGTACCTTTTAGTTCCTTGACAGGACCCTTGGAGTCCCAGCGCCCAAAATGTGCATTACTCCCCTCCCACATAGGTGATGTTTGCAGCTGCTAATGCTGAAAATGAAAATAATCCTATATAGGGGATAGTGGTCCTCTCATCCTTTCTTCTTAAATGTGCAATACTCCCCTCGTACAGAGGTGATGTTTACTGGTACTAATGCTGAAAACGAAAATAATACTCTATAGGGGGGGGTAGTGGTCCCCTCGACCGGAAGGCAATGTCCTGCGGGCTTGGCCAGCCCACCCCCCGTGTCCCTTCAAGTCCCTCGGTGTCCCTTTGAGCCCATTGGTGTCCCTTCGTTGTTCCTTCCAGTCCCTTCTCATGCCAGTTTGGGTCATAGATGTCTTCGGGACACCTTCCTAATTGGCCAGCCTTGTCGGTTGAGGGTTGCTTCGGTTATTACCACACCCAGCGGCGCTAGCTTGGTTCCACTCGGTGTTCCCGCATTGTCGTCTAGTAATTTTGCTGGCCGACCATTGCGTCACGTTTGACGGTTATGGGCTTTAAGTAACGTCATGGCGTGTGAGTCGTGAGTGGGGTGATGCGTTGGCAGGCTCCCTGCTTAGGCAACGAACTGCTGTCTCGTTCTTTCCTCAATGATGAATCAATATTGGATTGCGCCCAAAGTGGGTTGCTATTTTTGCTTCCTGTCGTAAGGGAATGGTGCCTCTCGTTGTCTGTTGAAGTCCCTCGGGGGTCCCTTTGGCGTCCCTCAGCCGACCTTTCAGTTCCTTGACAGGTCCCTTGGTGTCCATGCACCCTAAATGTGCATTACTCCCCTCGCACTTAGGTGATGTTTGTTGCTACTAATGTTAAAAATGAAAATAATCCTGTATAGGGGGTAGTGTTCCCTTTAACAGGACCCTTCCCGAATTTCCCCTCGAAACGGGGGAAAAACCCTGCTCCCATCTGGCATCTTAAAGAAATTCCCAGAAATACCCTTAAGGCCTTGCAAAAATATTATGAGAATTCTGCCAAAATAAATCCAGCAGAATCTCCCCTGAAGGACTTGTTAACCGTCTTCCACCTGTCAGACGAAGGATCAAATAACACTCCAATCCAATAAAATAAACCGTCCAACGATGTAACCGCAATTTTACAAGCAGTCCTAAAGATTTATCAAAGCATCTAGGTAGGATAAGTAAATACATAAATAAATATCCTACTCTAGGTAAACGCGCAGTTGAAATGTAATGCCTCCTCCTCTAGATATGCCAATGTCAATTCAACAGCCAGGAGGGGATTGAAAACACGAAAATTGTGAGTGGACAAATATAATCATTGAAAACCATTTCCAAGGAAAACATACATGTTCCCCCTCCACGAATAAAACAATGCATGCAGTATATAAATTCCTTTCCACACAAATCAATAAGGATAAACTGAAAACTTACTGGAAAATCAATTTTGAATTAAAACACCCGGTGGGACCCACGAAAATCCGAATAATGAAAACATCCCGTGGTCCACAACCCTGCTTTTAAAACCCTCCTCAAAGAAGTTTAAAATCATGTAAACCATCCTAGACACAAATTATTTCAAAATATATCCCACTACTCCCGAATAAAATCCCGAGCCGTAGCTCAAAACCCTCCAAACACCCGATATACCTCGAGTTGTGTAGAACCCTGTACTATGCATAGACAGTCTCAATGACCCGATGGAGAAAATACCCCTCGACACCAGCGTCGTAGAACCCTCAACGATCTGACGGAGAAAAACCCCTCGACGCCAGTCGGAGAAAACCTTGATCCTCGGGGACAGTAAATTAGTGAACACCAAAATCCATGTTTTGAAATCCTTGTTTCTTGGCCTAAATCAAATTCATTGAAAAGCCGGGTCTATGCCCAAATCCAAGAAAATCACACATCCGGGTCTACACCCAAAACCATGGACTCAAAATCTATCAAGTCAAAATCATTTAATAACTGAGTCCATAAAACCAGCCCACAATCCAAAACATTGTTTCCACTGTAATATTGAAAACACGTGTCTAGTCATCATTTAGTAGCACAATTTCTAAATTCCATAAATGTACCCAAACAATACATAACAATAGTTAATCCAAATATACCTTTATGCATGCATCATAATTTACAAACCAAAGTCCACTAACCAATAGCTCAATCCCGAGTCATACACTCCTCTGAAGTTCTCGGAGCAGTCTCACCTGTGTTGGCAGAAATATCGATCGGAAGGTTTCAGTTTTCCTTTCCTCGGTTCGGTGTCTCTCGCGGGTGTTTCCTTCGACAGTTAATAGGGTTTTGATCGCGGGAAGGAGTAGAAGCGGATGGATTTAACCAACTAGGTCAAGGTTGCCTTGAATTGGAAGTCGAAATCTGAGGTTTTTGGGTTCGGTCGGTGTCGGTCGGTGTTACGGGTTTGATGTCAGAAAGGAAGAAATAAGAACCTCCATGTGCAGTCTGGGTTTAAATAGCTACCCAAGGAAAATTACCAAAATGCCCCTAAATAATCTAGACCCGTAACTCGCTCGCACGGACTACGTTTTCCGCGTACCGCCTATCTACCAACTCGTGAGTCCAAGACCTACACAACGGCATCCGAAAAACTATCAAATGTGTCTCCACACAAAATTGACTTTCAAGCCCCCATTAAAACCAAGGATAATTTCGTCCTTTCCCAAATTAATTTACGAAAATTCACAAATTACAATTCCGAGTCGTCACACCCTTCAAGTCCTTGCGCCCTAAATGTGCATTACTCCCCTCACACAAAGGTGATGTTTGCTGCAGCTAATCCTGAAAATGAAAATATTCCTATATAGGGGGGTAGTGGTCCTCTACTCCCTTCTTCTTAAATGTGCAATACTCCCCTCGCACATAGGTGATGTTTGATGCTGCTAATGCTGAAAATGAAAATAATTCTATATAGGGGGGTAGTGGTCCTCTCTTCCCTGCTTCCGAAATTTCCATTACTCCCCACACACAAAGGTGATGTTGGTTGCTGTAATGCTGAAAATGAAAATAATCCTATATAGGGGGTAGTGGTCCTCTCGATCAGAAGGCGATGTCTTCGGGTTTGGGCAGCCCACCCCCCGTGGTCTGCTATGTCTTGCCAAATGGCCAGCTATATTGGTTGAGGGTTGCTTTCGGTTATTACCACGCCAAGTGGTGCGGGCATTGTTCCACTCGTTGTTCTCGCATTGTCGTCCAATCATTTCACTAGCCGACCCCTGCATTTCGTTTGGTGGTTATGGGCTTTAGCTAACATCATGGCGTGTGAGTGGTGAATAGGGTGATGCTTCGGTAGGCTCCTTGCTTGGGCAACGAACTACTGGCTCTCTCTCCTTCCTCAGTGATGTATCAAGATTGGATTTTGCGTAAAGTGGGTTTCTGTTTTAGCTGCCTGTCGTAATGGAATGGTGCCACTCGTTGTGCCTTTCCTGTCTCCAACCCTAGCGGGATTGGAGTGGGACTTTGTATCGTCGCTCATGTCCCAAAACACTCGCAGGAAGCTGCGGTAGCATGTTGGTCTGCACTTTGCCGTTTGTTCTCTTGGAAGCGGAATATTAAGCGGGTGCGGGGTCTTGGTCCCCCCGATTGTCCGGTATGGTCCTTCAAAATTGACGACCGTCGTGTCAGCTGCGGGCTCCTTGCCCTCCGGGGTTGTCTGTCTCGTATGGTGCCAGCGGCAGAAAGGAATGCTACCTGGTTAATCCTGCCAGTAGTCATATGCTTGTCTTAAAGATTAAGCCATGCATGTATAAGTATGAACTAATTCAGATTGTGAAACTGCGAATGGCTCATGAAATCAGTATTAGTTTGTTTGATGGTATCTGCAATTCGGATAACCGAAGGAATTCTAGAGCTAATACGTGCAACAAGCCCCAACTGCTAGAAGGGAAGCATTTATTAGATAAAAGGCTAACGTGGGCTATGCCCATTGCTCTGGTGCCAGCAGCCGCGGTAATTCCAGCTTCAATAACGTATATTTAAGTTGTTGCAATTAAAAAGCTCGTAGTTAGACCTTGGGTTGGGTCGACTGGTCCGCCTCTAGTATGCACTGTTTGGCTCGTCCCTTCTATCGGCGATACGCTCCTTGCCTTAATTGGCCGGGTCGTTCCTCCGGTGCTGGTACTTTGAAGAAATTAGAGTGCTCAAAGCAAGCTTCCGCTTTGGATACATTAGCATGGGATAACATCATAGGCTTTCGGTCCTATTCTGTTAGCATTCGGGATCCGAGTAATGATTAATAGGGACAGTCGGGGGCATTCGTATTTCATAGTCAGAGGTGAAATTCTTGGATTTATGAAAGACGAATAATTGCGAAAGCTTTTGCCAAGGATGTTTTCAATAATCAAGAACTAAAGTTGGGGGCTCAAAGATGATCAGATACCGTCCTAGTCTCAACCATTAACGATGACGACCAAGGATCGGCGGATGTTACTTTTAGGACTCCGCCGACACCTTTTGAGAGATCAAAGTTTTTGGGGTCCGGGGGGAGTATGGTCGCAAGGGTGAAACTTAAAGGAATTGACGGAAGGGCATCACTAGGAGGGTAGCCTGCAGCTTAATTTGACTCAACACGGGGAAACTTACCAAGTCCAGACATAGTAAGGATAGACAGACTGAGAGATCTTTCTTGATTCTATGGGTGGGGGTGCATGGCTGTTCTTAGTTGGTGGAGCGATTTATCTGGTTAATTCTGTTAACGAACGAGAACTCACCCTGCTAACTAGCTATGTGGAGGTCATCCTCCGCGGCTAGCTTCTTAGAGGGACTATGGCCGCTTAGGCCAAGGAAGTTTGAAGCAATAATAGGTCTGTGATTCCCTTAGATGTTCTGGGCCACACGCGCGATTCACTGATGTATTCAACGAGTCTATAGCCTTGGCCGACAAGCCCGGGTAATCTTTGAAATTTCATCTTGATGGGGATAGATCATTGCAATTCTTGGCCTTCAATGAGGAATTCCTAGTAAGCGCGAGTCATCAACTCGCGTTGACTACATCCCAGCCCTTTGTACACACCACCCGTCGCTTCTACTGATTGAATGGTCCGGTGAAATATTCGTATCACGGCGACGTGGGCAGTTCGCTGCCTGTGACATTGTGAGAAGTCCATTGAACCTTATCATTTAGAGGAAGGAGAAGTCGTAACAA
>JAZGTL010000050.1:1305000-1765000 GCA_037349345.1 Oemleria cerasiformis | reverse complement strand
ACTGCTTATCACATTGAGGACAATGTTCAGTTTAGGTTTGGGGGTGATACACAGCCAGGACATTTAAATTTCTACTTGTGATTAGTATGATAACTTGTTAATAGGAATGTATATGCTAAGCTAACTATCTTTGCTTTACTAAGAGCCATGCCATGGTCAAGTAGTAATTTGCACTTCACAATGCCATGTTTTAAGTGATTAAGTGAACGAAATAACTGAATTTGAGTGAACCTTAGAAAATTAGTGGAGACTTCCCTGTGAGATCTTTGAGCCTAATTGCCATTCTTTCTGAGGGATATACTTGTTTCTACTCTTAAACACTCATCGCTTTTGTTCTTCATTGTTGATCTCATTACACCATATTTGCATTGGATTTTAAAGAACTAACATCATTTAGATACTCTTATTTAATGTATGCTTTGCCATAAGAAGTGATGTAGGCTATGTGTGCTTTAACCTCTAAAGGCCTTATCCTACCCAATTGCATGCTCCCTAAGCCAATTTTGAAGTCAAACACTCAGCCTTTTCTTTCATCACCCAAAGTATAACCTAACCCAAAATACTTAGCCACTCATCACAGCCATACCCTATAACCTCAGTTTGTGCTAAGGTTGCCGTAAATGAGATTCATGGTGAGAATGAGAGGTGAAAGAAGATGCTGCCCAATTCAAAGGACTTTGGCGTCAATTCAAAGTTCAAAATTAAAGAAAAGCTTTACAAGTTGCAAGCTGCACGAAAGTTTGTGGAAATCATTGCATGATCTTGGTTCAAACTCAATTCAAAGAACAGAAAAAAAACGTTCAAATCAAAAGAAAGAAAGAAACGTTGAGAAAAAGAAGGAAAAAATAAGTGAAAAACAAAGTAAATTCAGCCAAGTGAACCAAGAGCCTCAAAATAAGCCACAAGAGCCTCAAAATAAGTCATCAAGAAAGCACAATGTCGTGGGCCTTAAGAAAGGATTCAGTTCAGAAATTCCAAGTTCAATTCATGACTTCTTATGCCTTGGCACAACTCAGGTTCTTTGAATCCCATCCTTCCTTGCTAAACCCCAAAGCTTAGCCCCATTACAACCTAAAAAGGAAGACCTAACTGATCTTATGGACAATCATGCTGAGGATTAAGGTACGTATCTATGTTCTTAAAGTTCAATTCCTTTCATGAGATCTTTATTTCCATAAAGTGCTATTCTTCATTGTTACTCTTATGTGATTAAATTTGAATTTCATAAGATAAACTCAGCACATATGCTTGAAAAGAGTGTAAGCCTAGGATCTTGTGCAAATTGAGAGTTGCCTAGTGAGGATTAGAGTCGAGGCGAAATCTTTCTAGGGCACTTAGATGAAGTTGTTTTCAAACTTGATCACCTGGAAATATTGGTTTTTATACACGTACACCTTCACATGACACTCACGGCTATGGCATTCCTTTTAGTTCTGCAAAGCATGTCTACTTACTTTGATTCTTATTAGCTTGTTAAGAGTACTATATCTAGCATCTTTTTGTTTAAGTAAAACGTTTGTGGGTATCGCGCTGTTATAACCCTCAGGAGACAAAACTCCTCCTACTAGGTGAACCTTGGGGTTTAAATGTTCTATCTTAACTAAAATCGAGTCTTTTCATTTTGTTAGCGTTTGTTTTGCTCAAGGACTAGCAAAAGATAGGTTTGGGGGTATTTGATCAGTCATTATTTATGCATCATTTTGATGTCTTTATATGCCTCTCTTACATGTCTTTTGAATGATTTCGTGCCATCAATAGTAGAAAATGATCAATCTTGTGAGACTTGTGCAGAGTTAGAAAGATAGGTAAAATCTGGAAAGAACGCAAAAAGAATGACTCAAATCGGAGTCCAGATGAAGGAGATGTCCTCATTTCAATATCAGGTCCTGAACGGAGTCCTGAGTGCGCCAGTGCGCCTATTTTGGGCCAGTGGCCAAGTACCTCATATCAGGACCTCCGGGTCTCAAACCTTTGTTTCATGACATCAAGGTCAGGTCCTAGAAATGCCAAGGTCACGCCAAGGCAGGTCGAGGACATGTCCCAAGAACTCTCATCCGAGCCCAGATGTGCGCCTAAGCCGGGGGTCCCTGTTCCGCCACCGGTAGATCAGAGGTTCTCCTTCTGCGCTAAGCCTGACAACGTTTGCAGCAAGCCTGAATGAAGATGCGCTTCTACTACACTCATGATGTGCTTCAAAAGCGCAGTCCCAGATCCTGATTACAAAGACAGTCCAAAATCCAAGTTTGGCCAGCTTGCGTTCCCACTTGGCAGCTTGCATTCACACTCCCAGCCGTGTTCTGATTGGTTCTAATAGATTTAAGGACTTTGTAATTAATTAAAAGTACAATAAATTTCCCTATCCTTATATGACATGGTTTTACCAATCCTTATAGAATAAGGTTTTACCAATCCTTATAGGACAAGGTTTTCCCTTTGTCCATAAAAGGGAGCCATTGTTCAGTGTTTTAAAAAAAGGAGAATCAGGAGGAGATAATTAGCTAGAGGCATTTTTGGGAGATACAGAGACACCTTAGCCGTAAATAGTATTTTGGTTTTTTTGTAGTTTTACGTTAAAGCTTGGTACTTCCCGAAGTCGAGTGTGTTGGACGTGGAGCTTGGAGAAGAAGGCTCTGCCGTGTCTTCTGCTGCACCTGTTCTTCACAATATCTTCTGTACCCTTATTTTCATTATTGCAATTTACTTATGAATTCAATTATATTTGTTTCAATTTCAGTTATGTCTGAGTAGTCATTAGGATTAGGGCTGCTTGAAGCCCTAGCCATGTTAGCTTGTTGATTGGATTTCTAGCTCTGGATTATGATTGCTATGCATGCTGAATAAGTTGGATTACTATGCTTAATGACCTTAATTTATTCCTATAAGATTAGCTACCTTGTTTGCATATAATTATAGATGTAATTGCTTGAGTGACCGTCATATCATCTTGTGATTTGGAGCATCGAAAGTATTCTTACTTGTAATCTTAACTCATAACGACCTAGGATTACATGTCACTTTGCTAGGCTAATGTGGTGTCATTAAATTCTCTTTAAACTTCATGCATCATTTTAAAAGGTAGGTGATAGATGTTCTAGGCATATGCCCTATTTAGAACATGCTATGTAAGAGGGAATAAGATGTGCCTAGTGAACCAACGCCAGGTCCTAGGCACGGGCACCTAATTCAGAAAATGCATAGTAATTTGGTCAAGGAAATCTGGATAAGAGCTATAATTGGTTAGAGTGGATAGTAAGCCTTAATTCGCCTTAGTTAATAATCAATCAACCGTTAATTCTTGCATTGTTATTTTCTGCATTTTATTTTACTTGTCTTTAAATTTCAGTTCTCACATCATAAACCCCCCTGCGTGTGTATGTGTGTGTTTTCACTAAGTTCATAAGTCTGAACTAAAGTGGTCATAACGTTGATACAAGTCCTCGAGGGATCGACTCTTGCTGTGCTACTATACTATTCTTATCGATTTGTGCACTTGCAAGGATTTTATAACTGTTAGAATTGAATTGCATATTTCTTGTTCTTTAATTTTACCAACAAGTTTTTGGCGCCGTTGCCGGGGACTTGTCCCTCAACGGTGCCCATTCAAGTTTAGATTTGTAACTTAGTTTTTCTTTTTGTTAGGTACCCGTGTATGTCATTCCAAGGTTCAGTGCACGGGTCATCAAGTGGACCATCATCGCAAGCATCTTCAGTCCACGGCTCCCCGCCACCAAGCCCAAGGAGGATGGCGGACCACATAGAAGAGCAGAGCCTGGAACGTGGACTAGTATCGCAAGCCGCACGGCGCCTTAAGGATTTTGCCATACCCCATGTCTCGGAGGATCAATTTCCAATTGTTTTTCTCGAGTCAACAGTGGCAAACTTCGAATTGAAGTCGGGGACAATTCACATGCTGCCTACGTTCCATGGCCTTGATGGCGAGGACATGCACTTTCATATCAAGGAATTTGTCGAGGTTTGTTCAACACTGCGCATCAATGGTATGACAGAATCTGAAATCCGCGTGCGGCTCTTTCATTTTGGTCTCAAGGATCGCGCCAAGACATGGTTTCATTCACTGGCGTCGGCTTCCATTCACTCTTGGAGGAACTTGACGTCCAAATTCTTAACACAGTACTTTCCCGTGGAAAAGACAAATGAGTTAAAGTCCAAGATCATGAACCCACGGCAAGACATGGAGGAGTCTTTCTACGAGTTTTGGGAGCGGTTCAATCAGATGCTACGGGCGTGCCCCCACCACCATATTGATGCCTATCATCTTATGCTATACTTCTATGGAGGCTTGAAGACTAGCGATCAGACAATGATGGACTCTCAATCCCAAGGGATTCTAGAAGGCACAGCCGAGGAAGCAAGGACCGCCTTTGAGAACATTGCTCAAAGGGAAAAATAGTTTAGCTACAGGGGTCCCTCCTCTAGAGCTACGGGTGACGCATCCGCCAAATACAAAGATGACTCAATTGCTCCGCTCATGGCAATGGTGAAACAATTGTGTAGCGAGAAAGCCAAAGAAGTTCACATCTGCGAGGTATGTTCAATTCAGGGCCACAAATCCCAGGACTGCCCGGTTGTGGTAGATGCCAACTTTGCCGGAGGGTTCAACAACAATTCTCGACCCCGGAATGACCCATATTCCAACACTTACAATCCGGGGTGGAAAAATCATCCAAATTTCCGTTGGAGCAACAATCAAGTAACCGCAAATCCCTTGCCACCTCCTGGATTTGAGCAGCAACCCACAAGCCCTCAGGGGAACTATCACGGTCCTTCCACAAATCAGAATGGTGGAAGCAAGTCTCTTGAGGACTCCCTCGATATCCTGACTCAACAGCATGCTCAATTCATAAAATTCATGCAAGATAGCCAGAGTCAGACGGGAGACATAAAAAATGTAATTGCAAACTTGTAGCGTCAAATGGGACAGGTGGCAAACCAACTAAATCAGAGAGAGCAGGGCAACCTACCGAGTCAAGTCCTGGTAAATCCGAAAGGATTTTACAAACCTACGGCTATATCCATCACGCTGGAGAGGGAAACACCACTTCAAGACCCCACATATGCCACCCTCGCAGGACCTGAAACCAAGCCTCAACCTACTCTGCCAAGGATCACCGACCAGGGCACTCCGCAAAACATGCCACGGCCAACACCTCTGGTGCAAAACCAGTCCAATGAGTCACCAAGTGCCCTACCGTAACGTGGACCTGACACTGCGCCTACTTCGGCCACGGCTAGCTTGCAACCTGCTCCTAAGCCCAACTTGCAGCACTCGAATACTTCTAACTCTAAACCTCAGAATTCCAATTCTAAAAAAGTAACTTTTGAGTTAGCTAATAATGTTGATTATCCATTTCCTCGTAGGTTCCAAAACAGGAATAAGCAAAGGGAGGACTTTGAGGAAGAAATCATCAGCATGTTGCAGAAGCTTCAGATCACACTGCCTTTCCATAAAATTGTCAAGCACATGCCTATCTTTACGAAGCTGATCAAGGACTTAGTTGCAAGAAAGCGTGGTTTTAGCTCCACGGACACCATTGACATCCCTAAGGCTTGCTCGGCTGCCCTTTTACGCATGCCCCTTAAGGCCAACGATCTTGGGCCGCCATCCCTTCCATGTGTCATTCAGTCAAAAAGATTCGAACATTGCCTTTGCGACACGGGAGCATCAGTGAACATCATGCCATTCCACATTTACAGGTCACTCAACCTAGGCGCACTCAAACCCACGCACCTATGTGTCAGATTGGCTAACGCTTTTGTTACCAACCTAATGGGGGTTCTTGAGGACGTACTGGTACAAATCGGAGATACATGCATCCCTGCAGACTTCTACGTACTAAGAATGGACAGAATTGACAAAAGTGAGGAACCTCCCCTCATCTTCGGAAGGCCCTTACTAGCCACAGCCGAGTGCCTCATCGATGTCAGAAAGGGCCAGGTCTCCATCAAGGTCCTGGACCGGCTTCGGACATTCTCCATCCATGACACCATCCAGTACCTTGCCGAGCCTATTGTAGATTTTCCATTAAACACAATGGACTTACTGCTACGGGAGACAATTGCTCAGTCTTGCATGACGGATGACCTTGAGAAGGCCGTTACTAGTAGCCCACACACTGTGGATTCACTTACAGATAGCGTGATCGAAGAGGTACGAGCCCTTGACATCATGCAAACCCTCCCATTCCACAGGCCTCCCTTCGAAGCGTTACCACTCACAAGTCAGAAAACCCTGCCGTCCATCATAAAGGCTCCTGAACTCGAGCTGAAGCCCTTGCCCGAGCACTTCAAGTATGCATATTTGGGCGACAATCAAACCCTTCCAGTCATCATTGCATCTACCCTAAGTACGAAAGAGGAAAAGGCATTGGTTCACGTCCTTAAGGTCAATCAAACGGCAATTGGATGGACAATAGCTGACATCAAAGGCATAAGTCCCGCAAAATGCATGCATCGGATACTGCTGGAGGAAGACTCCAAACCATCACGGGAGGCACAGAGGCGATTGCATCCACCTATGAAGGAGGTCGTGAAGAAAGAAGTCCTAAAGCTCTTGGACGTTGGAGAGTGTGCATCGACTATCGAAAGCTAAATATAACCACACGCAAGGACCACTTTCCTTTGCCCTTCATTGATCAAATGCTCGAGCGCCTGGCTGGACACTCCCACTATTGCTTCTTGGACGGCTACTCAGGATACAATCAGATTGCTATTGCACCCGAAGATCAAGAAAAAACAACATTCACATGCCCATATGGCACCTTTGCATACAGAAGAATGCCGTTTGGATTGTGCAATGCCCCAGCTACCTTTCAGCATTGCATGATGAGCATCTTCTCCGATATGGTGGAAGATATAATTGAAGTATTCATGGACGACTTCTCGGTGTTTGGACATTCATTCCAATTGTGCTTAGTTAACCTAACTCGAGTACTGGAACGGTGCAGAGAAAGCAATTTAGTGCTGAACTGGGAAAAGTGCCATTTCATGGTACAACAGGGAATTGTCTTGGGTCATGTGATCTCTAGCCGAGGCATAGAAGTGGACAAAGCAAAGTTAGACATAGTAGAAAGGCTGTCGTACCCCACTACAGTCAAAGAGGTTTGATCGTTCTTAGGGCATGCTGGCTTTTACCGCAGATTCATCAAAGATTTCTCGAAAATCACAAGACCTTTGTGTGATCTTCTAGCCAAGGACGCCACATTTGAGTTCACTAAGGGATGCCGTGAGGCATTCAACACACTCAAGGCAAAGCTCACGGCATCACCCATCATCATGCCACCGAATTGGGACTTACCATTCGAACTAATGTGTGATGCCTCGGACTTCGCCTTAGGAGCGGTTTTGGGACAGCGTGTTGACAAGCTCCCTCAGGACATTTACTACGCAAGTCAAACCCTGAATGATGCCCAGCTGAACTACTCCACCACTGAGAAGGAGCTCCTTGCTGTTATCTTTGCCCTTGAGAAGTTCCGCTCATATCTAATTCAAACCAAGGTCATAGTATACACGGATCATGCTGCATTGAAGTATTTGCTCACTAAAAATGACGCCAAGCCAAGGTTGCTACGTTGGATGCTACTGCTCCAGGAATTCAACCTTGAAATCAGAGACAAGAAGGGCAGCGAAAACGTGGTCGCTGACCATATGAGCCGATTGCTTCACAGTTCCAATGAAGAGGCCGATCAGTTGCCCCTCCTCGAGACCTTTCCTGACGAACAGCTCTTAGCAATCCAAGCTATTGATCCATGGTATGCCGATCTCATTAATTACCTTGTCACTAAGCAAATTCCTTCATCTTTAAACAGGTACCAAAAGGACAAGCTGGCTAAACAAGCTAAGTACTTCATATGGGATGAGCCGTACCTATGGAAGCATTGCCCATACCAAATCATTCGGCGCTGCATCCCAGAAGACGAGATGAAATCCGTCTTGACATTTTGCCATAGCTTGGCATATGGGGGCCATTTTGGAGCTAAGAAGACAGCCCTCAAGGTACTACAAAGTGGACTCTACTAGCCAACACTTTTCAAGGATGCACACGAATTTGTACTCACTTGTGACCGCTGATCAGTCGTTATTTATGCATCATTTTGAGGTCTTTATATGCCTCTCTTACATGTCTTTTGAATGATTTCGTGCCATCAATAGTAGAAAATGATCAATCTTGTGAGACTTGTGCAGAGTTAGAAAGATAGGAAAAATCTGGAAAGAACACAAAAAGAATGACTAAAATCGGAGTCCAGATGAAGGAGATGTCCTCATTTCAATATCAGGTCCTGAACGGAATCCTGAGTGCGCCAGTGCGCCTATTTTGGGCCACTGGCCAAGTACCTCATATCAGGCCCTCCGGGTCCCGAACTTGTGTTTCATGACATCAAGGTCAAGTCCTAGAAGTGCCAAGGTCGCGCCAAGGCAGGTCGAGGACATGTCCCAAGAACTCCCATCCGAGCCCAGATGTGCGCCTAAGTCGGGGTCCCTGTTCCGCCAGCAGTGGATCAGAGGTTCTCCCTCTGCGCCAAGCCTGACAACATTTGCGCCAAGCCTGAACGACGATGCGCTTCTATTATACTCCTAACGTACTTCAAAAGCGCGGTCCCAGATCCTGATTACGAAGACAGTCAAAAATCCAAGTTTGGCCAGCTTGCGTTCCCACTTGCCAGCTTGCATTCACACTTCCGGCCATGCTCTGATTGGTTCGAATAGATTTTAAAGACTTTAAAATTAATTAAAAGTAAAATAACTTTCCCTATTCCTATAGGACATGGTTTTACCAATCTGTATAGAACAAGGTTATACCAATCCTTAAAGAACAAGGTTATACCAATCCTTATAGAACAAGGTTTTCCCTTTGTCTATAAAAGGGAGCCTTTGTTCAGTGTTTTAAGGGAGATAATTAGCTAAGGACGTTTTTGTTTTCTGGAAAAACAGAGACCTGAGCCACAGAGTTCCGTTTTGGTTTTCTAGAGAATTAGGGACCATATATTTTCGGAGATAATCTTTCACTTAGATTATTGGACGTGGAGCTTGGAGAAGAAGGCCCTGCCGTGTCTTCTGCTGCATCTGTTCTTAACAATCTCTTCTGTACCCTTATTTTCATTATTGCAATTTACTTATGGATTCAATTATACTTGTGTTTATTTCAGTTATGTGTGAGTAGTCATTAGGATTAGGGCTGCTTGAAGCCCTAGCCATGTTAGCTTGTTAATTGGATTTCTGGCTCTTGATTATGATTGCTATGCATGCTGAATAAGTTGGATTACTATGCTTAATGAACTTAATTTATGCCTATAAGATTAGCTACCTTGTTTGCATATAATTATAGATGTAATTGCTTGAGTGACCGTCATATCATCTTGTGATTTGGAGCATCGAAAGTATTCGTACTTGTAATCTTAACTCATGACGACCTAGGATTGCATGCCACTTTTCTAGGCTAATGTGGTGTCATTAAATTCTCTTTAAACTTCATGCATCATCTTAAAAGGTAGGTGATAGACGTTCTAGGCATATGCCCTGTTTCATGCTTGCATTGTTATTTTCTGCACTTTGATTTACTTGTCTTTAAATTTCAGTTATCACATCATAAACCCCCCTCTTGCGTGTGTGTGTGTGTTTTTATTTAAGTTAACAAATCTGAACTAAATTGGTCATAACGTTGATACAAGTCCTCGAGGGATCGACTCTTGCTGTGCTACTATACTATACTTATCGATTTGTGCACTAGCAAGGATTTTATAACTGTTAGAATTAAATTGCATATTTCTTGCTCTTTAAATCTACCAACAAGTTTTTGGCGCCGTTGCCGGGGACTTGTCCCTTAACGGTGCCCATTCAAGTTTAGATTTGTCACTTAGTTTTTTTTTTTCTTTTTTGTTAGGTACCCGTGTATGTCATTCCAAGGTTCAGTACACGGGTCATCAAGTGAACCATCATCGCAAGCATCTTCAGTCCACGGCTCCCCACCACCAAGCCCAAGGAGGACGGCGGACCACAGAGAAGAGCAGGGCCTGGAACGTGGCCTAGTACCGCAAGCCCCATGGCGCCTTAAGGATTTTGCCATGCCCCATGTCTCGGAGGATCAATTTCCAATTGTTTTTCCCGAGTCAACAGTGGCAAACTTCGAATTAAAGTCGGGGATAATTCACATGCTGCCTACATTCCACGGCCTTGCGGGCGAGGACCCGCACTTTCATATCAAGGAATTTGTTGAGGTTTGTTCAACACTGCGCATCAATGGAATGACAGAATCTGAAATCCGCCTGCGGCTCTTTCACTTCAGTCTCAAGGATCGCGCCAAGACATGGTTTCATTCATTGGCGCCGGCTTCCATTCACTCTTGGAGGGACTTGACGTCCAAATTCTTAACACAGTACTTTCCCGTGGAAAAGACAAATGAGTTAAAGTCCAAGATCATGAACCCACGGCAAGACATGGAGGAGTCTTTCTACGAGTTTTGGGAGCGGTTCAATCAGATGTTACGGGCGTGCCCCCACCACCATATTGATGCCCATCATCTTATGCTATACTTCTATGGAGGCTTGAAAACTAGCGATCGGACAATGGTGGATTCTCAATCCCAAGGGATTCTAGAAGGCACAGCCGAGGAAGCAAGGATCGCCTTTGAGAACATTGCTCAAAGGGAAAAACAGTTCAGCTACAGGGGTCCCTCCTCTAGAGCTACGGGTGATGCATCCGCCAAATACAAAGATGACGCCATTGCTCAGCTCACGGCAATGGTAAAACAATTGTGTAGCGAGAAAGCCAAAGGAGTTCACATCTGCGAGGTATGTTCAATTCAGGGCCACACATCCCAGGACTGCCCGGTTGTGGAAGAGGCCAACTTTGCTGGAGGGTTCAATAGCAATTCTCGACCCCGGAATGACCCATATTCCAACACTTACAATCCGGGGTGGAGAAATCATCCTAATTTCCGTTGGAGCAACAATCAAGCAGCCGCGAATCCCTTGCCACCCCCTGGATTTGAGCAGCAAGCCGCAGGCCCTCAGGGGAACTACCACGGTCCTTCCTCAAACCAGAATGGCGGAAGCAAGTCTGTTGAGGACTCCATCCAAATCCTGACTCAACAGCAGGCTCAACTCATAAAATTCATGCACGATAGCCAGAGTCAGTCGGGAGACTTCAAAAATGCAATTGCAAACTTGGAGCGTCAAATGGGATAGGTGGCGAACCAACTAAATCAGCGGGAGCAAGGCAAGCTACCGAGTCAAGTCCTGGTAAATCCGAAAGGATTTCACAATCCTACGGCTAATGCCATCACGTTTGAGAAGGAAACACTACTTCAAGTCCCCACATATGCCACCCTCACAGGACCTGAAACTGAGCCTCAACCTACTCTGCCAAGGATCACCGACCAGGGGGCGCCGCAAAATATGCCACGGCCAACACCTTTGGCGCAGAACCAGTCCAATGAGTCACCAAGTGCCCTACCGCAAAGAGGACCTGACACTGCGCCTACTTCGGCCACGGCTGGCATGCAACCTGCTCCTAAGCCCAAGTCGCAGCACTCGAATACTTGTAACTCTAAACCTTAGAATTCCAATTCTAAAAAAGTCACTTTTGAGTTAGCTAATAATGTTGATTATCCATTTCCTCGCAGGTTCCAAAACAGGAATAAGCAAAAGGAGGACTTTGAGGAAGAAATCATCAGCATGTTGCAGAAGCTTCAGATCACACTGCCTTTCCATAAAATTGTCAAGCACATGCCTATCTTTGCAAAGCTGATCAAGGACTTAGTTGCAGGAAAGCGTGGTTTTAGCTCCACGGACACCAATGACATCCCTATGGCCTGCTCGGCTGCCCTTTTGCGCATGCCCCTTAAGGCCAATGATCCTGGGCCGCCATCCCTTCCATGTGTCATTCAGTCAAAAAGATTCGAACATTGCCTTTGCGACACGGGAGCATCAGTGAACATCATGCCATTCCACATTTACAGGTCACTCAACCTAGGCGCACTCAAGCCCACGCACCTATGTGTCAGGTTGGCTAACGCTTCTGTAACCAACCTAATGGGGTTTCTTAAGGACGTACTGGTACAAATCGGAGATACATGCATCCCTGCCGACTTCTACGTACTAAGAATGGACAGAATTGACAAAAGTGAGGAACCTCCCCTCATCTTCGGAAGGCCCTTACTAGCCACAGCCGAGTGCCTCATCGACGTCAGAAAGGGCCAGGTCTCCATCAAGGTCCTGGACCAGCTTCGGACATTCTCCATCCATGACACCATCCAGTACCCTGCCGAGCCTATTGTAGATTTTCCGTTAAACACAATGGACTTACTGCTACGGGAGACAATTGTTCATTCTTGCATGACGGATGACCTTGAGAAGGCCGTTACTAGTAACCCACACACTGTGGATTCACTTACAGATAGCGTGATCGAAGAGGTACGAGCCCTTGATATCATGCCAGCCCTCCCATTGCACAGGCCTCCCCTCGAAGCGCTACCATTCACAAGTCAGAAAACCCTGCCGTCCATCATAAAGGCTCCTGAACTCGAGCTGAAGCCCTTGCCCGAGCACTTAAAGTATGCATATTTGGGCGACAATCAAACCCTTCCAGTCATCATTGCATCTACCCTAAGTACGAAAGAGGAAAAGGCATTGGTTCACGTCCTTAAGGTCAATCAAACGGCAATTGGATGGACAATAGCTGACATCAAAGGCATAAGTCCCGCAAAATGCATGCATCGGATACTGCTGGAGGAAGACTCCAAACCATCACGGGAGGCACAGAGGCGATTGCATCCACCTATGAAGGAGGTCGTGAAGAAAGAAGTCCTAAAGCTCTTGGACGTTGGAATCATCTATCCAATTAGTGACTCCAAGTGGGTGAGCCCAGTCCAGGTCGTGCCAAAGAAAAGTGGGATCACAGTGGTTAAAAACGAGCAGGATGAGCTTGTACCTCAACGGATTCAAACAGGATGGAGAGTGTGCATCGACTATCGAAAGCTAAATATAACCACACGCAAGGACCACTTTCCTTTGCCCTTCATTGATCAAATGCTCGAGCGCCTGGCTGGACACTCCCACTATTGCTTCTTGGACGGCTACTCAGGATACAATCAGATTGCTATTGCACCCGAAGATCAAGAAAAAACAACATTCACATGCCCATATGGCACCTTTGCATACAGAAGAATGCCGTTTGGATTGTGCAATGCCCCAGCTACCTTTCAGCATTGCATGATGAGCATCTTCTCCGATATGGTGGAAGATATAATTGAAGTATTCATGGACGACTTCTCGGTGTTTGGACATTCATTCCAATTGTGCTTAGTTAACCTAACTCGAGTACTGGAACGGTGCAGAGAAAGCAATTTAGTGCTGAACTGGGAAAAGTGCCATTTCATGGTACAACAGGGAATTGTCTTGGGTCATGTGATCTCTAGCCGAGGCATAGAAGTGGACAAAGCAAAGTTAGACATAGTAGAAAGGCTGTCGTACCCCACTACAGTCAAAGAGGTTTGATCGTTCTTAGGGCATGCTGGCTTTTACCGCAGATTCATCAAAGATTTCTCGAAAATCACAAGACCTTTGTGTGATCTTCTAGCCAAGGACGCCACATTTGAGTTCACTAAGGGATGCCGTGAGGCATTCAACACACTCAAGGCAAAGCTCACGGCATCACCCATCATCATGCCACCGAATTGGGACTTACCATTCGAACTAATGTGTGATGCCTCAGACTTCGCCATAGGAGCAGTTTTGGGACAGCGTGTTGACAAGCTCCCTCATGTCATTTACTACGCAAGCCGAACCCTGAATGATGCCCAGCTGAACTACTCCACCACCGAGAAGGACCTCCTTGCTGTTATCTTTGCCTTGGAGAAGTTCCGTTCATATCTAATTCAAACCAAGGTCATAGTATACACGGATCATGCTGCCTTGAAGTATCTGCTCACTAAAAAGGACGCTAAGCCAAGGTTGCTACGTTGGATGCTACTGCTCCAGGAATTCGACCTTGAAATCAGAGACAAGAAGGGCAGCGAAAACGTGGTCACTGACCATATGATCCGATTGCTTCACAGTTCCAATGAAGAGGTCGATCAGTTGCCCCTCCTCGAGACCTTTCCTGACGAACAGCTCTTCGCAATCCAAGCTATTGATCCATGGTATGCCGATCTCATTAATTACCTTGTCACTAAGCAAATTCCTTCATCTTTAAACAGGTACCAAAAGGACAAGCTGGCTAAACAAGCTAAGTACTACATATGGGATGAGCCGTACCTATGGAAGCATTGTCCAGACCAAATCATTCGGCGCTGCATCCCAGAAGACGAGATGAAATCCGTCTTGACTTTTTGCCATAGTTTGGCATGTGGGGGCCATTTTGGAGCAAAGAAAACAGCCCTCAAGGTACTCCAAAGTGGACTCTACTGGCCCACACTTTTCAAGGATGCACACGAATTTGTACTCACCTGTAACCGCTGCCAACGCCTAGATAACATCGGCCCTCGAAATCAAATGCCATTACACCCTATTCTTGTGGTCGAAATCTTCGACGTATGGGGCATTGATTTTATGGGGCCTTTTCCGAATTCCTTTGGCAATCCTTATATTCTGCTTGTAGTTGATTATGTCTCCAAATGGGTGGAAGCAATTCCCACCAAAACTAACGACGCCAAAGTAGTGATGCGTTTTTTACAGAGTCACATCTTAGCCAGATTCGGCGCACCTAGGGCAATCATCAGCGATGGGGGGGCACACTTCTGCAATCATTCGTTTGCAGCCCTAATGAAGAAGTATGGCGTCACCCACAAGGTCTCAACATCGTATCACCCTCAAACGAGTGGCCAAGCGGAAGTGTCCAATCGGGAAGTAAAGGCCATATTGGAAAAAACGGTAAATCCTAACCGCAAAGATTGGTCCAGCAAATTGAATGATGCGCTGTGGGCCTATCGGACTGCATACAAGACCCCGATTGGCATGTCTCCCTTCCGGCTGGTTTTTGGAAAAGGCAGCCACCTACCAGTGGAATTGGAGCATAAAGCATTCTGGGCTATTAAGCAGATGAACCTGAACTGCGATGACGCTGGAATACATAGGAAGATTCAGCTAAGTGAATTAGAGGAGTTGCGAAACGAGGCCTTTGACAGTGCTCGTATCTACAAGGAAAAGACCAAAGCTTTCCACGACAAGCGCATTCAGCCCAAGGACTTTCACATCGGACAGGAAGTCCTCCTCTTTGACTCCCGGCTCAGACTAATGCCAGGTAAGTTGCGTTCAAGATGGACTGGACCATTTATTATTACTAACGTTTTTCCTCATGGTGCAGTTGAAATCCAGCACCCGGAACGGCAGGATCCGTTCAAGGTAAATGGCCACCGCCTCAAACACTACTTGAAGGACCTTTCTATTCCAAGCGCAGTCAACCCTGCAACTCCGCATGCGCCCAGCTCCTAGCATGTCAGTCCCGTCTTGCCTAGACGTTAAATAAAGCGCTCCTAGGAGGCAGCCTAGCCCTGGTTTGTATTTCTCACTTCCTTTTCTGTTTCTGCCCATTATATCTCTCAAACCTTTCTACTGTTGTCATGCTTACTGCTTATCACATTGAGGACAATGTTCAGTTTAGGTTTGGGGGTGTGGATTTAAATTTTACATATAGAAACAAGTAGGTTTGGGGGTGATACACGGCCAGGACATTTAAATTTCTGCTTGTGATTGGTATGATAACTTGTTAATAGGAATGTATATGCTAAGTTAACTATCTTTGCTTTACTAAGAGTCATGCCATGGTTAAGTAGTTCATAATCTGCACTTCACAATGCCATGTTTTTAAGTGATTAAGTGAACGAAATAACTGAATTTGAGTGAACCTTAGAAAATTAGTGGAGACTACCCTGTGAGATCTTTGAGCCTAATTGCCTTTCTTTCTGAGGGATATACTTGTTTATACTCTTAAACACTCATCACTTTTGTTCTTAATTGTTGATCTCATTACAACATATTTGCATTGAATTTTAAAGAACTAACATCATTTAGATACTCTTGATTTAATGTATGTTTTGCCATAAGAAGTGATGTAGGCTATGTGTGCTTTAACCTCTAAAGGCCTTATCCTACCCTATTGCATGCTCCCTAAGCCAATTTTGAAGCCAAACACTCAACCTTTTCTTTCATCTCCCAAAGTATAACCTAACCCAAAATACTTAGCCATTCATCACAGCCATACCCTATAACCTCTGTTTGTGCTAAGGTTGCCACAAATGAGATTCATGGTGAGAATGAGAGGTGAAAGAAGATGATGCCCAATTCAAAGGACATTGGCGTCAATTGAAAGTTCAAAAGTAAAGAAAAGATTTACAAGTTGCAAGCTGCATGAAAATTTGAGGAAATCATTGCATGATCTTGGTTCAATTCAATTCAAAGACGAACAGAAACAAAAAAAAAAAAAAAAAACGTTCAAATCAAAAGAAAGAAAGAAACGTTGAGAAAAAGAAGGAAAAAAATAAGTGAAAAACAAAGTGAATTGAGCCAAGTGAGCCAAGAGCCTAAAAAATAAGCCACAAGAGCCACAAAATAAGTCATCAGGAAAGCACAATGTCGTGGGCCTTAAGAAAGGATTCAGTTAAGAAATTCCAAGTTCAATTCATGACTTCTCATGCCTTGGCACAACTCAGGTTCTTTGAATCCCATCCTTCCTTGCTAAACCCCAAAGCTCAGCCCCAATACAACCTAAAAAGGAAGACCTAACTGATCTTATGGACAATCATGCTGAGGATTAAGGTACGTATCTATGTTCTTAAAGTTCAATTCCTTTCATGAGATCTTTATTTCCATAAAGTGCTATTCTTCATTGTTACTCATATGTGATTAAATTTGAATTTCATAACATAAACTCATCACATATGCTTGAAAAGAGTGTAAGCCTAGGATTCTTGTGTGAATTGAGAGTTGCCTAGGGAGGATTAGAGTCGAGGCGAAATCTTTCTAGGGCA
This sequence comes from Oemleria cerasiformis, assembly GCA_037349345.1. Classification (NCBI taxonomy): domain Eukaryota; kingdom Viridiplantae; phylum Streptophyta; class Magnoliopsida; order Rosales; family Rosaceae; genus Oemleria; species Oemleria cerasiformis. Next base: position 1,748,019 of record JAZGTL010000050.1, on the reverse strand, counting down.
CTTAGATGAAGTTGTTTTCAAACTTGATCACCTGAAAATATTGGCATTTATACACGTACACCTTCACATGACACTCACGGCTATGGCATTCCTTTTAGTTCTGCAAAGCATGTCTACTTACTTTGATTCTTATTAGCTTGTTAAGAGTACTATATCTAGCATCTTTTTGTTTAAGTAAAACGTTTGTGGGTATCGTACTTTTATAAGCCTCAGGAGACAAAACTCCTCCTACTAGGTGAACCTAGGGGTTTAAATGTTCTATCTTAACTAAAATCGAGTCTTTTCATTTTGTTAGCATTTGTTTTGCTCAGGGACTAGCAAAAGATAGGTTTGGGGGTATTTGATCAGTCGTTATTTATGCATCATTTTGAGGTCTTTATATGCCTCTCTTACATGTCTTCTGAATGATTTCGTGCCATCAATAGTAGAAAATGATCAATCTTGTGAGACTTGTGCAGAGTTAGAAAGATAGGAAAAATCTGGAAAGAACGCAAAAAGAATGACTCAAATCGGAGTCCAGATGAAGGAGATGTCCTCATTTCAATATCAGGTCCTGAACGGAATCCTGAGTGCGCCAGTGCGCCAGTGCGCCAGTGCGCCAGTGCGCCTATTTTGGGCCACTGGCCAAGTACCTCATATCAGGCCCTCCGGGTCCCGAACTTGTGTTTCATGACATCAAGGTCAAGTCCTAGAAGTGCCAAGGTCGCGCCAAGGCAGGTCTAGGACATGTCCCAAGAACTCCCATTCGAGCCCAGATGTGCGCCTAAGTCGGGGTCCCTGTTCTGCCAGCAGTGGATCAGAGGTTCTCCCTCTGCACCAAGCCTGACAACATTTGCGCCAAGCCTGAACGACGATGCGCTTCTATTATAATCCTAACGTACTTCAAAAGCGCGGTCCCAGATCCTGATTACGAAGACAGTCAAAAATCCAAGTTTGGCCAGCTTGCGTTCCCACTTGCCAGCTTGCATTCACACTTCCGGCCATGCTTTGATTGGTTCGAATAGATTTTAAAGACTTTAAAATTAATTAAAAGTAAAATAACTTTCCCTATTCCTATAGGACATGGTTTTACCAATTTGTATAGAACAAGGTTATACCAATCCTTAAAGAACAAGGTTATACCAATCCTTATAGAACAAGGTTTTCCCTTTGTCTATAAAAGGGAGCCTTTGTTCAGTGTTTTAAGGGAGATAATTAGCTAAGGACGTTTTTGTTTTCTGGAAAAACAGAGACCTGAGCCACAGAGTTCCGTTTTGGTTTTCTAGAGAATTAGGGACCATATATTTTCGGAGATAATCTTTCACTTAGATTATTGGACGTGGAGCTTGGAGAAGAAGGCCCTGCCGTGTCTTCTGCTGCATCTGTTCTTAACAATCTCTTCTGTACCCTTATTTTCATTATTGCAATTTACTTATGGATTCAATTATACTTGTGTTTATTTCAGTTATGTGTGAGTAGTCATTAGGATTAGGGCTGCTTGAAGCCCTAGCCATGTTAGCTTGTTAATTGGATTTCTGGCTCTTGATTATGATTGCTATGCATGCTGAATAAGTTGGATTACTATGCTTAATGAACTTAATTTATGCCTATAAGATTAGCTACCTTGTTTGCATATAATTATAGATGTAATTGCTTGAGTGACCGTCATATCATCTTGTGATTTGGAGCATCGAAAGTATTCGTACTTGTAATCTTAACTCATGACGACCTAGGATTGCATGCCACTTTTCTAGGCTAATGTGGTGTCATTAAATTCTCTTTAAACTTCATGCATCATCTTAAAAGGTAGGTGATAGACGTTCTAGGCATATGCCCTGTTTAGAACATGCTAAGTAAGAGGGAATAAGATGTGTCTAGTGAACCAACGCCAGGTCCTAGGCACGGGCACCTAATTCAGAAAATGCGTAGTAATTAGGTCAAGGAAATTTGGTTAAGAGCTATAATTGGTTAGAGTGGATAGTAAGCCTTAATTCGCCTTAGTTAACAACCTTTCATTCTTGCATTGTTATTTTCTGCACTTTGATTTACTTGTCTTTAAATTTCAGTTATCACATCATAAACCCCCTTCTTGCGTGTGTGTGTGTATTTTTATTTAAGTTAACAAATCTGAACTAAATTGGTCATAACGTTGATACAAGTCCTCGAGGGATCGACTCTTGCTGTGCTACTATACTATACTTATCGATTTGTGCACTTGCAAGGATTTTATAACTGTTAGAATTAAATTGCATATTTCTTGCTCTTTAAATCTACCAACAACCGCTGCCAACGCCTAGGTAACATCGGCCCTCGAAATCAAATGTCATTACACCCTATTCTTGTGGTCGAAATCTTCGATGTATGGGGCATTGATTTTATGGGGCCTTTTCCGAATTCATTTGGCAATTTTTATATTTTGCTTGCAGTTGATTATATCTCCAAATGGGTGGAAGTAATTCCCACCAAAACTAACGACGCCAAAGTAGTGGTGCGTTTTTTACAGAGTCACATCTTCGCCAGATTCGGCGCACCTAGGGCAATCATCAGTGATGGGGGGGCACACTTCTGCAATCATTCGTTTGCAGCCCTAATGAAGAAGTATGGCGTCACCCACAAGGTCTCAACACCGTATCACCCTCAAACGAGTGGCCAAGCGGAATTGTCCAATCGGGAAGTAAAGGCCATATTGGAAAAAACGGTAAATCCTAACCGCAAAGATTGGTCCAGCAAATTGAATGATGCGCTGTGGGCCTATCGGACCGCATACAAGACCCCGATTGGCATGTCTCCCTTCCGGCTGGTTTTTGGAAAAGGCTGCCACCTACCAGTGGAATTGGAGCATAAAGCATTCTGGGCTATTAAGCAGATGAACCTAAACTTCGATGATGGTGGAATACATAGGAAGCTTCAGCTAAGTGAATTAGAGTAGTTCCGAAATGAGGCCTTCGACAATGCTCGTATCTACAAGGAAAAGACCAAAGCTTTCCACGACAAGCGCATTCAGCCCAAGGACTTTCACATCGGACAGGAAATACTCCTCTTTGACTTCCGGCTCAGACTAATGCCAGGTAAGTTGCGTTCAAGATGGACTGGACCATTTATTATTACTAATGTTTTTTCTCATGGTGCAGTTGAAATCCAGCACCCGAAACGGCAGGATCCGTTCAAGGTAAATGGCCACCGCCTCAAACACTACTTCAAGGACCTCTCTAATCCTAGCGCAGTCAACCCTGCAACTCCACATGCGCCCAGCTCCTAGAATGACAACCCCGTCTTGCCTAGACGTTAAATAAAGCGCTCCTAGGAGGCAGCCTAGCCCTGGTTTGTATTTCTCACTTCCTTTTCTGTTTCTGCCCGTTATATCTCTCAAACCTTTCTACTGTTGTCATGCTTACTGCTTATCACATGGAGGACAATGTTCAGTTTAGGTTTGGGGGTGATACACAGCCAGGACATTTAAATTTCTACTTGTGATTAGTATGATAACTTGTTAATAGGAAAGTATATGCTAAGTTAACTATCTTTGCTTTACTAAGAGCCATGCCATGGTCAAGTAGTAATTTGCACTTCACAATGCCATGTTTTAAGTGATTAAGTGAACGAAATAACTGAATTTGAGTGAACCTTAGAAAATTAGTGGAGACTTCCCTATGAGATCTTTGAGCCTAATTGCCATTCTTTCTGAGGGATATACTTGTTTCTACTCTTAAACACTCATCGCTTTTGTTCTTAATTGTTGATCTCATTACATCATATTTGCATTGGATTTTAAAGAACTAACATCATTTAGATACTCTTATTTAATGTATGCTTTGCCATAAGAAGTGATGTAGGCTATGTGTGCTTTAACCTCTAAAGGCCTTATCCTACCCAATTGCATGCTCCCTAAGCCAATTTTGAAGCCAAACACTCAGCCTTTTCTTTCATCACCCAAAGTATAACCTAACCCAAAATACTTAGCCACTCATCATAGCCATACCCTATAACCTCAGTTTGTGCTAAGGTTGCCGTAAATGAGATTCATGGTGAGAATGAGAGGTGAAAGAAGATGCTGCCCAATTCAAAGGACTTTGGCGTCAATTCAAAGTTCAAAATTAAAGAAAAGCTTTACAAGTTGCAAGCTGCACGAAAGTTTGAGGAAATCATTGCATGATCTTGGTTCAAACTCAATTCAAAGAACAGAAAAAAAACGTTCAAATCAAAAGAAAGAAAGAAACGTTGAGAAAAAGAAGGAAAAAATAAGTGAAAAACAAAGTAAATTCAGCCAAGTGAGCCAAGAGCCTCAAAATAAACCACAAGAGCCTCAAAATAAGTCATCAAGAAAGCACAATGTCGTGGGCCTTAAGAAAGGATTCAGTTAAGAAATTCCAAGTTCAATTCATGACTTCTTATGCCTTGGCACAACTCAGGTTCTTTGAATCCCATCCTTCCTTGCTAAACCCCAAAGCTTATCCCCATTACAACCTAAAAAGGAAGACCTAACTGATCTTATGGACAATCATGCTGAGGATTAAGGTACGTATCTATGTTCTTAAAGTTCAATTCCTTTCATGAGATCTTTATTTCCATAAAGTGCTATTCTTCATTGTTACTCATATGTGATTAAATTTGAATTTCATAAGATAAGCTCAACACATATGCTTGAAAAGAGTGTAAGCCTAGGATCTTGTGCGAATTGAGAGTTGCCTAGTGAGGATTAGAGTCGAGGCGAAATCTTTCTAGGGCACTTAGATGAAGTTGTTTTCAAACTTGATCACCTGGAAATATTGGTATTTATACACGTACACCTTCACATGACACTCACGGCTATGGCATTCCTTTTAGTTCTGCAAAGCATGTCTACTTACTTTGATTCTTATTAGCTTGTTAAGAGTACTATATCTAGCATCTTTTTGTTTAAGTAAAACGTTTGTGGGTGTCGCGCTGTTATAACCCTCAGGAGACAAAACTCCTCCTACTAGGTGAACCTAGTGGTTTAAATGTTCTATCTTAACTAAAATCGAGTCTTTTGATTTTGTTAGCGTTTGTTTTGCTCAGGGACTAGCAAAAGATAGGTTTGGGGGTATTTGATCAGTCGTTATTTATGCATCATTTTGATGTCTTTATATGCCTCTCTTACCTGTCTTTTGAATGATTTTGTGCCATCAATAGTAGAAAATGATCAATCTTGTGAGACTTGTGCAGAGTTAGAAAGATAGGTAAAATTTGGAAAGAACGCAAAAAGAATGACTCAAATCGGAGTCCAGATGAAGGAGATGTCCTAATTTCAATATCAGGTCCTGAACGTAGTCCTCAGTGCGTCAGTGCGCCTATTTTGGGCCACTGGCCAAGTACCTCATATCAGGCCCTCCGGGTCTCAAACCTGTATTTCATGACATCAAGGTCAGGTCCTAGAAATTCCAAGGTCACGCCAAGGCAGGTCAAGGACATGTCCCAAGAACTCTCATCCGAGCCCAGATGTGCGCCTAAGCCGGGGGTCCCTGTTCCGCCAGCGGTAGATCAGAGGTTCTCCTTCTGCGCTAAACCTGACAACGTTTGTACCAAGCCTGAATGAAGATGCACTTCTACTACACTCATGATGTGCTTCAAAAGCGCAGTCCCAGATCCTGATTACGAAGACAGTCCAAAATCCAAGTTTGGCCAGCTTGCGTTCCCACTTGCCAGCTTGCATTCACACTCCCAGCCGTGTTCTGATTGGTTCTAATAGATTTAAGGACTTTTTAAATAATTAAAAGTACAATAAATTTCCCTATCCTTATAGGACATGGTTTTACCAATACTTATAGAATAAGGTTTTACCAATCCTTATAGGACAAGGTTTTCCCTTTGTCTATAAAAGGGAGCCTTTGTTCAGTGTTTTAAAAAAAGGAGAATCAGGAGGAGATAATTAGCTAGAGGCGTTTTTGGGAGATACAGAGACACCTTAGCCGCAAATAGTATTTTGGTTTTTTTATAGTTTTACGTTAAAGCTTGGTTCTTCCTGAAGTCGAGTGTGTTGGACGTGGAGCTTGGAGAAGAAGGCTCTGCCGTGTCTTCTGATGCACCTGTTCTTCACAATATCTTTTGTACCCTTATTTTCATTATTGCAATTTACTTATGAATTCAATTATATTTGTTTCAATTTCAGTTATGTCTGAGTGGTCATTAGGATTAGGGTTGCTTGAAGCCCTAGCCATGTTAGCTTGTTGATTGGATTTCTAGCTCTCGATTATGATTGCTATGCATGTTGAATAAGTTGGATTACTATGCTTAATGACCTTAATTTATGCCTATAAGATTAGCTACCTTGTTTGCATATAAATATAGATGTAATTGCTTGAGTGACCGTCATATCATCTTGTGATTTGGAGCATCGAAAGTATTCTTACTTGTAATCTTAACTCATAACGACCTAGGATTGCATGTCACTTTGCTAGGCTAATGTGGTGTCATTAAATTCTCTTTAAACTTCATGCATCATCTTAAAAGGTAGGTGATAGATGTTCTAGGCATATGGCCTGTTTAGAACATGCTAAGTAAGAGGGAATAAGATGTGTCTAGTGAACCAACGCCAGGTCCTAGGCACGGGCACCTAATTCAAAAAATGCATAGTAATTTGGTCAAGGAAATCTGGTTAAGAGCTATAATTGGTTAGAGTGGATAGTAAGCCTTAATTCGCCTTAGTTAATAATCAATCAACCGTTAATTCTTGCATTGTTATTTTCTGCATTTTATTTTACTTGTCTTTAAATTTCAGTTCTCACATCATAAACCCCCCTACGTGTGTGTGTGTGTGTTTTCACTAAGTTAATAAATCTGAACTAAAGTGGTCATAACGTTGATACAAGTCCTCGAGGGATCAACTCTTGCTGTGCTACTATACTATTCTTATCGATTTGTGCACTTGCAAGGATTTTATAACTGTTAGAATTGAATTGCATATTTCTTGCTCTTTAATTTTACCAACAAACACCTCTAAGTCAGAATCGGGGTTAGAAGCGATGCATGTGCTTGCCGCCTGTTTTCCAACCTGCAGTAGGGGTACTCGGGCCCCAAAGGCACGTGTCAATGGTCAAGTGTAAGGGCCCCTCCCGAATTTTGCCTCGAAATCCGTGAAAAGCCCTTATCCCGTCTGACAGCTCTTTTTCCACAAAATTTAATACCAGGAATACCTTTTATCCTTAACTATATTTAGTAAACCTTCGAGGGTTCCCGACAGAACCTCTGTATTTACTTACCATACCTACATGTCAGACGCAGGATAGTTTACATGTCAAAGCTGAGACCTCGGAATAGTGGTGGTGCAAAACGTAACACACTCTGACACCAAATGTCAGTAGGTCAGACACTGTTGAAATCTCTACTGGAATAACACAGGACAACTAACTAGTCAGCCACCTATGAACCGTCAATAGCTCGTCACTCTGGATCACCGTCCACACCAACCCACTGACCCGGATGACGAAAAAACCAAACTTGGTTGAATTGAGTCTCACTGACTCCCCCCAAGTCAAAATCAATATCCCTTCTCCTCTAGAGCACCCCGAGTGATAGCTCGATATCCTTGCTCCTCCAGGGCACCCCGAGTGATAACTCGATATCCCTGCTCCTCCAGAGCACCCCGAGTGATAACTTGATATCCCTGCTCCTCCAGAGCACCCTCAGTGATAACTCGATATCCCTGCTCCTCCAGAGCACCCCAAGTGATAACTAGATATCCCTACTCCTCCAGAGCACTCTGAGTGATAACTCGATATCCCTGCTCCTCCAGAGCACCCCGAGTGATAACTCGATATCCCTACTCCTCCAGAGCAATCTTGGACCTCAACGATATGGAGGAGAAAGATCCCTCGAACGCCAACATTGGAGAACCCCTTGACGATCTGGCAGAGACATACCCTCTAACGCCAATCGGAGTACCCTCAACAATGTAGCAGAGAAAAAAAAACACCATCCACGCCAATCATCAGAGAATCCCATGGTATAACCCAATACCTAGAAGTATGCATACCCATGCAATCCCGGAACCCTAGTCCGTTCACAGCGCGCATAAAATACCCAATCATGAACGCCTTGGCCCCAAGGAACTCTTGACACAATATTGACCCAACTACCTTGACCTCCCGAGCTCAAAATCTGATCGGGAACGTCCCAAAAACCTAGCCACGCACCGCCGTGACACAGGATTCGGCTCCACGTGCCACCAGAAGGCCGGATCACGCATCACGCGCCCTCACGCTCCAGCATGCGCCTGCTATAGTGCCCACGCGCTGACTCGGTCTGACCTGGCCCAACTCGGCTTGATCCGGTCCAGCCCGACCATGTCCACTCGACCCAATCGGTCCACTTGACCCAACAGGTCCGCTCAACTAGATCAGTCCACTTGACCCGACTGGTAGCCGGTCACTCATAGGAGAAGACGAACGAACCGTCGTAGCGCCGCCTTCACCGTCGATGGAATCCCCCATTTCCGACCGACCTTGAAGTTTTTCTAACTTCCTCAAAACTCAACAGTTTGTCACAAATTTTACGTCTAAAACTATCTACTCGAACCCAGGAATCCAAAACTGACCTCAAAACATTAAATCCGTACCTGTGCTAGCCGAAAAATCGATTTGAACCTTTTGTTTTAACTTTTCCTCGGTTCGTCGCCACCCATGGTTGCCTCCCCCGATGGTTTGTACGGGTCTCTATTTTTTGCATGACGCCTGTCTACGAACTCTTGAGTTCGAGACCTACGGAACGACCTAAGAAAAATTCCTAAAAGCACTGCCAGTCAAAAAGTGACTCCCGAACCCGTCTAAAATCGAGGGTAAAATCGTCCAATTCTCAAATTAATTTAATTTCTGGTCTGGGTCGTTACATCAAGCCCCAGCGGAAGAAGTGATGTGAGGGCCGACTTGAATTATAATTTCTACTAAGCGGCGGGTAGAATCCTTTGCAGACGACTTAAATATGCGACGGGGTATTGTAAGTGGCATAGTGGACTTGCTGCCACGATGCACTCAGATTCAGCCATGCGTTGCTTCAATTCGTCCCTTCCCTTGTGAATGGTGTGATGCGTCGGCAGACTCCTTGCTTTGGTAACAAACTGTTGTCTCGTTCTTTCCTCAATGAAGAATCATGATTGGATTGATCCCAAAGAGGGTTCCTATTTTTGTTGCATGTCCAAAAATAATGAAGCCTCTCATTGTCCCTTTGAGCCCCTATGGCGCCCCTCGGCGTACCTTTTAGTTCCTTGATAGGTACCTTGGAGTCCCTACGCCTTAAATGTGCATTACTGCCCTCGCACATAGGTGATGTTTGCTGCAGCTAATGCTGAAAATGAAAATAATTCTGTATACGAGGTAGTGGCTCTCTCCTCCCTGCTTCCTAATTGTCCATTACACCCAAAGCACATTGGTGATGTTTTCTGCTACTAATGCTGAAAATAAAATTATTCCTATATAGGGGGGTAGTGGTCCTCTCGACAAGAAGGTAATGACCAGTGGGCTTGGACCGCCTACCCCCCGTATCCCTTCGAATCCCTCGGTGTCCCTTTCAGCCCATCGATGTTCCTTCTAGGCCCTTCTCATGTAAGGTTGGGTCATAGAGGTCTTCGGGACACCTTCCTAAATGGCCCTCCATGTCGGTTGAGGGTTGCCTTCGGTTATTAACACGCGCAGTGGCGCGAGATTGGTTCCACTCGATGTTCCCGAATTGTCGTCTAGTAATTTTGCTGGCCAACCATTGCGTTACGTTTGGTGGTTATGGGCTTTAGCTAACGTCATGGAGTGTGAGTGGTGAATGGGGCAACGAACTACTATCTCGTTCCTTCCTCAGTGATGAATGAAGATTGGATCACGCCCAAAGCCAGTTCCTGTTTTTGCTGCCTGTCATAACGGATTGGTGCGTCTTGTTGTCAATTGGAGCCCCTCGGGGGTGTAACGACCTGAAAATTTAATTCGTAATTTGTCGTAAAATAATTTGGGAAAGGACGAAATTAAACTTGGTTTTAAAGGGGGTTCGAAAGTCAATTTTATGTGGAGACACATTTGACAGCTTTTAGGGTACCGTTGCGTAGGTCTTGGACTCCCTAGTTCGTAGATAGGCGGCACGCGAAAATCGAAGTCCGTGCGAGAGACTGGTGGGTCTGGAATTTTTAGGGGCATTTTGGTAAATTGCCTTGGGTATAAGTTTTTAAACTCAGATTTCACGAGGATGTTCTCATTTCTTCCTTTGTCTCATTCAGACCCATGACACCGACACCGACCGAACACACACCGAACCCAAAACCTTCGAAATTTGAAGTCCAATTCAAGGCAAAAGTTGGCCGAGTGGTTCAATCCATCATATTCCCCTACTTCTCGCGATCAAAACCATATTAACCGTTGAAGGAAACAGCAACGGGAGATGGATTTAGACGTCAATTTCGGCCAACCCTGGTATGGGTTTCTTGTTAAGAGTTCATTTTTGAGTTCCTGGGTTCGAGTAGATGGATTTAGACGTCAATTTAGTGAAAAACGGTTGAGTTTAGCAGAAGTTAGGAAACAATCAAGGTCGGCCAGCTATGGAGTTTTCCGGCTACGGCGCACGGCTGCGAAGTCGTCTTCTCCGGTGACTGAGTTGGTCAGCGGAGCTGACGTGGCATGCCACTTGGCAGCCACCTTGCAGCCACGTGGAGGCCACCTGGCGGCTGAGTCAGCAGGCGCGTGAGGTACTGTGCAGGCACGTTGCCGAGCCGTCGGTCTTCTGTCGGTGCGTCTTTGGTCACGGCAACACGTGTCGACAAGGTTTCGACGTTCCGGACATTTTGGTGTAGGTTTCGGGTTAATCGGACATCGTTTAGCGGTAGTTTTGGTCGTCCAAAGTGGCTTAATTTTAGTGTAACGCGAGCGAACTTCCTGGGATTTAGGGAGTTTAAATGTAGGTTGTTTAATTATCGTTAGTAATCCCGATTATTACTTTTGACAATCGATACTACTCCGGGAACTTCAGAGGAGCGTACAGACTCGAGATTGAGCTATTGGTGAGTGGAGTTTGGTTTATAAATTATAATGCATGCATAAAGGTATATTTGAATTAAATATTGTTACGTATTGTTTTCGTAAATTTCTAGAATTTAGAAATTGTGCTAATAAATTGTTAGGTTTTCAATATTACAGTGGAAATGATGTTTTGGGCTGTGGCATGGTTTTATGGATTCTGTTATTAAATGGTTTTGACTTGATAGATTTTGAGTCCATTATTTTTGGGTGTAAACCCGGATTTGTGATTTCCTTGGATTTGGGCATAGACCCGTTTTTTCAATGAATTTGGCTTAGGCCAAGTAAAAAGGATGTCAAAACAGGGATTTGGTTTTCATTGATTTACTGTCCCCGAGGGTCAAGGTTTTATCCGACTGGCATCGAGGGGTTTTTCTCCGCCGGATCGTTGAGGGTTCTCTGACGCTGGTGTTGAGGGGTATTTTCTCCACCAGGTCGATGAGGATGTCTATGCGTAGTACAGGGTTCTGCATAACTCGAGCTATATCGAGTGTGTAGAGGGTATTGAGTTACGACTCGGGATTTTATTCTAGAGCAGTGGGATATTTTTGATATATTTTGTGTCCAGGTTGGTTTCATAATTTTTAAACTCCTTTGAGGAGGGTTTTCAAAGTAGGGTTGTGGACCACGGGATGTTTTCATTATTCGAATTTTCGTGGGTCCCACCGGGTGTTTTAATTCAAAATGGATTTTTCGGTAAGTTTTCGGTTTATCCTTATGGATTTGTGTGAAAAGGAATTTATATTCTGCATGCATTGTTTTATTCGTGGAGGGAGAAAAGGTATGTTTTCCTTGGAAATGGTTTTAAATGATTATTTTTATCCACCCACAGTTTTTGTATTTTAAATCCCCTCTAGGCTGATGAATTAACGTGGGCATATCCAGAGGCGGAGGCATTAAATTTCAACTGCCCGTTTACCTAGATTATCAAGTAGGATATTTATTTCTGTATTTACTTATCCTACCTAGATGCTCTGATAAGTCTTTCGGACTGAGTGTAAAATTGTGGTTATATTGTTGGATGCTTGTGTTGTTGGCATTTGGAGCGTTATCTGATCGTTCGTCTGACAAGTGGAAGACGGGTAACCAATCCTGAAGGGGAGATTCTGCCGGATTTTTGGCAGAATTCTCCTAATTGTTTGCAAAGGCTTAAGGGTATTTTAGGAATTTGATTAGGTTGTAAGACGGGAGCAGGTTTTTTCTCGGGTTTTGAGGAGAAATTCGGGAAGGGTCATGTCAACTTGGTATCAGAGTACTAGGTTTCAATTCCTGTAGACCGTACACCTAGTATACATCTGATTGTGTTATTGGTGCTTCAGGGTAGAGCCGAATTTGAGGCAGTCCTGAGATCAATTAGGTCGGACTTTGACTACGGTACTTCAGGGTAGGGCTACTACTGAGGTGTCTGACATTGAGCGAGCCCAGAGGTTGGGGCGACAGTATTTATGGGCGAGTTAGCCCCAGATGATGCAAATGAGTGGTTTACTCGTTTGGAATGAGTGTTTTCGGTTATGAGGTGCCTTCCGGAGGATAGGGTGTGGTTAGCCACATTTCTTTTGGGTGGTTATGCGTACTGGTGGATACACCGGTGAGAGTAGAGGATATTCCTATGGTGGATGAGTTTCCCGATGTATTTCCAGAGAATCTTCCGGGATTGCCACCTCACCAGGAGATTGAGTTCACCATAGAGCTTCTTCCGGGTACTCAACCTATATCATAGGCACTGTATAGAATAGCAACGGCATAATTGAGGGAATTGAAGGACTTGGTGGATATGGGGTTTATTCGACGAAGTGTCTCACCTTGGGGTGCGCCGGTGTTATTTGTAAAGAAAAAAGATGGTGGTTTGAGGCTCTGCATCGACTACCGGCAGTTAAATAGGGTTACGGTGCGGAATAAATATCCTTCGCCACGAATTGATTATTTGTTTGATCAATTAAAAGTGGTAAAGTATTTCTCAAAAATTGACCTTCGATCCGGGTACCATCAGTTAAGAATCAGGGAAGGGGATGCTCCTAAAATGGCTTTCAGGACACATTATGGGCATTATGAATTCTTGGTGATGCCCTTTGGTTTAACTAATGCACCGACAACATTTATGGATTTGATGAACAAGGTGTTCCAAAAGTATTTGGATCGGATTGTGATTGTGTTCATCGATGATATCTTGGTATATTCGAAGAGTGCTAAGGCACATGAGAAGCACTTGCGGTTGGTGCTGAATATGCTGAGGCAAAAGCAATTGTTCGCCAATTTCAGTAAATGTCAATTTTGGTTGACTAATGTCGGATTCTTAGGGCATGTGATTTCTACTGAGGATATCAGCTTGGATCCCCAAAAAGTCTAGGTAGTGGTAAATTGGAAGCAACCGAGGACAATGTCAGAGGTGAGAAGTTTTCTGGGTTTACCGGGATATTATCGAAGATTCGTAGAAGGATTCTCTATGATAGCTGCCCCGTTAACCCGATTGACAAGGAAAGGAGTCAAGTTTGACTGGGATGATGAGTGTGAACAGAGCTTTCAAGAGCTTAAGAGGAGGTTTACTTCTGCCCAGTGTTAACCCTTCCAAATGATAACAGAGGATTTGAAGTGTACAGTGATGCATCATTACAAGGTATAGGTTGCGTGTTAATGCAACATGGGACGGTGATAGCTTATGCTTCCTGGAAACTGAAACCCTATGAGTTGAATTACCCCACACATGATTTGGAGTTAGCCGCAGTGGTGTATGCACTGAAGATTTGGAGACACTATCTGTATGGGGAAACGTGTCAGATCTTCACTGACCATCAGAGTCTAAAATACTCCTTCACCCAGAAAAATTTGAATTTGAGAGAGAGAAGGTGGTTAGAATTGATAAAGGATTATGATTGTACCATAGAGTATCACCCAAGAAAGGCCAATGTAGTGGCGGATGCACTGAGCAGTAAATCCATGGGTTCTTTGGCCTATTTGCACACTGTTTATCTACCGTTGCTAGTGGAATTCCGAAGAGCGGGAATTATACTTGGCATGGATAGCCAAGGGGCTCTGATAGCTAGCTTCCATGTGAGACCTGTCTTGATTGACCGGATTATTGAAGCTCAATTCCAGGATCCTACGTTGTGTGTTATTAGGATGGAGTTGGAGGCTGGGAACTGGCATGAATACGTAGTTCGGGATGATAGGGCCTTGGTTAAGTATGGCCGGTTGTGCGTACCTAATGATCCAGAGTTGAAAAGAGAAATTCTTGGGGAAGCTCATAGTTGTGCCTATGCTATGCATCCAGGTGGTACTAAAATGAATCATACTCTTAAGGAACAGTATTGGTGGACTGGGATGAAAAGGGAAATAGCCGAGTTTGTGAGTAGATGCCTGACTTGTCAACAAGTAAAAGCACAGAGGCAAAAACCATATGGGGCACAACAACCGTTACCTATTCCGGAATGGAAGTGGGATCACATTACTATGGATTTTGTCTATAAACTTCCTAGGACGCAAAAAGGACATGATGGAATCTGGGAAATTGTAGATAGACTCACGAAGTCAGCACATTTCTTGCTAGTATGGGAAGATTATCGGATGAGTCAATATGCCAAGTTGTTTGTGGAAGAGATCAAAAGGTTACATGGTACTCCAGAGTCGATTGTTTCAGACAGGGATCTTAGGTTTACCTCGAGGTTTTGGCGGAGTTTGCAGAAAGCCTTTGGAACTACATTGCATTTCAGTACAGCTTTTCATCCTCAGACTGACGGTCAATCTGAGAGGACAATTCAGATTTTGGAAGATATGATGAGAGCTTGTGTACTACAGTTTAAAGGAAACTGGGATTCACACCTAGCTTTGATGGAGTTTGCATACAACAACAACTATCAGTCTAGTATTGGGATGGCTCCTTTTGAGGCACTATATGGGACACAATCCAGAACATCGATATGCTGGACTGAGGTAGGTGAGAAAAGACTGTTGACACCAAAGGTTCTGGAAATGACAGAGGAAAAGATTCGAATCATCAGGCAAACGCTGAATGCAACTCAGGACTGATAGAAAAGCTATGCAGACCGACTGATTAGAGACCTTGAATTTGAGGTCCGAGACTGGGTTTTCTTGAAGTTATCCCCTTGGAGGGGAGTTGTACGTTTTGGTAGACGAGGGAAACTGTTAAAGGTTCACGATGTATTCCATGTATCCATGCTCCGGAAGTTTCTATTCGATGAATCTCATGTGTTGGAGGCGCAACCAATTGAGCTGAGAGAAGATTTGAATTTTGTGGAGAAACCAGTGCAACTTCTAGATTGGAAGGAAAAAGTACTGCATAGAAAGACTATTCCTCTGGTTAAAGTTCTGTGGAGGAATCAGAACGTGGAGGAGGCCACGTAGGAAACTGAAGCACTGATGCGGGCACAACATCCACATTTTGTTCCAGTGACAGGTATGAATTTCGAGGACGAAATTCCTTTCAGGGGGGTGAGTTGTATCGACCCAGAAATTTAATTCGTAAATTTTCGTAAAGTAATTTGGGAAAGGACGAAATTACCCTTAGTTATAAAGGGGGCTCGAAAGTCAATTTTGTTTGGAGACATATTTGACAATTTTTTGGGTATCGTTGCGTAGGTCTCGGACTCTCAAGTTCGTAGATAGGCAGCACGCGAAAAATGAAGTCCGTGTGAGAGATTGGTGGGTCTGGAATGTTCAGGGGCATTTTGGTAAATTACCTTGGGTATAAGTTTTAAACTCAGACTTCACGAGGATGTTCTCATTTCCCTCATTCAGACATGTGACATCGACACTGATCGAACCCACAGCGAACCCAAAACCTTCCAAATTTGAAGTCCAATTCAAGGCAAAAGCAGGTCGAGTTGGTTCAATCCATCAGATTCCCCTCCTTCTTGTGATCAAAACCATATTAACCGTCGAAGGAAACAACCGAGGGAGATACCAAACGGAGGAAAGGAAAACCGAAACCTTTTCATCAATTTTCCAGCCAACACATGTATGGGTTTCGTGTTTCGAGTTCATTTTTGAGTTCCTGGGTTCGAGTAGATGGATTTAGACATAAAATTCATGAAAAACGATTGAGTTTTGAAGAAGTCAGGAAAAATTTAAGGTCGGCTGGCAATGGAGTTTTCCGGCGACGGCGGACGGCGGCGCAGTCGTCCTCTCTGGTGAGACTCTGGCGACTGAATCGGTCAGAGGACCTGACTTGTCATGCCACACGGTAGCCACATGGAGCCACGTGGAGGCCACTTGGCAGCCACGAGGGTGCCACCTGGCGACTGAGTCAGCAGGCGCGTGAGGCACTATAGCCG
This sequence comes from Oemleria cerasiformis, assembly GCA_037349345.1. Taxonomy (NCBI): domain Eukaryota; kingdom Viridiplantae; phylum Streptophyta; class Magnoliopsida; order Rosales; family Rosaceae; genus Oemleria; species Oemleria cerasiformis. The sequence continues at coordinate 1,731,749 of JAZGTL010000050.1, read as the reverse complement.
GCGGGTGGCCAAGCCGCCGGTCTTCTGTCGGCGCATGGCGACGCGTGGGACCAGTTCTTAGGTCACGGCGGCATGCTCGGGGGTCCCTTTTGCGTCCCTCGGCATACCTTTTAGTTCCTGGACAGGTCCCTTGGAGTCCCTACACCCTAAATATTGCTGAAAATGAAAATAATCCTATATAGGGGGTAGTGGTCCTCTCCTCCCTGCTTGTCAGGACCCGTCCCGAATTTCCCCTCGAAACCCGGGAAGAACCCTGATCCCGTCTGACAACCTAAGGAAAGGTTCCCAAATACCCTTCAATCCTTACAAATTATAATAATAATAAATACTTTCACTTGTCAGACAAGGGATTTAAGCACTTAAAATTCCCGTAAGTAATTACCAACCAAATATAACATAATATCAGAGCGTCTAAGTAGGATCAAGATACAAATTAGATATCCTACTCAAGTACAACTACACAGCGCAGCCAAGAGTGCTAATGCCTCTGCCTCGAGATAATGTTCGCGTCAACTCTACTGCCTGAAGGGGGTTTAAACACAAAAGTTGTGAGTGGAAAAAAATAATCGTTTATAAATCATTTTCCAAGGAATATTACCTTTTTCTCCCTCCATTTATAAAACTATGCATGCATCACATAAACAGTTCATGTTATAAAAACATCATCTTTAAATCACCGGCATTTCCCTTTCTCTTTAAAACCACTCAGTAGGACTCACACAAAATCCATATAAGGAAAACACATTGTGATCCACAATCTGGTTTGAAAATCATCCTCAAAGGAATTCAAAATCATTTAATTCAACCTAGACACATAATATCTCAAATCCACTGTTCCCGACACATCCACTAGCCACCAGGGTATCCCTTGGGGTGTGCTAGTCCTGTATCACAACTCCATGTACTATGATATCTCATCAGTCGGCAAGTATCCTCGACTATCATATCATATCATCAGCCGGTATAACCTTCGGCTATCATATCGCATCAGTCGGCATATCTCTCGACTGGCATATCATATCATTAGCCGGTATAACCTTCGGCTATCATATCGCATCAGTCGGCATATCTCTCAACTGGCATATCATATCAATTATATTGGAGGTTCACCGGGTTTACTGCTAATAACGGATCCTCATCCCGGGTCCTAGCTCCCTCACATATAACCAAATCCGATAAACTCATACAACAGGGTCAAAACCCAAATCATTGACTCAATAATTTCCTCGTCAAAACGATATCAAAACTGAGTCCAAAAACCATGATATTTCTCAAATCACACTTTAATCAAAGTAGTGGAAAACATGTGTCTAGTAATCATTTCTAAAATCCAGAAATTCAATGCCACAATACATAACAGTATTTACACAAAGATATTTTGATGCATGCATTTCAGTTTATAAAACCAAAGTCCACTGACAAACCTGTTCAAGCTAGCTCAATCCCGTCTCGCTCATTCCTCTCAGGTTCCCGGAACAATATCGCCTGTCAAAAACAACAATCGGGATTACCGGCTAGTAATAAGACTCTTATATAACCACTTCCTAATCTCGGGAAGTCTACCCATGCTGTTTCTAGAAAACACATCAACTTCAGACACTCAAATCGACCCCTAAATGATGTCCGATCAACCTGAAACCTGTACCAACATATTCAGAACGTCGAAAACTAGTTACCACGCGCCGCTGTGACGTCAGACTCGACCCCACGCGCCACCACACGCCGCCGGAAGGTCGGCACACGCGCCCACGCGCTCTCACGTGCCGGCCACGCGCCTGCTACAGTGTTCACGCGCCTGGACTGGTCCAACCAAGTTCGGCTCAACCTGACCCGTCCAACTTGACCCGACCGGTTCACTCAACCCGATCGGTTCAAATCGACCCGACCAGTTCAACTCGACCCGACCGGTGACTCGCCGGAGAAGACGACCGGACTGTCGTCGCCTTCGCCGGAAGCTGGCCGGAGAAGATGACCGGACCGCCACCTCCGCCGCCGTCTGGTTCGCCGAAATCCCCCATTTCCGACCAAAACTCCAAGCTTTACAACTTCCTCAAAACTCAACCGTTTTACACAAATTTTACGTCTAAATCTATCTACTCGAACCCAGGAATCCAATTATAACCTCAAAACATCAAACACGTACCTGTGTGAGCCGGAAAATCGATCCAAAGATCCGAAACTTCCTTTACTCGGTTCGGCTTCCACCGTGGTCCTCTCCTTCGATGGTTGGTACAGTTGTGATCGTGGGAAGGAGTTGAATACGATTGGTACAGTTGTGATCGCACGGTTTGTTTCAATGGTTTTGTGTTTGAGTGTGTCACAGAGAGAGAGAAAGAGATGAAGATGAAATGAAGATGAAGATAAGACAATGATTGGGTTAAAATATCTTCTCTCAAATCAAAATTACTAAAATGCCCTTGCACATCTAGACCCATAACTTTCGTCCACGAACTCCGTTTTCCGCGTGCCACCTGTCTACGAACTCGTGAGTTCGAGACCTACGCAACGGTACCCAAAACACCACCAAAAGTGTCTCGAAACAAAACTTGATTTCCAAGCCCTTTACCGACCAAGGGTAAAATCTTCATTTTACAAAAATAATTGCGTAAACCCAATAATTAAAATTCCAGGTTGTTACAATCTACCCTCCTTAAGAAATTTTGTCCTCGAAATTCATTCCTAACCATGAAACAATTCAGGATGTTGTGCCCGCATTAGTTCCTCAGTTTCCCACGTGGCTTCCTCCACGTTATGATTCCTCCATAACACTTTAACTAGAGGAATAGTCTTTCTGCGAAGCACCTTTTCCTTCCAATCCAGAATTTGCACTGGTTGCTCCTCAAACGTCAAATCATCTTTCAGCTCAAGTGGTTGCTTTTCCAACACATGAGACTCATCAAACAGATATTTCCGGAGCAAAGATACATGAAAGACATCATGAACTCTGGATAATTCCGAGGGTAAAGAAATACGATATGCCACTGGTCCTATCCTCTCCAAAATATCTTACGGACCATTGTAACGAGGACTTAGTTTTCCTCGTCTACCAAAACATACCACTCCTTTCCATGGAGATATTTTTAAGAACACCCAGTCACCTACCTCAAACTCAAGGTCTCTGGTTCGATGGTCTGCATAGCTCTTCCAGCGATCCTGGGCTGTCTTCAACCTTTCTCTGATGATTTTAATCTTTTCCTCAGTCAAATCCACCAACTCGGGTGTTAACAGTCTTGTTTCACCTATTTCACTCCAGCACAAAGGTGTTCTACACTGCCTCCCATACAGTGCCTCAAAAGGTGACATCCCAATACTCGACTGGTAACTATTATTATATGCAAATTCCATCAGAGACAAGTGTGAATCCCAGTTCCCTTTAAACTGTAGTACACAAGCCCTCATCATATCCTCCAAAACCTGGATTGTTCTCTCAGACTGACCATCCGTCTGAGGATGAAAGGCTGTACTAAAATGCAATGTCGTGCCAAAAACCTTCTGTAAACTCCGCCAAAACCTGGAGGTAAACCTAGGATCTCTGTCCGAAACAATAGACTCTGGAGTCCCATGCAGCCGTATGATCTCATCCACGAATAATTTGGCATACCGACTCATCCGAAAATCTTCTTGCACTGGCAAGAAATGTGCAGACTTCGTAAGTCTATCAACAATTACCCATATCTCATCATGTCCCTTCCGTGTCTTTGGAAGTTTATACACAAAATCCATCGTAATGTGATACCACTTCCATTCTAGGATAGGTAATGGTTGCAGTGTCCCATAGGGTTTCTGCCTCTCCGCTTTCACTTGCTGACATGTCAAACAACTACTCACAAACTCAGCAATTTCTCTTTTCATCCCAGTCCACCAATAGTGTTTCCTTAAGGTATGATACATCTTGGTACCTCCTGGAGGCATAGCGTAAGCCGAACTATGAGCCTCATCAAGAATTTCCCTCTTTAGCTCCAGCTCATTCGGTACGCACAACCGTCCATCCTTAACCAATGCTCCATCATCCCTAACCGCATAGTCCTGCCGATTTCCAGCTTCCAACTCTATCCTGATAATGCACAATATAGGATCCTGGAGTTGAGCCTCAATAATCCGATCAATCAGAATAGGCCTCACATGGAAACTAGCCAACAAAGCCCCCTGGCTATCCGTGTCCAGTACAATCCCTGCTCTATGGAACTCTACCAGCAACGGTAAGTAGACTGTATGCAAATGGGCCAAAGAACCCATAGACTTCCTGCTCAAGGCATCTGCCACAACATTGGCTTTTCCTGGGTGGTACTCAATAGTACAATCATAATCCTTTATCAACTCAAGCCACCTTCTCTACCTCAAATTCAGGTCCTTCTGGGTGAACAAGTACTTTAAACTCTGATGGTCGGTGAAGATCCGATGGTCTGTGGGGTAATTCATCTCATGGGGTTTAAGTTGTCTAGAAGCATACGCTATCACTTTCCCATGCTGCATCAGCACACAGCCAATACCCCGCAATGATGCATCACTATATACCTCAAATCCCCCGTTACCATCTGGAAGGGTTAATACTGGAGTAGAAGTCCACCTTCTCTTTAGCTCCTGAAAGCTCTGCTCACAATCAGCATCCCAGTCAAACTTGACTCCTTTCTTAGTCAACCGAGTCAATGGACCTGCTATCGTAGAAAATCCTTCTACGAACCGCCGATAATATCCTACCAAACCCAGAAAACTCCTCACTTCTGTCACTGTCCTCGGTTGTTCCCAGTTTGCCACTGCCTCCACTTTTTGGAGATCTACGCTGATACCTTCAGCCGAAATCTCATGACCCAAGAATCCAACTTCGGTCAGCCAAAACTGGCATTTACTAAACTTGGCAAACAAATACTTTTTCCTAAGCATATTCAGCACCAACCTCAAGTGCTTCTCATGTGCCTTGGCACTCCTTGAATACACCAAGATATCGTCGATGAACACAATTACAAATCGATCCAAATACTTTTGGAACACTCTGTTCATCAAATCCATAAACGCTGCCGGGGCATTAGTCAACCCGAAAGGCATCACCAGGAACTCATAATGACCATACCGAGTCCTGAAAGCTGTTTTCTGAACATCCTCTTCCCGAATCCTCAACTGATGGTACCCGGATCGAAGGTCAATTTTTGAAAAATACTTTGCCCCTTTCAGTTGATCAAATAAATCGTCAATCCTTGGCAAAGGATACTTATTTCGTACCGTCACTCTATTTAACTGCCGGTAGTCGATACACAATCTCAGACCACCATCCTTTTTCCTCACAAATAATACCGGTGCACCCCATGGTGAAACACTTGGGCGAATAAATCCCATATTCACCAAGTCCTGCAACTGAGTCTTTAACTCTCGCAATTCTGCCGGTGCCATCCTATACGGTACCTGTGAGATAGGTTGGGTACCTGGAAAAAGCTCGATGGTGAACTCAATCTCACGGTGTGGTGGTAATCCTGGAAGATCATCTGGAAACACATCAGAGAACTCACTCACCACAGGAATATCCTCCACTCTCATCGGAGTATCCCGAGAATCAAACACATGAGCCAAGTAACCTTCACAACCTTTTCTCAACAATCTCTCAGCAACGCTGATATCACTCCATAGGGTAGTACCCTACGATCTCCCCGAAATGTAAGTTCCGGTAATCCTGGACTCCGAAAAACTATTGTCTTGTCGTAACAGTCTATGGAGGCATGATGCATGGACAACCAATCCATCCCCATAATCACATCAAACTCAAAAATATCTAAGGGAATTAAATCTGCCTCCAAACCATGGCCTTCAACCATCACTAGACAACTGCGAATCACAAGGTTCGCCACTAACATATCCCCGGTAGGAGTACTAATACCCATGTCCCAACCAATCGGGGACAATTCTCTATCCGCAAATAGTGTAAAACCCCGAGAAATAAAAGAATGAGTTGTTCCCGGATCTAATAAAACACAAGCATTGCGGTTGAAAATAGACAACGTACCCGTGACCACCTCTGGTGCTACTCGAGCCTCCTGTTGCGTCATGGCAAAAACTCGAGCTGGTGTACTCGAAGATCGACCACGATCCCCATACCTGCCTCTGGCCCTGCTGGTCCCACTAGCTCTACCAGCCCCACTGAAATGGGTCTGACTCCCAGTTGCAGTATCAAACATCTGTCCTGTCCTCGGGCTAGGATCAGTCGCACCACGACCAAAGGAACTACTTCCTGGACGACGTTGTGGACAGAATCTCTTGATGTGACCAGTCTCCCCACAGAAATAACAAATGGAATCACTGAAACCACTAGATCTGCCACCCTGTCTTCTGTTGAACTGCACTGAGGCACCGCTAGACTGTGCATAAGATTGTCGTGTCTGACCAGCTCCGCCACTGCCTGTACTAGATCTCGCATTCCTAGAAGATCCAGAACTATGACTGCCTCTTTTGATGGTCCCTAACTAGAGGTTCCGGCAGTCCAGTGATCTCGACGTCTCCTGTACACACTGTACTGCTGCGGAATTGGGAAACCCAAACTCAACTCTACTCGAGCTGCAGCATCAGCCAAAGTCCTCAAGGAAGTGTGATCCATAGACGTAACTGCTGATCGAATCTCACTCCGCAGTCCACTTTCGAATCTGTGGCACTTTTCTAACTCGGCCGCCACCAAAGTCGTTGCAAAGCGACTCAGCGCTATGAATCTCTGTTCATACTGGGCCACAGTCATGTCTCCTTGCTGTAAATGTAAGAACTCGGCCTCCTTAACATTCCGGTGTGAGCGAGGGTAAAATTGCTCCAAGAAGCGTTCCCGGAAAGTCTACCAAGTAAGCGTATGGACATTCCAGCCTGACACCTCCAATGAGTGACACCAGTGGTAAGCAGAACCACCTAGCAAAAATGTAGCCAACAGAACTCTCTCCTCTAGAGGACATCTCACCATAAAAAACACCCGCTCCATGCGAGTAATCCACTCCTCAACCTCATCAGGACTAGACTCGCCAATAAATATCGTCGCCCCCAGTCTCTGGGCTCTCTCGATATCAGAGACTTCATGAGAAGCCCTATCCTGGAGTACATAAGCTAAAGTCTGACACAGCTGTTCCAGTGTCTGCCTAAAATCAGGCTCCACTGCAGGTTCATGGTCATCTCCACCATTCCCCGACCGTTGACGGAACTCTAGTCTCGGAGGCATTATACGCTGAAAAGAAGTTGTAAACCATTAATACCAAATTTTCACCTGTACACTAGATGTACGGTCTACAGGAATTTAACCTAGTGCTCTGATACCAATTGTCAGGACCCGTCCCGAATTTCCCCTCGAAACCCGGGAAGAACCCTGATCCCGTCTGACAAAAATAGCTTTTAGGACCCGCTATGGGCATTATGAGTTCCTGGTGATGCCTTTTGGTTTAACTAATGCACCGGCAGCATTTATGGATTTGATGAACAGGGTGTTCCGACAGTATTTGGATCGGGTTTTGATTGTGTACATCGATGATATCTTGGTGTATTCGAAGAGTGCTATGGCACATGAGAAGCACTTGAGGTTGGTGCTGAATATGCTGAGGAAAAAGAAATTGTTCGCCAAGTTCAGTAAATGTCAGTTTTGGTTGACTAATGTGGGATTCTTAGGGCATGTGATTTCTGTTGAGGGTATTAGCCTGGATCCCCAAAAAGTCGAGGCAGTGGCAAACAGGGAACAACCGAAGACAGTGTCAGAGGTGAGAAATTTTCTGGGTTTAGCGGGATATTATCGGCGATTCGTAGAAAGATTCTCTATGGTAGCTGCCCCGTTAACTCGGTTGACGAGGAAAGGAGTCAAGTTTGACTAGGATGCTGAGTGTGAACAGAGCTTTCAAGAGCTTAAGAGGAGGTTGACTTCTGCCCCAGTGTTAACCCTTCCAGATGGTAACGGAGGATTTGAGGTGTACAATGATACATCATTACGAGGTATAGGTTGCGTGCTGATGCAGCATGGAAAGGTGATAGCTTATGCTTCCAGGCAACTTAAACCTCATGAGTTGAATTACCCCACACATGATTTACAATTAGCTGAAGTGGTGCATGCATTGAAGATTTGGCGACATTATTTGTACGGGGAAACATGCCGGATCTTCACCGACCATCAGAGTCTGAAATACTTCTTCACCCAGAAAGATCTGAATTTAAGACAGCGAAGGTGGCTTGAGCTGATAAAAGATTATGATTGTACCATATAGTATCACCCAGGAAAGGCCAATGTAGTGGCAGATGCACTGAGCGGGAAGTCTATGGGTTCCTTGGCCTATTTGCACACTATTTATCTACCGTTGCTGATGGAATTCCGAAGAGCGGGAATTATACTGGACATGGATAACCAGGGGGCTCTGTTAGCTAGCTTCCATGTGAGACCTGTCTTGATTGACCGGATTATTGAAGCTTAATTCCAGGATCCTACTTTGTGTATTATTAGGATTGAATTGGAGGTTGGGAACATGTAGGATTACATAGTTCGGGATGATGGAACCTTGGTTAAGGATGACAGGTTGTGCATACCTGATGATCCAGAGTTGAAAAGAGAAATTCTTGAGGAAGCTCATAGTTCTGCCTATGCTATGCATCCAGGAGGTACTAAGATGTATCGTACTCTTAAGGAACACTATTGGTGGATTGTGATGAAAAGGGAAATAGTAGAGTTTGTGAGTAGATGCCTGACATGTCAACAAGTAAAGCAGAGAGGCATAAACCATATGGGGCACTACAACCGTTACCTATTCTGGAATGGAAGTGGGATCACATTACTATGGATTTTGTCTATAAACTTCCTAGGACGCAAAAAGGACATGATGAAATCTGGGTAATTGTTGATAGACTCACAAATTACCAGTAAAGGAAGATTACCGAATGAGCCAGTATGCCAAGTTGTTTGTGGATAAGATCATAAGGTTACATGGGACTCCAGAGTCGATTGTATCAGACAAGGATCCTAGGTTTACTTCGAGGTTTTGGTGGAGTTTGCAGAAAGCCTTTGGAACTACACTGCATTTCAGTATAGCTTTTCATCCTCGGACTGATGGTCAGTCTGAGAGGACAATTCAGATTCTGGAAGATATGATGAGAGCTTGTGTACTACAGTTTAAAGGAAACTGGGATTCACATATGGCTTTGATGGAGTTTGCATACAACAACAGCTATTAGTCTAGTATTGGGATGGCACTTTTTGAAGCATTGTATGGGAGAAAATACAGAACACCAATCTGTTGGACAGAGGTAGGCGAGAGAAGATTGTTGACACCAGAGGTTGTGGAAATGGCAGAGGAAAATATTCGGATCATCAGGGAAAGGCTTAAGGCAGCTCAGGACCGCCAGAAAAGCTATGCAGACTGGTGGATCATAGACCTTGAATTTGAAGTCAGAAACTGGGTTTACTTGAAGTTATCCCCTTGGAAATGAGTTGTACATTTTGGTAGACGAGGGAAACTGAGTCCTCGCTACATTGGGCCTTAGAGATTGTTGAGAAGATAGGGCCAGTGGCGTACAAACTTGCTTTACCTCTAGAAATGTCAAAGGTTCACGATGTATTCCATGTATCCATGCTCCGGAAGTACCTATTCGATGAATCTCATGTATTGGAGACGCAACCAATTGAGCTGAGAGATGATTTGACTTTTGAGGAGCAACCAGTGCAACTTCTAGATTGGAAGGAAAAAGTAATGCGCATAAAGACTATTCCTCTGGTTAAAGTTCTGTGGTGGAATCAGAACGTGGAGGAGGCCATGTGGCAAACTGAAGCACTGATGCGGGCACAACATCCACATTTATTCCAGTGACAGGTATGAATTTCGAGGACGAAATGTTTTTAAGGGGGGAGAGTTGTAACGACCCGGAAATTTAATTCGTAGATTTTTGTAAATTAATTTGGGAAAAGATGAAATTACCCTTAGTTTTATAAGGGCTCGGAAGTCAATTTTGTGTGGAGACACATTTGACAGTTTTTCGGGTACTGTTACGTAGGTCCCGGACTCACGAGTTCGTAGACAGGAGGCACATGAAAAATGATGATCGTCCCAAAAATTTACGGGTCTAGATTGTTCAGGGGCATTTTGGTAAATTCCCTTGGGTCTATGTATTTAATCCAGACTTCTCAAGCCATTTAATTCTCATCTCTTCATTTGTTACACAGACCCGTGACACCAAGTGACTGACCGACCGACCGAAACCAAAACACAAAAACTTCAATTTGGACTTTCAGTTCAAGGAGACTTTGGCCTAGTTGGTTGAACCCATCAGTCTCTACTCCTTCCTGCAAGCACAATCGTACCCACCACCGAAGGAGGCAACCGCGGGAGACACCGATCGGAGGAAAGGAAAACCGAAACATTCCGATCGCTTTTTCGACTAACACAGGTATGTGTTTCGTATTTAGAGTTCATTTTTGAATTCCTGGGTTTGAGTACATGAATTTAGACATAAAATTCGTGAAAATCAGTTGAGTTTTGAGAAAGTTAGGAAAAACTTGAAGCTCGGCTGGCAATGGGGTTTTTCGGCGACGACGATGGCGGCGAGGTCGTCTTCTCCGGTGAGACTCCAGTGACTGGGTCGGTCGACGATGATGACATGGCATGCCACATGGTGGCCACCTGGCAGCCACGTGGATGCCACCTGGCGGTTGAGTCAGCAAGCGCGTGTGGCACTGTGTGGGCACGTGCGGGCACGTGAGGCCGTATGGCCTATGCGTGGCTGAACCGCAGGTCTACTGTCGGCGCATGGTGGCCCGTGGGACCGATTTTTGGGTCACAGCGGTACGTGTCGACAAGGTCTCGACGTTCCGGACCTGTTGGCTCAAGTTATGGGTCAATCGGACATCATTTAGGGGTAGTTTTGGACGTCCGAAGTGGCTGCATTTTTAGTGTAACGTGAGCGGACATCCCGGGGTTTAGGGAGTTTAAATATAGGATTTTTAATTATAGTTAGTAATCCTGATTGTTACTTTTGACAGGCGATACTGCTCCGGGAACTTCAGAGGAGCATACGACTCGGTATTGAGCTATCGGTGAGTGGACTTTGGTTTATAAATTATAATGCATGCATAAAGGTATATTTGAATTAAATATTGTTATATATTATTTTTGGTACATTTCTGGAATTTAGAAATTGTGCTATGAAATGATGACTGGACACGAGTTTTCAATATTACTGTGAAAACAATGTTTTGGGTTGTGGCATGATTTTATGGACTCTGTTCTTAAATGGTTTTGACTTGATAGATTTTGAGTCCATGGTTTTGGGTGTAGACTCGGATGTGTGATTTCCTTGGATTTGGGCATAGACCCGGTTTTTTAATGAATTTGGCTTAGGCTAGGAAACAAGGATTTCAAAACATGGATTTTGGTTTTCACTGATTTACTGTCCCCGATGATCACGGTTTTCTCCGACTAGCGTCGAGGGGTTTTTCTCCGTCAGATCGTTGAGGGTTCTCCAACGCTGGTGTCCAGGGGTATTTTCTCCACCGATTCGTTGAGGTTGTTTATGCATAGTACAGGGTTCTACACAGCTCGATGTATATCGGGTGTGTGGAGGGTATTGAGCTACGGCTCAGAATTTTTATTCGGGAGCAGTGTAAAATGTTTTGATATACATTTTGTGTCCAGGTTGGTTTCATATGATTTGTAAACTCCTTTGAGGAGGGTTTTCAAAACAGGGTTGTGGACCACGGAATGTTTTCATTATACAATTTTTCGTGGGTCCCACGAGTGTTTTACCAAAATAATAGATTTTCCGGTAAATTTTCGGGTTATCCTTATGGTTTTGTTGAAAGGAATTTCATGCATGCATTGTTTTATTCGTGGAGGGGGAAATATATGTTTTCCTCGGAACTAGTTTTAAATGATTATTTTTGTCCACTCACAATTTTCGTGTTTTAAATCCCCTCTAGGCTGTTGAATTGACGTTGGCATATCCAGAGGCAGAGACATTACATTTCAACTGCGCGTTTACCTAGAGTATGATATTTATTTATGTATTTACTTATCCTACCTAGATACTCTGATAAATTTGTAGGATTGATTGACAATTTGGTAATTACATCGTTGGATGGTTGAGCTGTTGGAATTTGGAATGTTATCTGATCCCTTGTCTGACAGGTGGAAGACGGTTAAACAAGTCTTTAAGGGGAGATTCTGCCGGATTTTTGGCAGAATTCTCATAATTTTGCAAGGGCTTAAGGGTATTTTGGTAATTTAATTAGGTTGTCATACGGGAGCAGGATTTTTTCCAGGTTTCGAGTGGAAATTCGGGAAGGGTCCTGTCATCTCAGTTCTTCTAACAAGGACATGTATGAGACCCGCCAGACAATCCTTGCCAACATCTCAGTCATTCATCTTGATGTTGGCACCACCACCTCTTGAAATCAGTAATTCCCACAAAGTGAGTTTTTTGAGACTTCACTGAAAGCATGCCTTCATGCATCTTGAAATAACCGTCTCTAAAAATAGAGCGTGACGCCGCTTGAATAACTGTAATCGGACTTCCCGAATTTTTGGAATCGTCGAAAAAGAGAAACTGCAAAAAGAAATTAATATTAATTTATGAAATTATATATATATATATATATATATATATATATATCAAGAACAATATCAATATATATCATAAAAAAAATGTACAACCATACCATCAAAATCAAGCTACGACAGCAAGAACCACAAGTTAATATGACAATACTAACGCGGACAAAGGCGCACTAACAACTAATAAACCCACATAATTGAAATTATGCAAAATTACAAATCAAGCCCACAAAGACCAAAACAACCAAAACTCTAATAGCGCGTATAACCCTAAACAAACTACTTTCACTAAAAGAAACTGTCACCGTCGTCAAACCCATAACATCTGGTCTTGAAGAACTTTTAGAGCATGGTGGATATGAAAAAGGCTTAAGCTCCAACGATTCAATTACGCATAAAAGTGAATAAATGACAAAAAGTCATAATATAACTACTGTGATCAAAACCAATGGGAGATATTGCGGCAAACTCCTTCAACAGCAAGGTAGAACAAGATTTAGGGAAAAAGAAAAAAATTTAAAGGAAAATTTTGGGTAAGGGGATGGATTGAAAAATTAGCAAAATAACATGATGGGAAACTCAAATCTGAGCATGGCTCAGACTATACAATCACCACAAAGAGACTCTTATTAATAACCTAAAAAAAAAAAAGGAAAAACGGTTGAGGGGAGGAGGGAGTCATCCCCCTTAGTTTGCTTTTTCTTTGGGACTAAGAAGAGAAAATGGAGACTAAGGTTTTTGACAAGAATTCTCTTTACTATGAAATTATATATATATATATATATGTATATATAATACATACATATATATATATATATATATAATAATAAAAGCAAAAGAAGAAAACGCATTCTGCAAGGAGAAGAAGAGACCTGCAGGTCTCCACGCACAAATGGTTTCACCATTTTGTCCCTGCCGCCACTGCAACTCAGGGCCCACCTGCAGTGACAATTCCTCAGCAGCACCCTGCAGTGCGCCCCAGCCACATGCGCAAGCCAAAGAAGGGGAAATGGTTCAACCAAGCCGGTCTCATCAGCCCACCATGCTCAAAGTTGTTCCCCATGCCACGCCCAGTCTCGCAAAATCCCACTGCGCACCGATCTCCCCCTGGCGCCCCGAACATCTGCGCACCTTGCCCTGAGCCGCGAATGCAGCCTCCTACCGTGGTGACAAGGCTTGGATCAGCTCCACTTGCAGGTTCCTTGCAAATCTTTTGCAGAATTGGCCCATATTTCTCTTGCGGCCCCACCTGCAAAGATAGAACATCAGTGAATGAAGAAAATTAATAATAAAAATTTTCATTCTCAACTACTCATTTGAAGAGACACAAAGCAAGAGAAAAATAAAAAGTAAATATTCTCTTCATCACCAGCAGAGTCTGAGAAGGAAAGGAAGAATAAAAGATGATGAATTCTTCTTCTCTCAACTGCAGCAACGAAGCAAAACAATAAAGGAGAAGATCTTTTCATCTTCCTAACATGCCCAGCCGCTCCACCATCATGATAGGACATGGAAAATTTTTCAATCTCAATGTTTGAGAGTGGAGTTACCAATGACCCTCTTAAATAAAGAATATAAAACCTCAAGTCATCAACGAGGGAATTGATTTCTGAATAAATTTCAAAATAAAAACCTCTCATCATCAATAACGAGATTAATTACAGATGAGCCACAAGCTAAATTCAATTACACAAGTTCTAAGCTCAATACTTACTTGTATCAGTTTGATATTACATTTCGGACTCAACGAAATATTTTTGACACAAAAACAATACAAGACATGACAAAGTCCTACTCCAAAATGGTTTAATGGAACTATCGAAAAACCTACATCTCTTAGGATTCCCTGAATTCCTAAGCGATATGGGGCATTTGTGGAATCCAAAATCACCCGAAAGTTGTGGAGCTGCCACGTGGCCCATAATTTATATAATATCCAAATTATCCATGGTAATGACATTAACAGCTCACATACACCTACACATTAAATAATATATTTATTAGCTAAATATATTATTTAACCGAATTAAAGTCTCAATAATAATAATATTCTCCTTGAAAATTAATTGTTATTAATTACAAAATTCATCGACTAATTAGAACGCTTCGTGACTCTCAAAGTTTCACTATAAATAGAGGTCATCATCTCACTTATAAGATAATGTGTTCCTCGCTTCTAAAGTTCTTTCTGATTTTACTCTCAAATCTAACTTAAGTATCAGAACGTTCTTGGTTGAACAACCCCCCGGGGCTTCAACCTTAACCTCGATTGTTTCTTGTTTGCTGTTTGTAGGGATCAAGAAGACTTTTTCAAGCGTGTTCGATTTCTGCTTCAGCACTCCTCACATAAATGGGTATTTCATCCACGTTAGAGTTATATATCGTTTATTTTTTTTTCATACTAGTGTTTCAAATTTTCATACTCGTATTACAAAGTAAGCTATAAAACGATTTTCAAGCATCAAATAGCAAGAAAATTAAAGAACAAGGATATGTAACTGTATTCTAACAAAAAAAAAAGATATATGATTCTAATATGAAGAAAATATCCTTTCATAATTGAAGCATAAGAATATACCGTTAAATCATTGTATGGAAGATGTGTACTTAAATTGCTATAAGTATGAAACTATAAAGTTAAGATCAGTTAAATTGAAACTACATGGACTAAAATGGGTAATTGAGTAAACTACGGGGACCAAAAGTGACTTTTGGCCTTATAAAAAATTTTCATAGGTCCTATACAAATATAAAAATTAATAATTGCTTATACATAGTGCTTATGATTTGACTATTAGGGATACGACCCATCCCGGAAAATAAAAATTAGAAATTTAAATTTAATTAAATAATCGATAGTCCGAGTTAGATTAAAATATAAATTGGGCTAAGTATGAATGTGGACTTCAATAAGGGCCCAAAGAAGGTTATTAGGCTGTGTTTAGAATTTTAGACTTACAAAATGACCATTTTGCCCTTGAAAGTCCTGAAGGCTCGAAAGTCACTTTTCGATTGAGAACACTTTCGATTAAGTATATACCTATGTGGGCCAAAAAATAAAAGGAAAACTCTCCACTTAATCTTCCTCCTTGATCAAATCTCATGGAGCAGCTGCCATAGCTTCTTAGAAGAAAAAAGTTAATTTCTTTTTTCTCAATATTTCATACGATTTTTGCCAAATAATTTTAAATTGAGAGTGACTTTGGACATAAAACAAAGGGAGAACCCAAGAGCACGCTAGTTTTACCTAATTGATATTGGTGGGTGTTCGAAGACCAATGCAAACCCAGAAATATGAAACTGCAGAATGGCAATGGGCACGAGCTAGAACACGAGCATCCAAACTACTTTGGAGATATGAAATCAAATTCATGGAGATGTGTTTTATTTTATGAGAATTAATTCAAACTAAACATAAAAAAATAAAATATCATTTCGACCAAAAAAATTAAAAATTAAATATCATTGTGTTTTTATTTTCTTCAAGAATGTGAAGACTCTGAAATTATTAGTTATGCTGCACTTGCTTGAAGCTTAAGTTTGTGTAATTCTAGTTAGGAATTTTGGGATTTTTTTTTTCTAAGCAGCTCCATGGCTTCTGATGTGATCGAGGAGGCAGACGAAGTGGGAAGGTTTTTTTTTTTTTTTGCATAAATGTATTTTTTATTATTTTACATTATTTTTGTCTTTCCTCTTTAAATTATAATTATTTTAATGTTAATTATGATTATTTAATAGCACATATTAAAATAAAAAATCTAAATGTTTTATACAAATAAAAGAAATAAAAATAAAAATAAAATGTATTAAATTTAAAAGAAAGAGGGTGTTTTGGAAGTTTAATTTATGAAAAAGGAAGAAAACATAAATAAAAAAATGAAATGCAATAAGTAAATTGTATGGCGGTAAAATCAACTTAAAAAACAAAGACTAAAGTTGAGACAATTGAGTCTTCAGCCTTGTTCGTCGGCCGTAAGCTCCTCCTCCGCAAAACTGCCATGGCGGACCACGCCGAGCCTATGCAACTGATTGAATTCTTGGAAGCCAAACTACAGGGCCTCCCCTCCTTGGATCATCCTATCAAGTATACCCTAAAACCGAACCCCTTTTTGAATTCTCTTGTCTAAACCTATACCTACATTTAGGGTACGTAAGTAGGATTTTGAATCAATTGCTTTTTTGTTTTATTTTAAGGATTACACCGGACGGGCAGGTGAATAAGGATTTTGATTCTACAACAATGAGGATGTCCGCCATACTTCATGAATTAATTTGCAAGATCGTTCATGAATTATTTCATTTTCTCACCAGCATCTACCCTTTTTGCCGGGCACATGTCCTGAAGCTTGCAGAAGCAAAACAATATGACCATACAGTATTGGGTAAACAACAAGAGCTTTTCTTTTTTGACCCACTTAGGTATATACTCACTTCATATTTCCTAATTGTTTCAAGTGATTGAAGGTGTCAATGATTTCCATTTGATTTTTTCTACTTCTCAATTTCAGCCCAGGAAGTTTCTTTTTCCTCCCTAAAGGGGCTCGGGTTTATAATAAATTAATGGATTTCATTAGAGAGGATACGAAGAGGTTGGCAGTCAATTTTCAGTTGTTACATCACCCTATTCATCTCAAATAATATGCACATAGTTTTTGTTTTTGTTTTCTTCATTTGTTAGGTCATATCACCAAGTATGTACAACATGAAACTTTGGCCAACATCTGGTCATGTCGACAAATACAAAGACAATATGTTTTCCTTAGAGGTGAGTTTTTATATAGCTCGATTCTATTGCTATTGTTGATGGATAGCCGTAAAATGAAGGTCAATAACAGATTCAGAAATGTACTCAGGATACTATGTAGTTATTGATATCTATACAATTAACTGGTTCCTCCCATACTAGTACAACTACTATCTTCCGATGTCTGCCTAGCTAATGTAATGAAGAGAAGGGCTGTGTTACTCAAACAGTAAGAACACATAGAAATTATTATGAAACTTAAAGCAGATGATTGTTTGAGATCATTGTCTAATATGCTGATGTCAAGTTTCTGCTGCAGGTCGACAAGCAGGAGTTTAGATTGAAGCCAATGAATTGTCCTGGGCTTTGTTTAATATTTCAGCATAGGAACCGTTCTTATAGAGGTATTTTTGTTGTCTCTTTTAGCCTTTTATTCACATGAATGACTTGCTCATGTGGAAACATATGATAATGCAAAAGGAGTGTATAGCAGTAGGTTGAATCAAATAAGAAAACGGCTTTCACAAATCAAACCAAATATTCCTACATATGACTAGCTTGAATCAAAGCACAAATGGGTGAGCGGTTTCTAATAGTTGCGGGTAAAATTCCTCCGCGTTGAAGAGCAAAATTTTTTTAATCACACTTTTTAGTTTTCAAGTAAAATCTCTAGAAAATATTTTCTTGGCCTGGTTGAAATTGTGATAAACCATCCTTTGCTCTTAACGACTTGAAAGTGTTACTTAACGTCTATGTTATTTTTGCAAAGAACGACCTTTACGGATGGCTGATTTTGGGGTGTTGCATCGGAATGAGGCCAGTGGCGAACTCAGTAGGTATATTATTTTATACATATATTTTTTCTTTCTAGCTATCTACTTTAGATGATGTGAATCTTTTACGTTTGACTGGTTGGATTGTTAGTATCAGTTCCCGGCATCCTTTAAATTCTCTTAGGTCATTAAGAGCAAATTTTCTTGTGTACTTTGTCCATTCTCCTCGGTGCTCTCTAACGAATAAGTTTATTTATGGAAAAAACTGTGTGAGCACCCAATTATTGTAACTCATTGACTGGTAAAGTGTTTTCTCTTCTGACTACTCTAGTCCAAAATATGCTACAGGATTATGCTCATATCTTCTGCAGGGAGTCCCAAGTAAGTCAAACTTTACTGGAACACCTCATAACTTAATGCTTTTTTTGCGGTTCCGTTTTGTTTGTAATAATTTTATATATCTATTCTTTTTCAGATAAAAATGAAGTGAAGGGTGTCTTAGAGTTTATTGAGTACGTCTATAATATATTTGGCTTAACTTTTCAGCTGAATATTGCAACAGTAAGATTTTGATCCCTACTATTGAAGCATTGAGTGTGTAGTTATGTTTTCTTTTTGGTAGAAAAAGGTCAATGTTCTTCCTCACAAGTTATAGGCCTTTGCTGGAGGTTGCCTCGGTGTCGGGGGTCGAATCCCTCTACCTCTCCCACAACCAGCCAAAAGGCGGATTCAGTCAATTATATATTCTTTTGTTGATTATCGAATTTAAATTAACAAGAAGTTTCCGCAATGTGATATCTTATCCATCTTGGTGTAATAGCTTTAGTTTTGTTACCATGATGGTTGTTCCTTTCTTCTCAAATAGAAAGATTATGTTGGAAAGACCCGGGTCAGTAGAAAACGGTAACTTAGCGGAAGCCAAGTACAGAAAATACAAGAATAAAACTAAAAGGTAGGGTCTAGAATCACTCCAGGGGCTTCACACCCGAAATTGGATATATTCTATTGATATCACACCAGTAGATTTCTAGGAATCACTCCTAGTTCTAGGCATCGCACCTACAGATCCTTAGGCATCGCACCTTGAGATCCTTAGGCATCACCTCTGTTAAAAACGTTAAAAATTAAAACACTAAAACCCTAAACGCCCTTGACTATTCTGCATTAAAAGATCTCCATGCTGCTGGATTTGGATTTTTATATTTAGTAATCAGAGGCGAGCCCCTCGTGCAGATGATCGGATTGTATTGGTAGTCTAATTTTCTATTTTTAACTCATCGAGTATGGCATACAGCTAATTATTTCGTTTTACATAGTGCTTGGAGTTATGATTCTGTATATCTACTTCCTCTATGCAGGATGAGGAATTCATATTTCTGCATTGTATATGTTTATGTTGTAGATGCCAGACAACCACATAGGAGACTTGGAAACATGGTAGAAGGCTGAGAGTACTCTTAGAGAAGCTTTAATTGACTCCGGCAAGCCATGGGTGGTAATTTTACTTGATGCTCTAATCGCACATAAGCATCAAACTTTCTATTAGTTTGGCACCTATGGAATTTTGATTGTGCTTCAGCCAGTGTAGTTCTAGCCTTTTTAATTTTTAATTTTTTGTAATTGGCTTAGCTGGAACACTGAGGCAGATGGATTGGATTGGAGTAACTAAGTCATTTTCTCCCCTATTCATTCACTCAGGGAGGTCGAAATTGTAGAATTTTTATTGTGATTGTGTTATGTCCATTGTCTATACTTTTGTTTAAGCAGTGCAGTAGGGGCCTTCAAATTTATTGCTTGTGTCTGGATGTACATACATAGTGATTCTCATTGTGCAGGTGAATGAAGGGGATGGTGCATTTTATGGGCCGAAGATAAATATCACTATATCTGAGGCAGTTAACAGTGATCATCATTTGGCGACATTAGAGGTATATGATGATTACTTTTTTTCCCGTTTTGTGATCTTATGTTTCGTTTTGTTGCTGTTACCATTTCAAAAATGCTGTGGATGCAGCTTGATTTTCAACTTCCCAAGCGCTTTAAGCTGTGTTACTCTGCGGAGGGTGAAGAAGGCAGGATGGAGAGGCCTGTTATGATACACAGAACTGTTTTGGGTTCTGTTGAGCATATGTTTGCCGTACTGTTAGAACATTACAAAGGGAAATGGCCCTTATGGCTTAGTCCACATCAATCAATTGTTTGCTCGGTCTCGTGCATATCCGAACCTTATGCTCTACAGGTTTGTTAATTGGTTTTTGTCTTTTCTTTTTACCCTTTTGGCTGACTACTATTCTCGAGTATAACTTGTATATCCTCTAATGCTATGATGAGCCATGAAGTTTCTGTTGTCAGCTTATTCATCTTGCTAGTGAATCACCATATTTCTTGTTTAGCCTCTCTTGGTGAACCAATCGTTTGCGAAGCTAGAGTGTCTTACATTGTTATTGACGTAGGACAGAACCGGGTAAATAGGGAATAGTAACTTAGCGGAAGCAAAATATAGAAAACACAAGAATAAAATTACAACAATGCCCTCCAACTTTAAACCTTCTTAACTTCTTCATTTCAACTCGGAATTGCGTGCCGTTTCGATAGGGGTAATATGGTAAATCTAATTCTAAAACTAATTTTGAAAATGAAACATTGGTCCAGAATGTTACATAGATGGGTGATCCCTCTCATGCTTTGAGAAATTTAGTTGCACTAATGAGGTGTAAGCCCTTTGTCTTGTGCTGCCCTCTTTGGCACTGATACCAAAATTGATGTAGGACAGAACCGGGTGATAGAAATCTGTAACTTAGCGGAAGTTAAATTAAAGAAAACACAAGAATAAAATTAAAAGATAGGGTCTTGAATCACTCAAGGGGCTTCACACCAGAAATTGGATAGATTCTATCGACAGCACATCAGTAGATTTCTAGATTCCATTACCTCGACGTGAAATCTGTTTTCTTTATTTATTTTTATATTTTTACATAGTTAAATCTAGCTTTTTAAGGAATATAATACATTAGGTTTCGGTACTGAAATATACTTATGGTCTAATTCACTAGTTCACATTTTAAGGAAACTGAACCAACCCATACTCTCTTTGTTCACCCTACTATTTCTGTTTATATATTGGGAACTGATAAAATGAATAAATTTGAATTGTTGATGTTATTGAGTTGTACAAAGTGCTTGTTATGTTTATTTAGTAATGGAATACAGTATCTCTAATCTTAAGTCGCGGATGAAGAGTGCTTTTGCAATTTTGTAGGTACGGGATCAGATCCATGAAGCTGGATATTATGTTGATGTTGACACAAGTGCTAAAACAATTCAAGAAAAGGTGCGCATTTATAACCTTTGGTAAAGGTAGTGAGCATTTGATTTTAAAGCCTCCTGTATGTTGAGAATGGCCTTAATTTAGTAGCATTGTCGATTTGTTTGATGAACAGAGACATAATCTAAAGTAATTTTTATTGTTTAATATCCAGCCTTGCGTTTGTTTACTGATTGTTGTTGCAGGTACGACAAGCTCAGATGGCACAGTACAACTACATTTTAGTTGTTGGTGAGGAGGAAGCTAAAAATGGACAGGTTATTTATTTCTCATTTTCATAGTTTATAAATTTATGCTGCATTTCGCCCGCCCTTGGCTGCAGCAACTAAATATTGTTTCAGTTACTTATTTAGTGGATGCAGTTAAAGTTAAAGGTTAAACTCTTTGTGATTACTGGAGTTGTACTAGTGCATGCATCCTATTTAAAAGAAGGCTATATGAAAATATCCTCTAATGTCGAAGGAATTGCTTGTATAGAGCTTCGTGTTGTGGTTTATTTATATGATAAAATTGAAAGGATTAAGTTTTTTAGTTTGAGACCATCAAACAACATAGGATCCTTATTGTTGTAATTTATCATGCCATTCTAGTGGGAAGTTAAGTTAATATCTTTGATCCTTATTGTTTCAGGTTAGTGTAAGAGTTAGAGATAAGGGTGATGTGACAGTAATGAGCGTGGAGGGTCTACTCCGACATTTGAAGAACCAAGTTGAAGCCTTCGGTTAGGATTGGATTTTCTTTTATTAGGATTGTCGTGTGTTTTTAATCAATATTTAATAATTATTCAGTTGATGAGTTGTTGATTTTGTTTTTGGTGCATGATTAGTGTTTTGTAAGTAAGACGTATTGAATCTTAATTACTACTAAAGTAAAACGAGTCATTGAGTTTGTTAAAATTCCTTATTCATTTTCGTATGTGTTTATGACTAGATAAGCATGCTAGTGATGTTAGTAATAGGGATAGTAATGCAAAATCGTCAAGGGTGTTTTAGTCTTTAAGCATCTATAGCTTTAGTATTTTAATTAATGCAGAATCGTCAAGGGCGTTTTAGTCTTTAGGCGTCTAGAGTTGTAGTATTTTAATATTTAAACGCTTTTAATTAGAGGCACAGGCCTAAACCGTAGTTAACTTTATTTAAGTATTAGATTTATTTTCCTATTTTATTAGGTTTTAGGTCTTTATATAAACTATCATTGTAAACCCTAGAGGGGAGTTTTGATATTGGATAAAAATTGTGGAGCTTTGCTTCTCTTCCAGGTTTGTGTGATGCAACCTAACCCTAGATGCGATGCCTAAGGATCTGTAGGTGCTATGCCTAGAACTAGGAGTGATTCCTAGAAGTCTATTGGTGTGATATCAATGGAACCTATCCAATTTCATGTGTGAAGACCCTGGAGTGATTCCAGATCCTACCTTTTAGTAGAATTGTGTGATGCTTTTCGTTATTTGAGTTCGTTTTCACATTAGATTTTTTCCCATCATTATCGGCCTGATCATTAGCAGCCATTTTATTGAGCTCCGCTTACAAAAATTAGTTCTTTGGGTAAAAGAGCGCATCATTGAATATAAAGCAAGGCACACTTGCCCCCTCCCTTGCTTGTTTTTGGTCCAAAGATTAAATTCTTAATGATAGTTGGTTGTATTCACCCATGTATGCAATAATAGCTTGTTCCACATCAGAATTGACTGCATTTTATATGTTTCGGATTTATTTACCTACTTTTGAAGGACATTTAAATGTTTATTTTCAAATTTATAGTGGCGAACAAAAAAAAGCTCTTTCTATTCAATGTGTCTATGGGGTAAAAGATGGAGAAGGACAAAAAATTGTTTATTAGATTTTATTAACTACAAAAAAGAATGAAAACCCTCATTTTTTAAACATGTGTCAAATTGATAGTAATGAAAATATAAGAAGCATGATTGTATTTTAAGATAAATGATGAGGGAAAAACCATGCATATTAGATATCCAATGATCATGGGTATAACAACGTGTATAAAATGCAAAACATTCCACGATTACCTTGACTGATGTTGCCAAGACAGGAAGAAGATGAGTCTCTGTATTCACCTTAAATCCATCTCCAACATCCCTATCAACTTTTTCTGTTGAATGAATGTCTACCGGAGGTGCATTCACCTTAGAGTTGTATAGAGCACGATCATTTAACCAGAAAAACGACTCATCAATGCATATATCAGTCCCAGTCACAACTACTCAACAAACACTTATAACGAACAAGCTGAGAAATTAAAAGGGCATAAAAAATTACCGAATCAGAATACCTTTTGGAGAACTTGGAGTCAGAGGTGAAGGTGACCTTGTTCTTCTGGCGAGAGCTCCGGCCTTGCCGCCTACCTCGATGGTCTCCTGGAGGAACTCTTTTAGCGAGGGGACGTCCATAACCATATCCTCGATTGGCCAGCTTCGCGCAGTCAAACACTAGTGAAATTTGGAGTGGGCGCTAATGGTGGATTGTGTTAGACTTTGTGTTTTAAATATTTTATATTTAGTCATGGTGAATCCTTTGTGTATATTGTTTAATATTGTGGGGGTTTTTTGTTGAGGAGAAAGTAGTAGATTGGTAGAAATCAAAGTAGAAAGAAAAACAGAGTAAATAAGTAATAATATTTAGTTAGTATTTAGATCGATTACCCCGAAGGGATTGCCAAAATACAGGCCAATTCTTCCGAGCCTCATTCCAACCCAGGAGGGAGCCTTCCCTCATAGGATCCCAACTGGAGGACACAATCCCATAGCTGACTCCCAAAAAGGCTGTCCCAAAGAATACAAATGACACTATAAAGGGCACCCAATTGGGCACATCAATTTTCAGACCAACTTTCAAATAGTAAAACAAGGGGAAGAACAAGAGCCCCAACAACAATGGAACCCCAACTGTGAACCCTATCCTACCAATCATCCTGTTGGTCACTATCTCTGGTATTACGCCTTCTTCTTCTTCGTCATCATCTTCTTCTTCTTCTTCATCACTTTCGTCGTCGTTGTTGTTTCGGTTTGTGGTCTTCTTCCTTTTGTTTGGGGATTTAGACGGTCCAAAGCCTCTTGGGCTCCTCCTCCCCAAGCTTGCATTGAAGCGAGAGGAGGATGGAAAGTGCTTCTCATTTTGGTTTGGTGTGGAGATAATTGGGAATTGGGATTTTGTTTCTTGTTTCAAACTTTTGGTGATGGAGCTCCATGGCTTACTACTACCAATCTGCAGGATAGGAGGGAAACAAATTTTAATTTACAAGCTCGCTCGCTCGCTCGCTCACTCACTCAAAGCACAAGATCAAATTCCAGCACAAAACAAAGTCTATGTATGTACACATAGAGAGAGAGAGAGAGAGAGAGAGAGCTTGATTGAATGATACCTTAGTAAATAATAGTGATGCTTTTGGTGATGTAAGGTGTTGTGAAGCAATTGGAGAGGGCTTGGAGGATGACCACGAAGATAGCCCTGCAATTGCAGCCATGGGCTTCGATTCGATTCTTGCTCCTAGTGCTCCTTCTGCTCTCGATTCAGAAACTGAAACAGAAACAGCAAAACATGACCTCCGATTTGGTGTGGTTTTGGAGAGCCATCAAAAGTAGAGTGATAAGGTTAGACGCCGTTAAAGATAGGATACTGAACATTCACAATCGTTGGATCAAATGGACGCTTCATACTTATTTTTGGCACATTTCATACGTAAACACCCCCCTCACTCAATTCCATCGCATCTCACATCGTTCACTGTTTTTATCCACCAAATTCGGTGCCCTCCCTCCCCCTTTGTTTTTTTTGTTTTGCTATTCCAAAAGGTCTCATCATTTGTTCCATAAGTCTATAGGCTCGCGGGAACCCGCTTCCCATCGAAGAAAAGTCAGGCTCGGCCTGAGATTTTTATCAGCCGGACATGCACTAGGGTGTTTGAACTCGAAATAGCTAATAGACCCGATCAACTAAAGCAAAACCCAATCCGCTCGTGGTAAGTCGGATCAGCAAGACATACTAATTTTATTATTATTTAAAATAAAGAGACTTAGGATTTATAATAACTTTATACATCAACAAAAATATTTCTAAATTAAATCCGCAGTATATAATTATATAAATCAACAAAAATATACCTACTATTAATATAAAAAAAAATGTTCACTCAAATTTGAAAAAAAAAAACTAATTATGAGGTTAAATAATGATTGTGAATTTGAAAATATATTTTTGTTAATGTATTGCCCAAATTTTCCACAAATTTCTAGAAAATTCACATTCGTTATATCTTTTTTTAATTAGTTTTTCTTATGTTCTCATTGTACAAACTGTCACTTGGTTGAACTATCGCTAATCCCAATTGAGGATCCATGATTACCAAATCCATCAGGCGCTTACTTTAGCTAGGCCTACGCGATTCATGCAAGAAGCAGCAGCATGAGCTTTGTAGTCTCTGAGAAGAACAGAGTAACTCCCATCCTTGTTGTGATTTCCTAAAAAATACGGGAGGTGGTTCGCCGCCGCCATGGTAGTTGTTCTGCCCAAAAATGTGACGGAGGGTCCGGAGTTGTCTTTGGTCGATCTCAACCGAAATCAGCACCAAAGAGGTGGGCTCCTGTTGTCTTTAGTGATGTGTAGGTGTATGACTGTTTGGAGATTGAGTTTGGGTTAAAGGCTGTGGGTTTTTTCATAGGACCCATTGCTGCAGTTGCTTTTCTTCGAACATCCTCTTTGCCTTTTGTTAGAAACGGTGCTCTTCAGAACCGACTTCTCTTCCGTTCTACGTCTTCAAATGGTCTTTTGGATTGAGCTTCGTGAGTTGGGCTTTTATTTCTTCAATTTTTTCCCTTTAGCCAAAATGGGGTTTTTTTCAGGTGTAAATAGTTGCAATATGCAATTTTTTTTTTCCTTTTTTTAATCAATAATTGTTTTATTGACAAAAGTTCTAAAATGCTCCTCCTTAATGAATAGAAATTGGTTATATAACTTATTTTGTTAAGTAAAATACAGTGATCAAAATTGCAAAATTGAAACTCCACAGTGACAAAAATCATTTTTGATCAAAACTAAAAGGACGAATAATGCATTTTACCCTAAAATCTAAGACCATGACATCACTGTACAAAATTTTGATTGGTTAGATCTATAAAACTTGTTTTCAAATTTGCTAAACGAAAGTGACTTCTACAGCATTTTAAATGAAACTAATAAAGCAGGTTTTCAAAGTATTTAACTGAAAATTGACCCCAAAAAAAACATTTAACTGAAATATGAAATTTGTTTTCGTCTTCATAAAAAAGTACCAAATAATATTTTCCATGGACATGTCTTTTTTTTTTTCCTAGTATGAAGAGCATTTATTAACTTCATTTTGTGAAGTTCTGCAGCCTCCATGGACATATCTAGGGTTTTAGGATTTTGAATAACAAAATATATCAACAAAAATATTTTCAAATTAAGTCCGGACTATGTAACTATATATATAAACAAAGATATATCCACTAATACCATATACATCAATAAAGATATATTTCCAATTACAATAATTATTTAAAACCGGACTTAAAATAATTTTTTATTTTTATTTTTTGTGGACATTATTTTTATGATCATAAAAAATCCATAAAGCCCGGCCCAAATGGGCCAACCCGGTAAGCCCGATAAAGCCCAAAAAAGCCTGGCCATTGATGGGCTTGGGCTTTCTATATTTTTTATCAAACTAGTCGGGCTAGGCCCGCCTTTATTTATGCACAATGAAAAAAACTCCACCTGCCCCAAGCCCATGTATATTGGATAGGGCTAGCTAAGCCCGACTCATTGACGAGGCATATTCTATCAGGACCCGTCCCGAATTTCCCCTCGAAACCCGGGAAGAACCCTGATCCCGTCTGACAACCTAAGGAAAGGTTCTCAAATACCTTTCAATCCTTAGAAATTATAATAATAATAAATACTTTCACTTGTCAGACAAGGGATTTAAGCACTTAAAATTCACGTAAGTAAATACCGACCAAATACAATATAATATCAGAGCGTCTAAGTAGGATCAAGATACAAATTAGATATCCTACTCAAGTACAACTACACAGCGCGGCCGAGAGTGCTAATGCCTCTGCCTCGAGATAATGTCCGCGTCAACTCTACTGCCTGAAGGGGGTTTAAACACAAAAGTTGTGAGTGGACAAAAATAATCGTTTATAAATCGTTTTCCAAGGAATATTACATTTTCCCCCCTCTATTTATAAAACTATGTATGCATCACATAAACAGTTCATGTTATAAAAACATCATCTTTAAATCACCGGCATTTGCATTTCTCTTTAAAACCACTTAGTAGGACTCACACAAAATCCATATAAGGAAAACACATTGTGATCCACAATCTGGTTTGAAAATCATCCTCAAAGGAATTCAAAATCATTTCATTGAACCTAGACACATAATATCTCAAATCCACTGTTCCCGACACATGCACTAGCCACTAGGGTATCCCTTGGGGTGTGCTAGTCTTGTATCACAACTCCCTGTACTATGCATAGACAGTCTCGCGACTCGACGGAGTCAAAACTCTACAATGCCAGAGTCGGAGCACTCAACAAACCAACGGAGCAAAACTCTCGACGTTAGTCGGAGAATCAATCACCAATTATATTGGAGGTTCACTGGGTTCACCGTTAATAACAGATCCTCGTCCCGGGTCCTGGCCTCCCTCAAATCAGAGTTTATCTTGGAGGTTCACCGGGTTCACTGTTAATAACGGATCCTCGTCCCGGGTCCTGGCCTCCCTCAAATCAGAGTTTATCTTGGAGGTTCACCGAGTTCACCGTTAATAACGGATCCTCGTCCCGGGTCCTGGCCTCCCTCACATATGACCAAATCCGATAAACTCATACAACAGGGTCAAAACCCAAATCATTGACTCAATAATTTCCACGTCAAAACGTTATCAAAACCGAGTCCAAAAACCATGATATTTCTCAAATCACACTTTAACCGAAATAGTGGAAAACATGTGTCTAGTAATCATTTCTAAAATCCAGAAATTCAATGCCACAATACATAACAGTATTTACACAAAGATATTTTGATGCATGCATTTCAGTTTATAAAACCAAAGTCCACTCACAAACCTGTTCAAGCTAGCTCAATCCCGTCTTGCTCGTTCCTCTGAGGTTCCCGGAACAATATCGCCTGTCAAAAACAACAATCGGGATTATCGGCTAGTAATACGACTCTTAAATAACAACTTCCTAACCTCGGGAAGTCTACCCATGCTGTTTCTAGAAAACACAGCAACTTCGGACACTCAAATCGACCTCTAAACGATGTCTGATCAACTTGAAACCTGTACCAACAGATTCAGAACGTCGAAAACTAGTTATCAATCGCCGCCGTGACGTCAGACTCGGCCCCACGCGTCGCCACGCGCCGTCGGAAGGTCGGCACACGCGCCCACGCGCCCTCACATGCCGGTCACGCGCCTGCTACAGTGTTCATGTGCCTGCTACAGTGTTCACGCGCCTGCTACAGTGTTCACGCGCCTGGATCGGTCCAACTCGGGTCGGCTCATCCTGACCCGGTCCAACTCGACCCGACCGGTTCACTCAACCCGACCGGTTCACTCAACCCGACCGGTTCAACTCGACTTGATCGGTCACCGGTGACTTGCCGGAGAAGATGACCGGACTGTCGTCGTCGTCGCCGGAGCTGGCCGGAGAAGATGACCGGACCACCCCCTCCGCCGCCGTCTGGTTCGCCGGAATCCCCCATTTTCGACCGAAACTCCAAGCTTTATAACTTCCTCAAAACTCAACCATTTTACACAAAGTTTACGTCTAAATCTATCTACTCAAACCCAGGAATCCAAATATAACCTTAAAACATCAAACACGTACCTGTATAAGCCGAAAAATCAATCGAAAGATCCGAAACTTCCTTTACTCGGTTCGGCTTCCACCGTGGTCCTCTCCTTCGATGGTTGGTACGGTTGTGATCGTGGGAAGGAGTAGAATACGATTAGTTGATCAAAACTGGAAGTTGAAGCCTTGAATCCAACTTTGACTTTATGGTTTTTCGGGTGAGTTTTTCGCACGGTTTCAATGGTTTGTGTTTGAGTTTGTCACAGAGAGAGAATGAGATGAAGATGAAAATGAAATGGATCAGATTAGTTTGATTTTGGTAACAAAATATCTCCCCTCCATGGAAAATTACCAAAATGCCCTTGCACATCTAGACCCATAACTTCCGTCCACGAACTCCATTTTCTGCGTGCCGTCTATCTACGAACTCGTGAGTTCGAGACCTACGCAACGGTACCCGAAACACCACCAAATAAGTTCCGAAACAAAACTTGATTTCCAAGCCCTTTACCGACCAAGGGTAAAATCGTCATTTTACAAAAATAATTACGTAAACCCAATAATTAAAATTCCGGGTTGTTACAATCTACCCTCCTTAAGAAATTTCGTCCTCGAAATTCATTCCTAACCATGAAACAATTGAGGATATTGTGCCCGCATTAGTTCCTCGGTTTCCCACGTGGCTTCCTCCACATTATGATTCCTCCACAACACTTTAACTAGAGGAATACTCTTTCTGCGAAGCACCTTTTCCTTCCAATCCAGAATTTGCACCGGTTGCTCCTCAAATGTCAAATCGTCTTTCAGCTCAAGTGGTTGCTCTTCCAACACATGAGACTCATCAAACAGATATTTCCGGAGCAAAGATACATGAAAGACATCATGAACTCTGGATAATTCCGAGGGTAAAGAAATACGATATGCCACTGGTCCTATCCTCTCCAAAATCTCATACGGACCAATGTAGCGAGGACTCAATTTTCCTCGTCTACCAAAACGTACCACTCCTTTCCATGGAGATAGTTTCAAGAACACCCAGTCACCTACCTCAAACTCAAGGTCTCTGGTTCGATGGTCTGCATAGCTCTTCTAGCGATCCTGGGCTATTTTCAACCTTTCTCTGATGATTCTAATCTTTCCCTCAGTCAAATCCACCAACTCGGGTGTTAACAGTCTTCTTTCACCTATTTCACTCCAGCACAAAGGTGTTCTGCACTGCCTCCCATACAGTGCCTCGAAAGGAGACATCCCAATACTCGACTGGTAACTGTTATTATATGCGAATTCCATCAGAGACAAGTGTGAATCCCAGTTCCCTTTAAACTGTAGTACACAAGCCCTCATCATATCCTCCAAAACCTGGATTGTTCTCTCAGACTGACCATCCGTCTGAGGATGAAAGGCTGTACTGAAATGCAATGTCGTGCCAAAAACCTTCTGCAAACTCCGCCAAAACCTGGAGGTATACCTAGGATCTCTGTCCGAAACAATAGACTCTGGAGTCCCATTTAGCCGTATGATCTCATCCACGAATAATTTGGCATACCAACTCATCCGAAAATCTTCTCTCACTGGCAAGAAATGTGCAGACTGCGTAAGTCTATCAATAATTACCCATATCCCATCATGTCCCTTCCGTGTCCTTGGAAGTTTATACACAAAATCCATCGTAATGTGATCCCACTTCCATTCTGGGATAGGTAATGGTTGCAGTGTCCCATAGGATTTATGCCTCTCCGCTTTCACTTGCTGACATGTCAAACATCTACTCACAAACTCAGCAATTTCTCTTTTCATCCCAGTCCACCAATAGTGTTTCGTTAGGGTATGATACATCTTGGTACCTCCTGGATGCATAGCGTAAGCCAAACTATGAGCCTCATCAAGAATTTCCCTCTTTAGCTCCAGCTCATTCGGTACGCACAACCGTCCATCCTTAACCAATGCTCCATCATCCCTAACCGCATAGTCCTGCCGGTTTCCAGCCTCCAACTCTATCCTTATAATGCACAATGTAGGATCCTGGAGTTGAGCCTCAATAATCCGATCAATCAGAACAGGCCTCACATGGAAACTAGCCAACAAAGCCCCCTGGCTATCCATGTCCAGTACAATCCCTGCTCTACGGAACTCTACCAGCAACGGTAGGTAGACTGTATGCAAATGGGCCAAAGAACCCATAGACTTCCTGCTCAAGGCATCTGCCACAACATTGGCTTTTCCTGGGTGGTACTCAATAGTACAATCATAATCCTTTATCAGCTCAAGCCACCTTCTCTGCCTTAAATTCAGGTCCTTATGGGTGAACAAGTACTTTAAACTCTGATGGTCGGTGAAGATCCGACACGTCTCCCCGTACAAATAATGTCTCCATATTTTCAGTGCATGCACCACTGCAGCCAACTCCAAATCATGTGTGGGGTAATTCATCTCATGGGGTTTAAGTTGTCTAGAAGCATACGCTATCACTTTCCCATGCTGCATCAGCACACAACCAATACCCCGCAATGATGCATCACTATATACCTCAAATCCCCTGTTACCATCTGTAAGGGTTAATACTGGAGCAGAAGTCAACCTTCTCTTTAGCTCCTGAAAGCTCTGCTCACAATCAGCATCCCAGTCAAACTTGACTCCTTTCTTAGTCAACCGAGTCAATGGGCCTGCTATCGTAGAAAATCCTTCTACAAACCGCCGATAATATCCTGCCAAACCCAGAAAACTCCTCACTTCTGTCACTGTCCTCGGTTGCTCCCAGTTTGCCACTGCCTCAACCTTTTGGGGATCTACGCTGATACCCTCAGCCGAAATCACATGACCTAAGAATCCAACTTCGGTCAACCAAAACTGGCATTTACTGAACTTGGCAAACAAATGCTTTTTCCTAAGCATATTCAGCACCAACCTTAAGTGTTTCTCATGTGCCTTAGCAATCCTCGAATACACCAAGATGTCATCGATGAACACAATCACAAATTGATCCAAATACTTTTGAAACACCCTGTTCATCAAATCCATAAATGCTGTTGGGGCATTAGTCAACCCGAAGGGCATCACCAGGAACTCATAATGACCATACCGAGTCCTGAAAGCTGTTTTCTGAACATCCTCTTCCCGGATCCTCAACTGATGGTACCCGGATCGAAGGTCAATTTTCGAAAAATACTTTGCCCCTTTTAGTTGATCAAATAAATCATCAATCCTTGGCAGAGGATACTTATTTCGTACCGTCACTCTATTTAACTGCCGGTAGTCGATACACAATCTCAGACCACCGTCCTTTTTCCTCACAAATAATACCGGCGCACCCCATGGTGAAACACTTGGGCGAATAAATCCCATATTCACCAAGTCCTGCAACTGAGTCTTTAACTCTCGCAATTCTGCCGGTGCCATCCTATACGGTACTTGTGAGATAGGTTGAGTATCTGGCAAAAGCTCGATGGTAAACTCAATCTCACGGTGAGGTGGTAATCCTGGAATATCATCTGGAAACACATCAGAGAACTCACTCACCACAGGAATATCCTCCACTCTCATCGGAGTATCCCGAGAATCAAACACATGAGCCAAATTAACCCTCACAACCTTTTCTCAACAATCTCTCAGCAGTCAACGTTGATATCACTCCAAAGGGTAGTACCCTACGAACTCCTTGAAATGTAAGTTCTGGTAATCCTGGACTTCGGAAAACCACTGTCTTATCATAACAGTCTATGGAGGCATGGTGCATGGACAACCAATCCATCCCCAGAATCACATCAAACTCAAAAATATCTAAGGGAATTAAATCTGCCTCCAAACCATGGCGTTCAACCATCACCGGACAACTGCGAATCACTAGGTTCGCCACTAACATATCCCCGGTAGGAGTACTAATACTCATGTCCCAACCAATCGGGGACAATTCTCTATCCGCAAACAGTGTAAAACCCCGAGAAATAAAAGAATGAGTTGCCCCGGGATCTAATAAAACACAAGCATTGCGGTTGAAAATAGACAATGTATCAGTGACCACCTCCGGTGCTAATCGAGCCTCCTGTTGCGTCATGGCAAAAACTCGAGCTGGTGTACCCGAAGATCGACCACGATCCCCATTCCTGCCTCTGGCCTTACTGGTCCCACTAGCTCTACCGACCGCACTGAAATAGGTCTGACTCCCAGCTGCAGTATCAAACATCTGTCCTGTCCTCGAGCTAGGATCAGTCGTACCACGACCAAAGGAACTACTACCTGGACGTCGTTGTGGATAGAATCTCTTGATGTGACCAGTCTCCCCACAGAAATAACAACTGGAATCACTGAAGCCACTAGATCTGCCACCCTGTCTTTTGTTGAACTGCACTGAGGCACCGCTAGGCTGTGCATAAGATTGCCGTGCCTGACCAGCTCCACCACTGCCTGTACTAGATCTCACATTCCCAAAAAAATCCAGAACTATGACTGCCTCTTTTGGATGGTCCCTGACTAGAGGTTCCGGCAGTCCAGTGATCTCGACGTCTCCTGTACCCACTGTACTGCTGCGGAATTGGGAAACCCAAACTCAACTCTACTCGAGCTACATCATCAGCCAAAGTCCTCAAGGAAGTGTGGTCCATAGACGTAACTGCTGACCGAATCTCACTCCTCAGTCCACTTTCAAATCTGTGGCACTTGTCTAACTCGGCCGCCACCAAAGTCGGTGCAAAGCGACTCAGCGCAATGAATCTCTGTTCATACTGGGCCACAGTCATGTCTCCTTGCTGTAAATGCAAGAACTCGGCCTCCTTAACATTCCGGTGTGAGCGAGGGTAAAATTGCTCCAGGAAGCGTTCCCGAAAAGTCTGCCAAGCAAGTGTATGGACATTTCAGCCTGACACTTCCAATGAGTGCCACCAGTGGTAAGCAGAACCACCTAGCAAAAATGTGGCCAACAGAACTCTCTCCTCTAGAGGACATCTCATAATCAAAAACACCCGTTCCATGCGAGTAATCCACTCCTCAGCCTCATCTGGGCTAGACTCGCCCATAAATATCGTCGCCCCTAGTCTCTGGGCTCTCTCGATATCATAGACTTCATGAGAAGCCCTATCCTGGAGTACAGAAGCTAAAGTCTGACCCAGCTGTTCCAGTGTCTTCCTCAAATCAGGCTCCACTGCAGGTTCATGGTCATCTCCACCATTCCCCGACCGTTGACGGAACTCACGTCTCGGAGGCATTATACGCTGAAAAGAAGCTGTAAATCATTAATACCAAAATTTCACCTGTACACAAGATGTACGGTCTACAGGAATTTAACCTAGTGCTCTGATGCCAATTATCAGGACCCGTCCCGAATTTCCCCTCGAAACCCGGGAAGAACCCTGATCCCGTCTGACAACCTAAGGAAAGGTTCCCAAATACCCTTCAATCCTTAGAAATTATAATAATAATAAATACTTTCACTTTTCAGACAAGGGATTTAAGCACTTAAAATTCCTGTAAGTAAATACCGACCAAATACAATATAATATCAGAGCGTCTAAGTAGGATCAAGATACAAATTAGATATCCTACTCAAGTACAACTACACAGCGCAGCCGAGAGTGCTAATGCCTCTGGCTCGAGATAATGTCTGCGTCAACTCTACTACCTGAAGGGGGTTTAAACACAAAAGTTGTGAGTGGACAAAAATAATTGTTTATAAATCGTTTTCCAAGGAATATTACCTTTTTCCCCCTCCATTTATAAAACTATGCATGCATCACATAAACAGTTCATGTTATAAAAACATCATCTTTAAATCACCGGCATTTGCATTTCTCTTTAAAACCACTTAGTAGGACTCACACAAAATCCATATAAGGAAAACACATTGTGATCCACAATCTGGCTTGAAAATCATCCTCAAAGGAATTCAAAATCATTTCATTGAACCTAGACACAAAATATCTCAAATCCACTGTTCCCGACACATGCACTAGCCACCAGGGTATCCCTTGGGGTGTGCTAGTCCTGTATCACAACTCCCTGTACTATGCATAGACAGTCTCGCGACCCGACGGAGTCAAAACTCTACAATGCCAGAGTCGGAGCACTCAACAAACCAACGGAGCAAAACTCTCGACGTTAGTCGGAGAATCAATCACCAATTATATTGGAGGTTCACTGGGTTCACCGTTAATAACGGATCCTCGTCCCGGGTCCTGGCCTCCCTCAAATCAGAGTTTATCTTGGAGGTTCACCGGGTTCACCGTTAATAACGGATCCTCGTCCCGGGTCCTGGCCTCCCTCAAATCAGAGTTTATCTTGGAGGTTCACCGGGTTCACCGTTAATAACGGATCCTCGTCCCGGGTCCTGGCCTCCCTCAAATCAGAGTTTATCTTGGAGGTTCACTGTGTTCACCGTTAATAACGGATCCTCATCCCGGGTCCTGGCCTCCCTCACATATGACCAAATCCGATAAACTCATACAACAGGGTCAAAACCCAGATCATTGACTCAATAATTTCCACGTCAAAACGTTATCAAAACCGAGTCCAAAAACCATGATATTTCTCAAATCACACTTTAACCGAAATAGTGGAAAACATGTGTCTAGTAATCATTTCTAAAATCCAGAAATTCAATGCCACAATACATAACAGTATTTACACAAAGATATTTTGATGCATGCATTTCAGTTTATAAAACCAAAGTCCATTGACAAACCTGTTCAAGCTAGCTCAATCCCGTCTTGCTCGTTCCTCTGAGGTTCCCGGAACAATATTGCCTGTCAAAAACAACAATCGGGATTACCGGCTAGTAATACGACTCTTAAATAACAACTTCCTAACCTCGGGAAGTCTACCCTTGCTGTTTCTAGAAAACACAACAACTTCGGACACTCATGTAACGACCCGGACCAGAAATTAAATTATTTTTGAGAATTGGACAATTTTACCCTCAGTTTTGGATGGGTTCGGGAGTCACTTTTTGACTGGTAATACTTTTGGGAATTTTTTTTGGGTTGTTGCGTAGGTCTCGAACTCACGAGTTCGTAGACAGGCGGCACGCTGAAAACGGAGATCCGATGAGTTCGTTACGGGTCTAGAAGCTGCAGGGGCAGTTTGGTAATTTTGGAAATGTTGGAATTATATAACAGATATTTTTCTCTCTCCTCGAGGGATTGGTCGATGCAGTCTCGGCCCTATCCGAGCCCTCCCCGTGCGATCACCGAAGGCCACCTTCATCGGAGGGGTTTCGGCCCGATTCGAACAAAACCGAGGTCGGGAGGACCTTCCCCGCGACCCCAAGAGTCTTTTGGTGTGATTATCGGAGTGGGAGCACCTCCGTGGGCGACGGACGGAGGAGGGAGGTTCACCGAACCTTCTCGGCCGTTTTCCGGCCAAACCAGGTATGATCTCGGAACTTTGACCTCATATTTGGATTCCTGGTGAAAAGTAGATGAATTTACATGTGTAGATCGTGAAAAACGGTTAAGAAATGAGGAAGTTAGAAAACCTTGAAAATCGGCCGGAAATGACAGTTTCCGGCGAACCAGACGGCGGCGGAGGTGGCGGTCCGGTCATCTTCTCCGGCCAGCCTCCGGCGACGGCGAGGCCGTCCGGTCGTCTTCTCCGGCGAGTCGCCGGTAACCGGTCGAGTTGAGTGAACCGGTCGAGTCGAGTGAACCGGTCGAGTTGGACCGGGTCAGGTCGAGCCGGGCCGGGTTGGACCGGTCCAGGCGCGTGAACACTGTAGCAGACGCGTGACCGGCGCGTGGCAGCGCGTGGGCGCGTGTTCTGACCTTCCGGTGGCGCGTGGCGGCGCGTGGGACTGTTCCCGAGGTCACGGCGGCGCGTGACCAAAGTTTTCGGACGTTCCGAATCAGATTTTGTTGGTTTCGAGGCCATAGGAGTTCATTTAGAGCTCGGTTGGGCAATCCCAGCGGTGGGGATTGACCGTAGAGAGGGTTTTGAGCTTGGAAAGGCAAGGTAGTTGGGTCATTATGGTGTATGTGTTCTGAGGCTAGAGCGTACATGAATTTTGGGTTGGATGGTGATGGTAAGCGGACTTTGATTTATAAATTGTAATGTATGTATAAGTATCTTCGATTTAATTACTGTGGTGTATGATTGTATTTATAAATTGTGATGCATGTATTAATATCCTCGATTTAATTACTGTTGTGTATGGTGATATTTACAAATTGTAACGCATGTATTAATATCCTCGATTGCTGGATAATTGTTGTTCCAATATTTCAGTGGAAGCGAGTTGTGAGAAACGATATGGTTGTTGAATTCGGTTTTGATAGTGTTGGCCGTGGAAATTATTTGGGTACATGATTTTGAGTTGAAACCGTAATTGTGATAAATGATAAACAAAATATATACTTGATTATGGAAACAAAAACGATTTGATGGGGCCTAGAAGCCGGGCCTTGGTTCCGTGTTGGCGGACTCCCGGTGAACCCCTAAATGAAACAAAATCGATTTGATGGGGCCTAGAAGCCGGGCCTTGGTTCCGTGTTGGCGGACTCCCGGTGAACCCCAATATAAAAGATGATTTTGCAGAGATTGTGGTTGAGTCCAAGTAGTACATATTCTAGCACACCCCAAGGGATACCCTGGTGGCTAGGAATATGATAGCCGAGATATATGCCGACTGATATGATATGATACATATTCTAGCACACCCCAAGGGATACCCTGGTGGCTAGGGATATGATAGTCGAGGGAGATGCCGACTGATATGTTATGATAGTCGAAGGTTATACCGGCTGATGATGCAATATGATAGCCGAGGATATCTTCGGCTCTAATATGAACCAGACGACAATTGTTATGGGCCTAATCAACATATGAAAATACGTCGTCATCCGGGTCAGTGGGTTGGTGTGGGCGGTGACCCAGATGGACGAATTATTATTGGTTCACTAGTATCTGACTAATTTGTTGTCTTGTGGTTTTCAGTAGAGATGTCAGCAATGTTTGACTGGTGTGTTATGAATATGTCGAGACAATGAAATTGAGATATTATGTGGCAGTTGGAACCAAATGATGTGAAATTGAGATAATTTGTGTCCAGATTGAACCAAATGATTTAAAACTCCCTTGATGAGATTTTCAAAACAAATTGTGGATTACGAGGTATTTTTATTATACAGATTTTATGTGAGTTCAACTAAGTGGTCCTAAAGAGAAATGTGAATTTTAGTGTTTTACATATGATGTTTTTATATGATAAATTGTTTATGTGACGCATGCATGATTTTATAAATGGAGGAGAAGAAAAGTATTTGATTGGTCGTTAATTACGGAAATTATTGAGTGCTTAAGTCCCTTGTCTGACAAGATGAAGTATTTATTATTGTTTTTTTTAATTTGTAAGGATTGAAGGGTATTTTGGGAACCTTTTCTTAGGTTGTCAGACGGGATCAGGGTTCTTCCCGGGTTTCGAGGGGAAATTCGGGACGGGTCCTGACACTCAAATCGACCTCTAAACGATGTCCGATCAACCTAAAACCTGTACCAACAGATTCAGAACGTCGAAAACTAGTTACCACGCACCACCGTGACGTCAGACTCGGCCCCACGCGCTGCCACGCACCGCCGGAAGGTCGGCACACGCGCCCACGCGCCCTCACGCGCCGGTCACGCGCCTGCTACAGTGGTCACGCGCCTGCTAAAGTGTTCACGCGCCTGGACTGGTCCAACCCGGTTCGGCTCATCCTGACCCAGTCCAACTCGACCCGATCGGTTCACTCAACCCGACCGGTTCACTCAACCCGACCGGTTCAACTCGACCCGACCAGTTCAACTCGACCCGATCGGTCATCGGTGACTCACCGGAGAAGATGACCGGACTGTCGTCGCCGTCGCCGGAGCTGGCCGGAGAAGATGACCGAACCACCCCCTCCGCCGCCGTCTGGTTCACCGGAATCCCCCATTTTCGACCGAAACTCCAAGCTTTACAACTTCCTCAAAACTCAACCATTTTACACAAATTTTACGTCAAAATCTATCTACACAAACCCAGGAATCCAAATATAACCTTAAAACATCAAACACGTACCTGTATAAGCCGAAAAATCGATCGAAAGATCCGAAACTTCCTTTACTCGGTTCGGCTTCCACCGTGGTCCTCTCCTTCGATGGTTGGTACGGTTGTGATCGTGGGAAGGAGTAGAATACGATTAGTTGATCAAAACTGGAAGTTGAAGCCTTGAATCCAACGTTGACTTTATGGTTTTTCGGGTGAGTTTTTCGCACGGTTTCAATGGTTTGTGTTTGAGTTTGTCACAGAGAGAGAATGAGATGAAGATGAAAATGAAATGGATCAGATTAGTTTGATTTGGGTAACAAAATATCTCCCCTCCATGGAAAATTACCAAAATGCCCTTGCACATCTAGACCCATAACTTCCGTCCACGAACTCCATTTCCTGTGTGCCGCCTGTCTACGAACTCGTGAGTTCGAGACCTACGTAACGGTACCCGAAACAGCACCAAATAAGTTCCGAAACAAAACTTGATTTCCAAGCCCTTTACCGACCAAGGGTAAAATCGTCATTTTACAAAAATAATTACGTAAACCCAATAATTAAAATTCCGGGTTGTTACATATTCCAAAGGTTAGGAAGAGAGGTGGCTACTCTCTTCCAGGGTCATGGCATACTAAGGTCTCATTAAGGACTTACATCGAAGATCTTAGCCTTTGTTTTAGAATTTACCGATCGCCTACTAAGAGAGACTTCTGGCCCACCAAGAGGGAATTCTACCAGTGAGAAACGAACCCATACCTTGGTAAAGGGAACGTCTTTACTAACTCAACCAACCCTCATTGGACCCTCCCTCCCATTTGCTGTTTCTCCGTAATTCTGAATTTCAAACCCAAAAAATCTCACACCAATTTACGAACGTCATGTAAGTGCCCTTACCATCTCATGTCCCATAGCAGCCTATTGAACATTTGACTATCCTTTATTTTTAGTTTAGTCTTTTTTATTGACATCTACCACCTTAGCACCTTGATATATGAAATGAATTAAAAAATTTTAATTTTTATAGTTTATTTTTAAAACATATGAACAATATCTAGTGATATTTCTCCACATGTTATGTGTGAAATTTCGAGTTCAACTCTCGTAAATAGCAAGGCCAATACCCAATGTATATATTGTATTCCTCCATCCTCAATATCATTGTCTAAAAAAAATTCATCTAGGTACCCAAACTATCAAAACACATCATCTAAGTACCTCCGTTAGTCAATCTGTTAAAGGCTGAGTTGACATGTTTTGATCAAAATGTTTATGCTAA
This sequence comes from Oemleria cerasiformis, assembly GCA_037349345.1. NCBI lineage: Eukaryota > Viridiplantae > Streptophyta > Magnoliopsida > Rosales > Rosaceae > Oemleria > Oemleria cerasiformis. Next base: position 1,691,267 of record JAZGTL010000050.1, on the reverse strand, counting down.
GTTGGACTCCATGTGAATAAAAAAATAATTAAAAATTGAATATATATTAAAAACAATTAATAAAATTGTAAAATAAATTATAAAACAAATTTATTATTAAGAAAAATACAAAAATTATTATCAAAACACTAGAGCACGTCTATGTCCCAATTGAGCCACCAAACTTGGATCTCTCTCTCTCTCCTTCCCTCCATCTCAAAATTCCTCCCAAACCCACCGTCATCTTCTTCAAATCTCACTTATCTCACTCCTTATTTCTCCTCACACCCCACAACAATGGCATCCGATATCGACACTGCTAGATCCAGATCCACCGTCCCCAATGACTCCGCTGCTCAGGATCCACCCGCAGTCGGAGATCGAAGAGTCTTTATCTTAGGCGATGTCCGAGGGTGAGTCGGTGAGTGAATCCTCGGAGGAATTGCCAGAATATAAAGTAGTGAAATCATGTGAGGGATTGATTTCGAGCGGAATTGGGATTTTGGTGTGGACTCGATCCAGTTTGCGGAGCTAATGATGTCGTCGGGGCTCGTTTGCAACAACGCTGTTAATTGGGTCATGTTCCATAACGCTTATGATTTTGGGTACCTGGTCAAGTTGTTAACTCAACGAGTCTTGCTGGAGGAGCTATCAGAATTCTTAAATTATGTGAGGGTGTTCTTTAGGTATGATGCTTACGACGTGAAGCACCTGACCAGTTAACTCCTTTAAAAGAAAAGACATAAAAATGTTTTAAGTCCTTTGAAATTGATAACAAGGGCAAGCAACGAGACAATCATATCTAACCAAAAGAATGAAGAAGCAAATTTATTATTATTTTTTAGGAGAAACTACATAAAACTCCCAAACTATAGGGGTCATTTCAAGTTCATACCCAAACTATGAAAAATTTCATCCAAGTACCCAAACTATCGAAACACATCGTCTAAGTACCTTCCGTTAGCAACTGTTAATTATTCTGTTAAATGTTTATGTGGAAAAATTAAATATCAATTTTTATAATTATAATAACCCACATAGTCAACCAAGAATAATAAAAAATTATTTTGTAAAAACAAAAAAAAAATAAATAAAAGAAGAAAGGAAGATGAAACGATGGTGATGACGACGATGAAGGCAGATGAAGACTATGGTGATGACAATTTAAGGTGGCGGTATCACTGATAAGAAGGTTATCACTAATAAGATCGACACCGTCTCACTGGTTCAAAGGAAGAACTCGCTTTCTTTCTGGGTTTTTTTTCTTCTGGGTTTTTCTGAGTTCTTCCTTCTCCTTCTTGAAACTCTTTGGGTTTCTATGAATCAGAGACAAAGAACAACTAGACCTCTAAAATTGTGACAGGATAAAGCCTAATTGAACCCACTTTCATTTCCAACAGTCCTCATGCATGACATTTTTTTACACAAAGAAATCAATTGGATTTTCTCCAGATCGACGCCGACTTCAAGGTCATTGCCCATCGAGCCGCTACACGACCCCATCGTCGTCCGGCTTCAGGTTCAACTCCAGGAGCTCTTTCCGAGCCACCACCATCGCCGAAAAACAAGGAAAGGCATCAATTAATCCCATAAGCCCTTTAAATTGGGACAGCTAAAACCCTAACAAAAAAGCTAACAAGGGGCAATTCGAATTCAAATTGAAATTGAAATTATTATCCATATGTACTTGAAAGGGAGAGGCCAAGGAGTGGAGCTGGGCACCTCAACCTTGATGCACTGTATCTCCTTCTCTTTCTTCGGCCGAGCATTTTTGTACGACCATTTGAATCGCTTCCCTTTCTTCGTCTTCTTGTCCCCTCTCCCGCACATGATCGGTGCCCCAATCACACTGCTCATTGCTGCTACTGATGATGATTATGTAGAGAAGTGGGTAAGATGCTTGATCATCACCACTCGCCTTGCTACTGTGCCGCACCACTGCATCATCGTCATTCCTGCTCCTACTCGCTCAATCACGACATGGAGGTTTGGAGGGTAATTGAGGGGTTAGGATTGTGATTTGCTTTTGCTTTTTTTTTTTTTAATTTTTTTTTGGAGAAGTTTTTTTTTTTTGGAATTTTATTAAATCATAAAATAAAATATTTATTATTCTATTAATATTTTTAAGTTATCAATTTTTAATTATTTTTGTCTACATAGAGTCCATATCAGCAAAAAAAATGGGTCTTACAAGTGCCACTTGGAGAGTTAACAGAAATTTTAACAGTTTTTTTAACAGATGTAGTAAGCTGATGATTGCAACATAGTTTGGGTACCGAGGTGGAATTTTTCATAGTTTGGATATGAACTTGAAATAACCCTATAGTTTGGGAAGTTTTATGTAGTTTGTCCTATTTTTTAATAATAAATTTTTTTTATAATTTAATTTACAATTTTATTAATTTTTTTTAATATATGTTCAATTTTTAATTATTTTTTTATCCACATGGAGACCAACTCAACATAAACAGTTTGACCAAAAAATGCCAGCTCAGCATTTAACAGATTAACTAACAAATTGACTAACGGGGGTACTTAGATCATGTGTTTTGATATTTTGGGTACCTAGATGAAATTTTTCATAGTTTGGGTATGAACTTGAAATGACTCCTATAGAGGAAAGTGATGTGGGTAGTCCTTGACCTATGCTTGGAATTTGGTTTGTATGTGTTTGTTTTTTTTTTTGACAAGTGTGTGTTACGTTTGCAAGTGTGTTTTTTTTTCTTTTATTATTTAAAAATTTTTGGATTACTAAATTAGGACATGTTATATGATGAAAAGTCTTCGAATCACTGGTGTTTACCGAGCCAATCTGAATACTTTTTTTTTTGGTGAACAAACGAACGAAAAACAAAACCAACAAGGAAGAACTAAAACACCTTAAAAGGGTGGCTAAAACCCGCAACGTCCGCAACTAGCAACGGGAGAGCCCCCTTTGGCGGAACCTGCAACTTCGACAGCCCCATCTCAGAGCTTCCCCCCAGCGCAGCGAGCCAATCTGCAACCATGTTACATTCCCAATAAACATGATCCACCGAGAACCCCCTCTCACCATCCAACATTACCCTACAACCACCAACCAATGTAGCTAACGGATGAACCTCAGATAATCGCCCTCTCAAAAGCTGCACCGCAATCGCAAAGTCAGACTCCAACACAACCTGGAAAAAACCCATCTCCTTTGCAATCCTCAACCCATGGAAGATGCCCCATAGTTACGCATCAATCACTTTCCCAACACCTAAGTTAGCCACAAACCCTCTCAACCAAACACCATGAGTATCCCATAGGACACCTCTTGCAGCAATCGTACCATCACTGCTAGAATGACATCCATCCGTATTTACTTTAACCACCCCCGATTGAGGAAGTAACCAACAAAGCTGCTGAACATGTCTACTTGGCTTCACCAATCCCAACCTATTAAACCTGAACCACTCAACACCAGAACTGGCAATAATCCTCCAAGGGTTAGGGGGCGGGCGGGGAGGAATTTGGCTCAAAAAACCTTTTATTCCACCAGATCCAAAGCAGCCAGCAAGCCCAAACAAACACCAGCCCCCAACGGCTCCCATCACCGTTTAGCGCCTGACAACTAAGATTACGCAGGATCCAGGAATGAAAATCAGCCTGGAACTAACCACGAACCTCCTGAGGAGGAATACTCTCAGTCCAAACCCTCATCGCAAAACGCATCCCCTCACGACATGGTCAGCATCTTCATCCTCCAACCCACAGCAAGCACATACCGCCGTCTCCGTCAACTTACGTCTGAAGCACTGATCATTAGTGAGAAGGCGATCCTGAATTAAGAACAAAAGGAAATACATCATCTTCGGTGAGCACTTCACTTTCCAAATCATATTCCAAGGAACCTCCAGCCACAAATCATCAGCCATGGATAACCAATACACTGAGCAAATAGAGAACTCACCGTTGGAAGTGGCCACCCATTGCATACGGTCCTCCCTGCAGCCTGGCAGCCTTATAGGAACATAGAGAATACGCTGCACCAAATGGACCGGCAGCTTCTCACACAACTTAGCCAAATTCCAAACCCCATTATCCACATAATCCGAGACCCTCAACTGCAACCTATCCACATCAACACTTGCTCCGCCAGCGGCCCGCCATCACACCAGGTATCCAACCAAAATCTGGTATTCCTCCCATCACCCAACCGAACTTGAAGGCCATCACAAAGCACATCAGCCCCTACAAAGATGGCACGACAATTAGAGGAGGAAGAAGGCCGGCAAGGATAGTCTTCCAACAGCAAGTTACAGACCTCCCCATTCAGATATTTAGAGGACAACCCTCTAACCCAAAGACTAGTAGGATTGTAAATCATTCTCCACCCCACTTTGGAAAGGAGAGCTAGGTTCATGTCCTCAGCCTGCTTGATACCAAGACCTCCCTTTTTCTTGCACCGGTAGACAGTTTCCCACTTTATCATATGGACCTTACGAGCCCCATCAATGCTACCCCAAAGGAAGTTCCTATTACTTATATCCAACTCATTACAAACACTGACAAGCAGCTTAACAGTTTGCATAGAGTAGACCGGAATCGCAGCTGCCACAGCTTGAATAAGGGTCACACTCCCAACCATGTTCATGCACTTACTTTTCCAAGAGGCCATCTTTTGCTGAACTCTCTCAACCATACTCTAGTAACTGCTCCAAGTCACCCGTTTATGCACTAGCGGGGCCCCCAGATATCTACCAAGATCGTTTGTTACCGGGGAACCACAAATTCTACTAATCCTCTATGCCAATCTCCTAGGCACATTAAGAGAGGAATAGATCTTGGACTTGTCAAAGCTAATCGACTGACCTGACGTAGAACAAAACATATTTAGGCACCTTTTAATGATCCTGGTTTGGCTGATGGTAGCTTCAGAAAACAATAACAAGTCATAAACAAAACAAAGATGAGAGATCTTCGAACCAGACCTGGAAAGCCTAACTGCACGTCATTTTTTTCTTCCTACCTCCCTATTAATTACATGAGTGAGCTTCTCTAAACAAAGAACAAATAGGTAAGGGGATATGGGATCCCCTTACCGCAGACCCCTCCCTGGCCGAAAAGCATCAGTCGCCTCCCCATTTACAATTACCTGAGAAGAAACCGTAGTAACACACTACATCAGTAGCCCCATTATAGAATCCGGAAGCCCAACCTCCCTCGGCACATACTCCAACAAGTCCCAGTTCACTCGATCACACGCCTTGGAAAAGTCAATCTTCCCAGCTAAGAAACCCTTCCGGCCTTTAGACCGACTAAACTTGTGTAGCAGCTCCTATGCCACAATGATGTTATCCGTGATCTGCCTCCCAGGGATAAAGCTAGCTTGATTAGGATTTATCAATTGCTGCAGGATGGGTCATAATCTCCCCACCAAGATCTTAGAGATAACCTTGTACACCGTGTTACATGAGCTAATTGGACGCATTTACCCCATCATAGTAGTATTTTCTACTTTCAGAACCAAGGTAATCAACGTAGTATTTAAAGTCTCTGGGAGCCCAGTAGCAAACACCTCTTACACCATACGACAAACATCAATCCCACAAACATCCCAACAATGCTGGTAGAAAGAAGCAGAAAACCGATCAGGACCCGGAGCCTTATGGCCTCCAATAGCAAAATCATATTTCTAATCTCATCCACCCTCACCGGAGCACTCAAAGCTTGACCTAATTCCACATCAAAAGTCGGAAATCCCTTAGGGAGGCCCGTCATTCCAATACACTCATGATCAATAGTGAACAACTTCTGAAAAAAGAGAACATCAATTTGTTTCATACTTGGGAGATGGGCCACCCAATTACCAGCATCATCCAACAACCCACTGAGTTTGTTCCTCCTTCTAATCACCGTAGACATATGGAAAAATTTGGTATTGCGGTCCCCCTCAACAAGCCACTGCACACGAGATTTTTGTCTCCACAACACCTCCTCTTGTTCAAGCACCGCATCATACTCCACTTGTAACTCCTTCTCCAAGTTCTCAAGGTATCGTGTAGGATAGGCAGCCAATGCTTTCCGAACCCCAGTCAACCGATCAAGGACTCTACGTATCCTGGTTTTCAAGTGACTAAACACATCCCTATTCCACCTTCTTAGAGCCTCCATAAATCGGTGCTGACTCATAAAGAAACCACCGTCCCTATTCCAGCTCTCAGTAGCAAACTGATTAAACTCATCATGCTTCAATCACATAGCCTCAAACCGAAAGGGTCGCAACCTAGGGTTACCCGCTCATTTGGGTTCAACCCTAACAGTAAAAGGACAATAGTCCGACTTAGCCCGCGCCAAGTGCCAAATGCAGGCGTCAGGGAAGCGGAGTCGCCATCGCTCATTACACAAACCACGGTCATTCCGCATCATCACTTTTGCACCCTTCCCTGATTAGTGGACCACGTAAATCTGGCCCCCACATACCCCAAATCAATCAATCCAGAACGATCGACCCAATCACACATGCTTCCACGTCTGAACGTCCCGCGCCGGCTCCACTTTTCACTGGCCCAAAGCACCTCATTGAAGTCCGGCATAACTAACCATGGGACATCATGAGAGTTAGACACCCCCTCCAAGTGACCCCATAGAAAACTGCGTTGAAGGGCATCCGGGATAACATACACCATTGAAAACAACCACTGCTCAGCCCCCAAAATCGATACTATGGCTGTAATAGCCTGAGGATGGTGGTCCACCATAGAAATTGTCAAGCATCCCAGAGCACCCAAATCCGTCCCGAAAAACCCACCGCCTCCACCAACTCAAAATTCGAAAAATCCAGAGAGCTAATCACCTTCCTCTATCTCTATCACCACTGATTCGTGGTTCCACCAACACACACAAACTGACATCATTATCCCTACAATGGTCCCTCACAGCACGCTGCATAGTCTTCCTACCAGACCCTCTCATATTCCATGTCATAATATTTATCGTCATAAATAATGGGAATAGAGATGAACAAGGAATACCGAAACTTAGCCCATGCGGACATCTCTTTCACCATTAGGAGAGCCACACCCAGCCGTCTCATTCTCAGAGCCACTCAGATCCACCGCATCATCCTAATTTTCCATCCTACTCTTCCCACCTTTGTGGGTCTCCAGGGCCACAGTGTCATTCCTTCTATCATCGATCTCACCTATGTGCCCAGTGCCTCCCCCCCCCCGTGTCACCATCCAGAGGTTTTTCACCATAGGGGATCACCATATCCGTCGCACCAGGATGCCCACCAAATATACTAGTCGTCTCTGTAGCATCTTTCATCCCACTCCTACTCCTAAGAGTACGGGTGCTAGCAGAACCACTCAGGGTGCGAGTCACACGACGAAGCAGAGAACGAGTGGCCAATCCTATAGCCAGAGAGCCAAGACTGCCCATAATTTCTAGAGAATGAGACACTAGGGAATTCGTGATCTCCTTCAGACCTTACGCAACCGTCCCACCCTGCGTTTGGACGTACCACTCCCTTTCTTCTCACCCTCCGAACCTCCCTTATCTTGCTTCTGACTCACACCTAACTTCTCAAACTCCCTATGAACCCCCAAACACATGGTCCCTCCCATTTCCTGTAACATCTCCCGTAGCCTCTTCCACATTTTTCTCCAGAACCTCTAAAGCTGCAAACCGTGAGCCTTCACGTTGATGCAGTGGTTCACCACCAACTGCCCTTTCCTTCCCTAGTATCTTTGGATCACGTAAACCGTGAGGATTCTGGTTACCCTTACGCCCTGGAACTAGGTTCCAAGCCCCAAAACCCAATGGACTTCCCGTTTCCTTCCCCAAGCCCGTAACACCATTCTGCTCTGCCATGCCTTGCTCCCCTTGGTCTCTGGGACCATTGTCCCCATCATATCATTATCACTATTATCCCCATCCCCATGTTGTACCTCTCTCATGCCCAAACAGTGATCTCGATTCAAACCCACATGTTTACAGCCAAAGCATATGTCTGGAAGGTTTTCGTACTCCACACGCACTGCCTTCCCTTCCACTTGCAGATACGGTGTCAATGGCTTAGCAAGGTCAAGCTCAGCATGCACTCGGACGTACTTACCTCGAGATTGATTGATTGTATGCACATTCACCTTATAAAGCGTGCCCAGCAAGTTACCGATTGGTTTCACTGTTTCCTTGGTGAAGTACTCCATGTAGATTCTCGAAAATCGAGCCCATATTGTCAATCTCCCAATTTCCTCTTTCTCTGCATCAAATTGAGGTCTCCACTTTTGAACAAAGAGGTATTGCCCAGCAATAACCCATGGCCCCTCTGTAAGTACGTACTGCAAGTCGTCCCTCAGTTCAAAACGGGAGATAAAATACTTATTAGCGATATCCACAACCTGTATAGATCCCTTGATTTTCCATCGTTGTCTTGGCCTAGATTCCAGGAAACCAAATGTATGATCCCTGCCAACAAACTTGATAATCACAGAATTTTGCCAAGTTCGGTGCAATCGTCCTTTCACCTCTTCAGAAAAACGAATCGCTAGACCAATAAGAGACTCCTTCACCATATAGTCCCTCTCACCAAGCTCCTAAGTCTCATCCACAAGTAGCACTTGCTTGCTTTTTTCCTGCATAGACATTGTCGTTCTGCAGGATCTCCATGAAAGAGTGAGACTTCTTGGGCACGTCAGACCATCCCTCCTCACTCACCTCCGCATCACCCATCGCATCCTCGCGATGAAGCCGTTTAGAAGACCCAGCAGTCCTCACATCCGCCGCCCCTTCAGCCCCCACTAGCTGTGAGGCCGCGAAGTGGAAGCCACCAAAACTCACTGCCACCGTTCCTTTTTTCCTCAAACCCTATTTTCCTGCACGTGAAGCGCGTTCTTTTTTTCCTCCAAGAATTTTGTTTTTAATCTAAATACTTTTGTATTGTGTTATATAGACTATATGGAGGAATGCCTTTAGCCCCCTATACACATTGCTTAGAGAATAGAGGACTACAACTTCCGTTCTTGGTTGCGCAACCTCAGAATCTTGCTACTCTTGAGAAGTTTGCAGATGTGTTTGGATAGTGCTCCACCCAAGACTACGTCGATTTCTATATTCCATGATTGAGGAGGAGCACTAAAGGCAACACGAGAAATGGCCAATTCTACGTGCCTAAATTCTTCTGCATCTTCAAAATTTGTATTATGGGGGAGTCCATACAATGGAGCACCGGTTCAAGAACATGGACTCTAAATGTTTGGTCAAAATAACATTTTTCTTATCCTTGCAGGAAATATAAATAAATAAATAAGGGCAAATTACATTTTATTACTAGGTTTACACTTTGTAATAGATTCATATATGACCTTTCAAATGTTGCAATTACTCCTATAAACTCTTCAAAACGTGACACTTCGGCCCGTCCATTTAAATTTTTCGTCTCAACTTCCATTAGATATTGACATGACTTTTTCAACTGTTATCAATTTCAATTTACTCATTTTTGCTCTCAAAACTAAGAGAAGGGAAGCGAAATCGGGAAAAAAAAACCCAAATTAGCCGTCAAAATGGGCAAATTGACTGACACTCCCTTTTAATGAGGTTGATAACAGTTGAGAAATGTGACCCATAAACACCACGTTAGCATCTAACGAAAATTGAGGCAGAAAATTTAACAGACATGCCAAGGTGCCACATTTTGAAGAGTTCAAATGTCATGTATGAATATGTTATGAGGTGTAAAATACGGAATAGTAAAATATAATTTGCCCAATAAATAAAGAGTTTTTCAATTTTGGGATCATAATAGTAGGAACTGGAGAGGGTCCTTTTTTTTTTTTTTTGCGAAGACACACTAGGGATTGTCTTCTAATCCTTTTATCCGAGACCTCGAATAAAAAACAAAAGCAAACACAAGAACAAAAAATGGTGAATCAAAAAACAAGAAAGAAAAAGCCCAAAAATAAGAAAACAAAAAAGAGGAAATAAATAATCGCATCCATTGAATTCCTCCTCACAAGTTCTCAACTCGCAAGTCGGTGTGTTGCAGGAAGTTGCTAGCCAGTCACCACAGTCCTCTCTCTCACTGTCCCCGTCTCTCTGTCTCTTTCTCCCCCTCCCCTCTTCGGGAGCTCCGCCACATTTCAAAATACACCAAACCAAAATTCTCTCTCTCTCTCTCCCCCCTTTACATTTGCAATTCCCAATTCCCAATTCCCAATTCTCATTCATTTTTGTTTCTCTAAGAGTTTGTAAGAATGGAGAGCTTCGCCCTCCACTCTCTTTCCACCTCCTCCTTCTCTCTCTCTACCCGTGCTTCCCTAATCCGCCGATCAAAACCCATCCTCAAATCCCCACCCTCCATCCCCAAATCCTCCACATCATCTCTCTCCCTCTCCACCCTCCGATCACCGGCCCTCTTCGCCTCAAAACCAATCTCCTTCTCTCCTCCCTCAAAGCCCAACAAAATCCACTTCCCAATTCAAGCCTCTCAATCCCCACTGTTCCAAACCACTGTCCCGCTGCCGCCTCAAGGCGCCAAACCCCTTCCCTTCATCATCACCATTGCGATAGGCCTTATCGTCTGCTTCTTGGTCCCCAAGCCAGTCCAAGTCTCCGCTCAAGCCTGGCAATTGCTCGCCATTTTCCTATCCACCATTGCTGGACTTGTCCTCAGCCCATTGCCCGTTGGCGCTTGGGCTTTTCTCGGCCTCACCACGTCCGTTGTTACCGGAACACTGTCGTTTACGACGGCCTTTGGTGCTTTTACCAATGAGGTCATCTGGTTGATTGTCATTTCCTTTTTTTTCGCTCGTGGGTTCGTGAAGACGGGTTTGGGGGATCGGATTGCTACATATTTTGTGAAGTGGTTGGGGAAGAGCACACTGGGTTTGTCTTATGGGTTGACAATTAGCGAGGCACTTATTGCTCCGGCCATGCCCAGTACCACGGCCAGGGCTGGTGGTGTTTTCTTGCCCATTATTAAGTCCTTGTCCCTATCTGCTGGGAGTAAACCGGGTGATCCTTCCAAAACAAAGCTTGGTTCTTACCTCATTATGTCTCAGTTTCAGGTTTGTCATCTTTTACTCCCTTATATTTCACAAAGTATTTATATTTATGAGAGATTTAATGGTTTGGGCGTATCCTAGTTCAACAAGTTATTAACCTTTCTAAGTTATGTATTATTTATCGGTAGAGTATGCTTAGAAGTTCGTTGAAGTACTCTGTTTACTTAATATTTTATAAAATGCCCCTCAGGCCATATATACTTTTACTGCTTAAGCTTTCCTTGTTCAATGTGATTTCTATTTTGTAATGTTGGCGCAAACTCTCTGTCCTAGGAGTCATGAAGCATTGCAATAGATGAAAACCAATGAGTTTGATTTGTTCCTTTCCGACGAAAAGAATTTCTTCTTATTTTCTATCTTTTTCTTCTAACCGCCACCCACTCCCCTTACTCTAGTTGTCGTTGAATTACACACAAGATGATTTTTTTCGCTCCCTACTAATTAACCCTGATTCATTTCTGACTAAGAGAAGGAGTTCCTGCATAATAAGCCCTTTTTTCTGCATAATCAGTTCTTAGGGCATGTTAACTTACCGGAAATGGCATTAGAAGAAAGGGAATCATACCAATTCCTGGCTTTTCCATGTTTACTAACACATAAGGGTTCACAAAAAAGTTGAGTCCCACCTTAAAATCCATAGTCAAATACCCCAAAGTCAGGAATTACATGGACTAGGGGGGAGTAGTTGGTCCCATTCCCAGTCATTCCATAAGTTACCCAATTCCTGGTTTCTTCATTCCAAGTAAACATGCCATTAGTTTACTTGGGTTTTGGCTTTTTGTTCCTGCACCTCAAAGCATTCCAAGTATCTTCAAACAATGGCCAGCAAGTCCTTTATGAACTATGTTTTATAAAAATGGTTTTTGTCTCCCCCTGGGTAATTCAAACATAACAAAACTAAACAGGTGAGTGTTTGTTTGAAGAGAAAAAGCCATCTTCATGGGTAATTTGGAAACAACTGTAGGCAAAGTGCTAAGAAGACCAGAACGGACTCATGTTGCCACAGTTCCTGCATCAGTGAATTGTATTAAATTGTAAATATAGATCAATTAAGTAATCAAACTGTTGATTTTAGTGTTTTGAGTATTTTCCATATGCTTTATTTTTGCAATTGTCCCGGACTTGTACCTTGAAAACATGGCCTGCTTGAAAATGTGGTCTGCTTGAAAGAAAGGGCAGGCACTTTCCTGTTTCAAATAAGAGAATCACTGTCTTTATTTACGCAGTATTAAACCTATTTACTATTTTGTTTTTATATTTCATAATTCAACATTTAAGTATTGCATACTCGTGTTTGTTGGATCAAAACATGTTATTTCTGTCTATGTGATTGCTGTGTAACTTATGCTTCTGTGTTGTGTGATGGATGACAGTCTGCTGGTAACTCTAGTGCTCTTTTCTTAACGGCTGCAGCTCAAAATCTGCTGTGCCTTAAATTAGCTGAAGAACTTGGGCTGATAATTTCAAGCCCCTGGGTATCTTGGTTCAAGGCTGCTAGTGTACCAGCATTAATTTCGCTTCTAGCTACTCCGCTAGTCTTATACAAGCTTTATCCTCCAGAAACCAAAGACACGCCTGATGCCCCTGCCATTGCTGCAAAGAAACTGGAGCGTATGGGTCCTGTTACAAAAAACGAATTCATTATGGTTGGTACAATGCTTCTTGCCGTCTCTTTGTGGGTCTTTGGGTACGTAGTTTTTCTTGCTTTGCACTATTTACTATTACTTTTACATTTCCCGTTGATCAAAACTGCATATCCTTCTGTTTGGGGAATCTGATTCATTCTGCACTTAGAATAGGACTTTGCTTATGATGCTCCCATGGACTAATGATTACAACCACATGGAATTTCATTTATAGTTTTCATATGAAGCTCTTTTTTTTTTTTTAATTATCTGTTCTATTCCCAACAGAGTTTATTTTTCAAAGTCATCTTTAGTGGGTCAAGTATAAATTTGTGACTTATGGTCATTTTTGGTGGGTCATATTGAATTGGATTGGTTATCTCTTCAAATCCAATGTATTTTGAAGGTCGAAGTGAATGTTTTTTCATGGGATTAGAGGAGATTAGACATAGAAGGAAACTTATACCATACAATCCCCTCAATGAGTAGGACTAGAAGAGGTAAGTTTCCTTCAATGTCTAATCCCCTTACAATGAAAAATCATTCACTTGTACCTCCAAATACATTGAATTTGATGAGTTATCTAATACAATCCTATACAGCCAACCAAACGTGGCCTTGGATTCTGCTTGGGGGATAAACTAGTTGGATTACCTGGACGTTTATCTCTACGATCATAATGCTTTTGATTGTGGCGTTTAGAGAGCTGATTGTATGAATTTGTTCAACAGTAGGAGCAAGATGAGCTTGTTTTATGTGTTATGATTCTAAATGGTACTGATTGTAGACGCCGTCGGTGAGGTAATTCTCCCAATAGGTTTGTTCCAAGAATGTTGTAGATACCTGACTAGACGTGATAACTGTAAATGATTAATACTTTTCATCCATCACTGTAGTTGCTTTCCTTTAAGAAAGCAGTTTTTAAATTTTCTAGAAAACTCGCTTGATGATAAACCTTCGCAGAACAATGGGGTCGCTCCATTATGACCTGGTTGCAAGTTTGAAATGGGAAATAGATTCTTTGCAAGAGCAGTTGGGTTTTGTACAATTGACTATCCAAACCCTCCAATGGGCACTAAGATGCCCTTTTCTTAAAGAGTGTTAGTTGTTGAAAAATACTCTTGCAAGTTTGAAATACTTTTCTTCGGATTTTGTTTCTACTCCACAGTGATTTGGATGCTTTAGGATGAACAGCTCCCTCAAATTCAGTTTTTGTGAGTCCATTTCACTTTTTCAGCTGTGTCTTGCTAGTCATTAGTGTCAGGAATATGCTTTAACCATTTTTTACATATGACTTACCAAAAGGGGGAAAAGAACACATGCGCCTTTCTTTCTCAATTTCATATCCAACTGTATATCCGCGTTTACCTATTAGATATCTTACTTCCAAAGCTTTCTAGTCAGAAAAGAACTTGAATTGTGAGTTCAAGGATGATGGCAAGTGGCTTCTACCATATGATCTTTATTTTGGACTTGAAGAACATTATTTAATCTTATTTTGCCCTATCATGTTTAAATTTGTTTTAATTATTGTGTACGGTAAAGATCTTTAGTGCAACATTTACAATGAGAAAGATATTTCTTGTTTTTTTTCTGGGTTACATTGGAGGATTCCAACACTGAACCTACCCTATCCCTAACCCATATCATCACCGTCCCATGCACTTGAGATAACCTCAAGGGCTATGAGCAAGAACCCCCTATATTTTTTCTGTTCGTGAATTCTCTAGGAATGCATTTTTTCCTTTTCTGCCCATTTTTTTTTATTCATCAAGTCTTTTCTTTATTCTCTTGCAGAGACGCTCTTGGTATAGCAAGTGTAGTGACTGCAATGATTGGCTTATCTATACTCCTTGTGTTGGGAGTCCTTGATTGGGATGACTGTTTAAGCGAGAAATCAGCATGGGATACACTCGCTTGGTTTTCTGTTCTAGTTGGTATGGCTGGCCAATTGACAAACCTTGGCATTGTAAATTGGATGTCGAGTAGTGTAGCCAATACCCTTCAGTCCTACTCTTTGAGCTGGCCAGCTGCATTTTGTGTTCTTCAGGCTGCTTACTTCTCCATCCACTACCTCTTTGCAAGTCAAACAGGTCATGTAGGTGCTTTATACTCTGCATTTCTTGCCATGCACTTGGCAGCTGGGGTACCCGGTGTGTTGGCAGCGTTGGCCTTAGCTTACAACACAAATCTTTTTGGGGCTTTAACACATTATAGCAGTGGTCAGGCTGCTGTATATTTTGGAGGTATGCACCCTTACAACCTCACTTGCATAACGTTATAATCTGTTGATGCTGATGACTGATAAGATTTTGTTTGTTGTTTCCGCACAGCTGGTTATGTTGATCTTCCTGATGTATTCAAAGTGGGCTTCGTAATGGCTCTTGTTAATGCTGTCATCTGGGCGGTAGTAGGATCATTCTGGTGGAAATTTTTGGGCCTCTACTGATTTTTCAGTTTGCCTGTAAGTAGATTATCGGTGTTAGCCCATTATTTTATTTTCAGAGCAGAATTGAGGCGATCATTTTATCACATACAATTACAATACACCATTTCAAAATTTAGCTCTATTTTACTGTTGCATAACTGCAGTGACAAATTGATAAGTGAATTATTATTTTGGCAGAGGCCAATAATAAAAAGTGAAACCATAGGCCCAGCAGCTACAGTTTAAATTATTCTGTAGCCAGCAGTACGACCTCCTGTATATGAATTATGAAGCACAAATTTTGTTCTCTTAAATTATCTCCATCCCCAAGCATCTACATGTTAACCCGGGAGTAGTCATCTAACCAGATCGGATGAGAAACTTTGATTTGTTTGAGTAACTTTCTGCTAGTTTCCTTGGGGGAGTCTAATTTGGAATTAGTCCCACCGACTTGTTCATATTTGTAAGAGTTAATTAAACTTTAGTATCATGTATTTGACATCAAATTTCAAAGTTATATTTAATTTTTTAAATTATGCATTTTAATACTCCCAAATTTTTTAAAATATTTCACCTTTATCCCATTACTTCAATGCAAGGGAGGATAAGATTGTTGATGCTAAATTTTGATTCTGAATATCAATGATCATCAGGACCAAATTCCAAGTTATTTACTTTTCTTTTTAAAACTAAATATTCTTTATGTTTTAAAATTGTGTTCTCAATAAATCCATGCTAACAGTCGTCAACAATATTTAGTTTTTAAATTAAGTAGTTTTCAACGATATCTGAGTTTAGTATCACTCTCACTCTGACGTACACCATGATTTGAGTTGGATTACGTACACCATGATTTGAGTTGGATGTTTTAGAGTTAATTTTAAAAACAGAACCACAATCAGTTAGGCGGATTGTATGATGGACTTGTGCCACATATGTGTATATTTCAATAAAATGAAATAAAATATTTCTGCCTAACCGCCCACCCCAATAGCCAATGATTGACTGCCAATATGGTACCTGAGACACCTAGGCGGATTTTCCCAAATCGGAGCAGCAAGGGGGCGCCTAGCGGACTTTTAGAACGTTGGCTTTTTTGGTTCATGTGGCACTTAACTCTCTGCCTCCCAAATTTGCTCATCTGATTATCTCCTACAACACTCAAAAGGAGAAAGGGAGTCGCAATGAGCTCAATGTAATTTGTGCTCAATAGGAGGAAAGACTCAACAAGGGAAGCTCGTGAGGTTAATCTTGTCAAACTAGTGAGGACAAAAAGAAAGGTGGCTCTGGTAATTAAGCCTTTACCTTCTGGTTCTAATCCTTCAAATGTATTTGGTGAAGATAATCATTCAGCTTCTAAAGGGTCTCACAATCTTAAGGCTGTAAAAAGTAAAAACTGATGTTATTAAACCTCAAAATGGTGGCAAATGCTTTTGATGCAAGAAAAAAGGTCACATGAAGACTGAAGATTTCAAGATATGACTTATTAAGAAAGGTACTTAAATGATTTATGTTTCTTTTGAATCAAATCTAGTTTTAGTTCCTGCAAATTCTTGGTGGTTTGACACTTATTGTTTCATGCATATTACAAACTCGAGTTTCACAAGGAAGACAACATTTCAGTTTAGGCTATGTTCAGGTTTTGTTTTAGAATTACAAAATTTCCTTTATTTTAGTTTCAAAATTAGTTCAATCTGGGTTTTCTTTCATTGTAGATGATGAGTGTAAGAATGTATCAGAAAAATAAATTTGATGTTTTGCTTGGAGTGCGTTTCTGGAAAGTGATTTATGGCAATTTCCTTGTTCTTATTAGGTGGATTGTCTTAATATTGAATCTTTTAGTTCCAAAAGAACTGGTTTGAATGACGAATCTTCTATGCCAATTGCCGAAGCTTGTTGAGGATATTGGTGTAGGTGAAGCTCAATAAGTAAATTGCAATTTTCAGTTTGAAGAGGTAGAGGTAGAGCTTGATTGCACACAAGTCTCAGATGTAACTATATGTGAGGCGTGAGCTACCTCTGAATTTGAAGAACAACCTGGAACAGAACCAGCTTTTGATCTCACTCAAGATCGTCAATCTGAACAACCATTCATATATCCTAGTAGGACCAGTGGTTCAAGAGCAACCAGTTAGAAGATAATCTCGAAGGGTCAGAAAACCAGCTATTTCAAATGGCTACATGGTCAGCCTACATTATGCAAGTTCAATGGAAGATCCAATCAACTATCTAGAAGCAATTCAAAGTCCACAAGCTCAATTATGGCAGAAAGCAATGGTTGAGGAGCTCAAATCCATGGAAAATAACAAAGTTTGGGCTCTTGTTGATTCAGGTCAATTAGTAAAGTGTGTGGGCTGTAAATGGGTCTATAAAACCAACAAGGATTCAAATGAGAACATAGAAAGGCATAAGGCTCGGCTTGTTGCAAACGGATTCACACAAAGGATTCATTGAGAATCATCATAGCAATAGTAGCATATTTTGACCTGGAGTTGCACCAGATGGACGTCAAAAATACTTTTCCTAATGGAGACTTGCAAGAGAAGATCTACAAGATGTAGCCACCAGGGTTTGTTGAAAGGTAGAAAGAAGTGAACAACTCGTATGCAAGCTAAGCAAATCCGTTTACAGGCTGAAGCAAGCGTGGAGGCAGTAAGGTTTGATGAATGCATCTACTTAAAGCTCAGCGGTTCTAAATTCATTTTTCTGGTTTGATATGTTGTTGTTGATATCTTATTGGCTAGTAGTGATTTGAATTACTGCAAGACACCAAGAGAATGTAGTTTTCCCACTAATAAGAAGAAGAAGACCAAAAGACTTGAGCTTGAAGGCTTATGGATGTGAAATACTTGGTTATGTTCAATTTCCCCCCCAAAAAAAACTTGAAGGCTTAAAATTCTGTTTCAAGAAATGGTAATAGAAGCATATGGTGTTTTTCCTCGTAAAGAAAAACAAAAGCTAGTAATTGCAGAGTGCCAGCTAGTGCAGTACAAGTTGCATAAAATTCTCTCTAGTCTGCTACCTATAAAGATGGAAATTTGATATATTTTTATAAAATCAAAACACCCTGCTAACATTTTATTGGAAGGACATATTGTTTAAATGATGCGGCGAATCAAATTAAGAGAATTGGAAGACTGATATCCAAAACAAATCCGCGAATTAACAAGTTTTACCTTTCTTCCATTTTCGTTTTTTTTTTCTTTGGTTTTTTTTTTTCCGTGAATTTATTCAGACCGCAATTTTTTTTAAATTTCTCTATTGTTCCATTTTATATGCCTTGTGTGGATCCCTATCTAGTATCTACAGCTATTTACCCAATCTACCCTGAACTTGTACCCCTTTGCTAATTTTCCTCGTGAACTTTTTTTTCTACCAATTTTCCTTGGACTTATAGCCAATTTCCCCCCTATGGCTACATTTTGTCTAAAATTTTGTTAAATTTGTCACCTTTCAAGCAAATAAACATGTCATATAACATTAATAAAGGAATAATTACTCTGAACGTATCATATTTAATGACCAACATGTGGTTTTTATGACGAAAAATTGGATAAATGGTGGGTAAATATGATGAGAGGGGGTAAATTGGCTATTTATAATAATTTAGAGGAAAATTGGCTTAAATAAAAGTTCAGGGGGGAAATTTGCAAGGGGTACAAGTTCAAGCGGCAAATTGACAAATTACTCTACAATTTACATGCATGGGTCTCTCTTCCTTTAGATACCATAGCCATAGGTAACTGCTTACAGTAAACAGTTATGCGCTTTCACTAATTAATAACTTATTCCTCTTATTACTTGTTTTTCTTTTGTTTTTACTTATGCCTGATCTGTTTTGAGCTTCCATATTTACCCCTGATTTTAACGGAAAAAAATGACAGTATATGAAAAGGGCCAAAAGTGCAACACATCACTTAATTGTAGGACCATAACAACTAATTTTGAGTTTCAGGGACTAAAATATAACTAGCGGTATAAAATTCAGCGACTTAAACCAATAATTAAGCCAAATAATAAACATTTGGGATACACATTCAAAATGTACATAATAATCTAGTAATACTTACATGCAAAATGCAACATTCATAATGCATTGCCTCTTCAATGTACATCACAAGTATGAACTATGAATACTGCGAAATCAACCAGTATAAAAATTCTAAATTAATTCCATAGGGTAGGTAAACACAGAAAAAAAGCATAGAAAATGTTAAAATTGCCATAATATGTACTGTACATAAGGCTTTCCATACATCTTACCTGAAAATTGTTGCATTCCATTTGCATCAGAAATCAGAATTCATCGAATGATCTTAGCTTTTCAAGGATCAGTCTTTCTTGCTGGGCATCTATTGTAGATATAGTCAAGAGATCAACACAATTTCTGGGTTAGTTGCAAAGCCAAAACTCCTAAATGTACACATAATTCAATGGAATTTCATTTTAATTTTTCTGAAAAGCTTTATAGTAGGCGCATAAACCCAACAATATGACGTTGCAGAAAAATGCATATAAAGAATCTAAGCTTTCTCATATAATTATCAACACTAAGCTCAATTTGGAAATAGGAAAAAAAAAAAATAGCTACACCACCCCCGACCATTTCCATCTTCGCCTTCATATTTTTCAGCTGTTTTTAGTTACTCTATGCACCGAAGAAACAATCAGTTCTACAATCTATAGCATTAGCAAGGAAGGATCCAAACCAATAAGAATCTGCAAAACCCTTCCTTCTCTAGTTTAAAACTCAGCTCGATTTGAAAAAGCAATGTACTCTATTCATGCTTTAAAAATTTGACCGTAAACATTATTTTAACAGAATAGAACTATGGGGGAAACAAACACGGACTCTGTTGCTTGAAAGCACTATACAGATAGGAGTCGATGGTGAAGAGAGTGAAAGTGCTCTCCGAAACACACAGGACTAGATATCTATCTCAAGAAGTGCGCACCACTCTATTCATCTAAATTTTAGGACCAGGCCAAAACTTATTTATCTGCTTCTTAACGTTTAGCAGAAAGGTATAGGTGAATACATGCAAGGACAGAACTTAACAAAGGAGAAATACAAGTAGAAATAGCTGGAAAGGATACATTCCATATCAGGGTTCTCAGTGAAATTAGAATGCAGAGCATTTCCAACACTGTCGACGATGGCTGAAGTGGTCATGGATGATTCAATGCATAAAACGGCTGTAATGGCATCTAACCGAGTGACTTCATTTCTGAACATCAATCTTGCATGTGCTGCAACACAGGCCGAGTCAACATCTTAGGAAGTGAAACAGGAGATTGACTTGAGATAATTCTTCATAAAAAAATAAAACCTGTACCCTGAGCTAGGCGTATCAAACTTTCAAGCATGCGCACAGTTGTCCTAGCTGAATCAAAAAAGATGGAGCAACTGATTGGTTAGAACTACGATAGGACAGTTTTAACAAAGAAAATTTATTTTAAGTCAAACCTGCATTGCCAGTTGCAGATCTTCTTTGAAGTTGATAATAACTACAGATAACTGTCTCAGCCTCCTTCGTAAGGACTGGTCTAAAGTACCCTTTTACAAAGTGAATATATCTGCAAGATTTCCACAAAAACTTGGAACTCATGCTCTCTCAAACATATATAGAATTTGATGCAAGGTTCACACAAAAAATTTACTTGAAACCAATCTGTGTAACATAAGAGAAAACCTCCCCCATTACTGCATACAGTAATAAGGTCAAGTTCATCTAGCATGTCCTAATCCACTTGTTTACAAGCCAGCCTGTTGTATGTGATTATTTATTTTGGAAGAATACTCCAAATAAATAATTATGGACTGTTGCTTAAAAACACTTATTCAAATATGTTTATTCTATTATCTATTTGTTTCATCTTTTGATGATGTGGCAGCCACCTCAGCTCAAGGAGTTGAAATGGTCAAATCCAATTGTTTAACTAAAGGTCCTATCCTTCAGCTATTCCCATTGGTTTTGCTAGCTACTGATGAAACTAATTTAGTTTAATATTGAGCTAATTTACATGATATCTAAGGCGAATTGCTAGGAAGCTTTCATCGCCTATTTTGTTTTGGTCCCTTAATTTCTTTATATATGAAGGCTAGGCTTAAGTGTCGCTATGGACCATTAATTTTACCTCCAGTTACATTTTGGTTCTTGAACTCTAAAATTAGTAGCTATGGTCTTCCAATTTAGTGGGGTGTTGTACTCTGGGTCTTTTCCATCAATTCCATCGAGTTTTCCATTAAATTCAGGGGTAAGCTCGATAACTCAACCCAAATATTTAGAAATAAATCAAATAAACTAATAACTGGAGAAAAAAACGGAAAAGAAATTCAAGGTGGTTAAATTGAAGGCAACCACATCAAATCTGAATTTTCTTTTCATTTTTCATTTTTTAAATTTTAGTTTTTAGTTTTTAGTTTTTCTTTTCCTTTATTTTTTTATGTTTATTTTATAAAGGATTTTATTGAATTATTGAGTTAAAACTTTAATTTAATGAAAAAAATGACGGACTTAATGTAAAGGACCAAGACTGCAACGTATCACTTAATTGGAGGAACATAGCAACTAATTATCAAGTTCTGGACCAAAATGTAACTAGGGGTATAGCTCATGGACTATTGAAGCAATGAATATGAAGGCCAAATAAGGCTGTATATTACTTTGGAGAACCATAGAAGTTCAGGGACCAAAATGTAACCGGGGTATAATTCAGGGACCACAGGAACAATTAAGCCATGAAAGCTATATAAGGCTGTATATTACTCATTCTATAGGATATGGCAATTCTCCATTTGTTAAATTTTTTGTCCAATAAAGACAATCCACATAAATATATTTTACCATCAGTGCATTAGTATCAGCACATAGCCAGAGAAAGATGGAAATTGCATCACATATATGCCAGATTAGGTACAATAGATAACAGGATTAGTAAAGAGCATGTCGAAAATAACAATGTAGGAGGGAACTATGGAAGGCACCTCCTATTTCTAGCCCAGCCACTGAACCAAAAGAGGAGCGTTTGATCCAGTAATACCATACCAAGTCCACCCATTTGCCGAAAGTGCAATAATATTTACACAGGCAAGCATATTTGCATTTGAAGAGTTTGCTAATGGTCATTACAAAATGCTATACATGTTATTTTAAATGTTTTTTTCTCCTCTATTAGCTAAGTTTTAGTAATACCCTCCCTGTTGCAAAGCATAGTACTTAGGCACTTTGATCTGGCCCAGCCACAGTGATTAGACCCAGCCACATTTGCATGTATTGACAATTAGATTGTCTCACAATAGATAATGGTTTCCAACAGTTTTTAGGTGGGATACCTTCCATTATAAACAGGTAATGTTATAAAAATCGATAGGCGGTAATGGAGCGGCGGGGCGGGGCGTAGTGCCTAGGGGCCTCGGCGAATTTTAAAAAAAATTAATAATATATTAAGTACTTCCAAGTAATTCTAGAATAATGAGTACTTCAAAAAACAAAAAAATTGTATTTGGAAACATAAATGTGCGAAATGGAAGTTCTGAAAACATAAACATAAAAATCAAAAATGAGATGGAAGGGTTGAGAGTTAGAGTGGAACTTAAACCTAAAAGTTCTAATTTCGCCCCAAATAAAATTGTAAAAAACAATAAAAAATTTCCACCTAGGGCCTATCCTATAGTCGGCTGCCTAGGCGGCGCCTGATGCACCAAGGCGATTTGCACAAAATTGGAGTGGCAAGGGGGCGCACAGCGCCCAGGCGGGGATTTTTAGAACACTGTAAACAGGTGATGCAAAGTGTCAGAGTTTCACCTTCACAGAGGATAAACTAGAATAGAAAAAACTAAAATCACAATCTTTATTTACTCAAATGCCTTTCTAGGCAAATTAATAGTGCCCTAACCAATACCTAACTGCCAAGAGTAACACATTGTGGTGTCACAACAATGGATTTATCTCTTTAGTGTATGGTAGGTCAGCCCAACCTGAGAAGTTTATAATTGTTTTCTTTTTTTCTGACACCTAGAAATTACCCAAATCTTGTTGGTCGATTCAGATCGAAACTGGTCCCCCCGCCGAATCCTACAACCTTTGGGAAGTAGGAATCTCTAGCAAGCTAGGTAACCTAGCCTACGTTTGGGAATTGAACCCACAGACCACATGGGAGCAAACCAAAGGCCTGACCACTCAACTAACCCCTCGTTAATGAGTGCAAATAACAAACCTGATAAAGCAGATTTTTTTGCCTGATCCTAACCAGAAAATTTATCTATACAGAGACAGCTAAGATAGAAATATCAGGATTTTAAGTTAAGCTTCAATTGAAGAAATATGTGTACCTACGCAGCATATGAAATGGCCAGGTGTGTGCTAAATCTTCATCATGCTTTTCATTGTCAGGTTCTCCCTGAAGTTGTTTATTAAAAAGAAAAAAAAAGAGTAAATGATAGATTCGTCCAAATGGCTGCATGAGTCATGACAACCGGGTCCAACTTACAAGATCATAACAGAAGATTACCTCAGAAAGAATGTGAGACGACACAACGCCATCCCATTCAGGATTCTTTGTATCCAAGAGTACGAGGACTATATCAAATCTGCTCAATAAGGGACCAGAGAGTGCCGTATTGACAGACAGAGCTACAGAAAGTTGAGAAATATGAAAATCAGAAAACAAAATTTAGGATCAGCTGAGTGACTGCATATAGAAGAAATATATCTATTAAAAGCAAAGTTTAAGACTTCCCATAATGATTACAGTCAAATCTACCCTAAGTTATTCAAGAAATAGAAAGTTTATAGTCTTCCCCATATATTAAAATTTCCGTAATCAAGAAACCTCTAGAAAAATAAATCCATCAAGAATATCATTTGAATGTAAGCAATACATTGATCAGGATCATATTGTCCCTTGGGATTTGTTGCACCAAAAACTATTGTTTTCGTACAGAGAGTTGTCACGAGACCCGCCTGGAAGAGCATGAGAGGATGAATAGTCAGCATAGAGGGAAAAAAATAGAGCATTACATAAAATAAACAATCAATAAAAGTATAGGGTGTTAACTCCTATAATGGTATGTTTGGATGAGGAACTTTGAAACCAAAGGATTTAGGCTAAATTAGTTAGAAATGAACCACAAAACATTAGATAAAGGGATTGAAAATAACTAGAAGCAAGAATGTAAATAATTACTTCATATGAGTCATTTGAAATCCTTTGTTTAGTGGTTTTGTTATGTTCATGCAGTGCATTTCACGCCAAATTTCGGGAGGCCAGTTCAGGCTCTCTTTATAATTCATACTGGTATACTTCTTTTCGAATGCAATCCATTTGTATATCATCCTTTTTTCAATTGGGAACCACAAAAGTGATTATCCACGGCTGGTTGAGCTCAAGCTCCAGCTTCTTGGTCACCACACGAGCAGAACCAAAGCGAGCAGGACCAGTACCCTTTGTTGTTCTATACCTTGCAATTTCCCTATTTAATTGTTTGTAGTGCCTTTGTTAGTAATATTGCCTAAATGCCTTGGTACTTTGAAGTCTCTCATTGAAACACATCCAAGGATTTTAAACAGAAGAAAAAACATAAATATGTAGTTTAGAGGGGAGAGGGATAAGGAATAAAACACAAAGAAACAGCAGAGGAATCCAATATTAAGAAGATCCTAATAGCAAGCTGTTTATATCATTATATTTTTACGGAGAAATCTACTGTGTTGATAAAAGAAAGGAAAATATATTTCACTGGAGAGTAATGTATCAGACAAACAGAAACCATCTCTATTATTGTTCATGCTGCTTATCAGACCTGCAGCTTATTCTGGTTTTCATAATTTGAAGAGAAAAAAATCACAGAAGATTCAAGAGAAGAGTTTAGAAGGCCAGGATAAATATAGAGAAGCATGGTCAGGATAAACAAATTTATACTTCATTGCCCCACATGGCTGTTGAACATTTACCAACTGAAGCCAACCTTATGCTTATAATCAAGTCTGCACTAAGAGTGGAGGACCATCAGAAGTTATATGTCTACTGAGGCCAGCTTACCTGGGCCAAAGTTTAGGTAATTACTGAAAGCTTGAGAGTAAACTTATGCTTAACCCAAGTCTACATGTCTGCATTGCTAACATTTAGCAAAAATTATTCTGAGAACATTCTGCAGTTTGGCCAAACTTTATTTATTTAACACACTAAATCTACCTTACACAAAGTTTCAAATTTCCCATGAGGACCACATACTTTCCAAAATCTATTTATACTCAAAAGATGTTACCTTGGCAACACTAATAGTCTGCTGCTCCATTGCTTCATGTATGGTTGCCCTATCATGTTCTCTCATGCTGCCAAGGAAGAAGTAACTTGAAATTATATGCCAAGAAGCAAGGAAACAACCACTTAAGTAGTTTAAATTATGCAATGGTCTTAGACTTCGTTAGAATTTCTAAAGAATGAAAATACTTGAAGAAAAATTACAAATTTTATTTCCTTCTTTACAGAAAAAAATCCCAAAAAGTTTGTGCAGATGCATATATCTATTCCCACTTGATTATCATCCAAGGGGATACAAAAGAAGGAACTGCGGCATCTAAGCTTTGAAATTTTCTTTTTATCCATCAAGAAATGACAGAGTTGCTTCCGTAACTTAATGGCATTTACAGTCATTGTTATTGAGAAAGTAAATTACTAAACGAAAGATAATAATGAATGAGGGGAGTCTAATGTGACAAGCATTTACAATTATTGTTGCACTAGTCTTGCCGAGGTTTTACCTGACAGAGGTTAGTCCAATGTGGCTCTACCTCATTAACAAAAAAATAACAATAATATTTAACCAAACTTCT
This sequence comes from Oemleria cerasiformis, assembly GCA_037349345.1. Taxonomy (NCBI): domain Eukaryota; kingdom Viridiplantae; phylum Streptophyta; class Magnoliopsida; order Rosales; family Rosaceae; genus Oemleria; species Oemleria cerasiformis. Next base: position 1,665,364 of record JAZGTL010000050.1, on the reverse strand, counting down.
TACCAAAACATTTTAACCCATATGATATCACTGATGTTAAACCATCAACTATGATATCACTGATGTGGAATTTTGCATGCTTATTTTTTCTTAAACCACCAACTATGATATCACTGATGTGCTTAGCATCAAATAAAATCTTTCTTCAACAGGTGCAACCCTCTAAAAAGGAGAGCTCCTCAACAGGAACAAATATCTAGGAAAATTTATTTAAACGAGATTAAACATGCATGTCATCTGTTGTATGAATTAGACTAGCAAGTAAAAACAGTACTAAAAAAACAAATGAATATCCATAAATATCGCTAGTTTTCAAATGGCAGTAGAAAGTACAAAATGGTCAACTATAAGCTATTAAAATAGAGTAAAGAAAAGAAAAAATACTTCTCATAAGTTTTATATTCTGAATAAGACAGCCGTAAGTTTAACCATATGCATCTTAATCTGAAGACAACCAATTACTTTTAACTGCTCAGCTGAATGAATCCTCATCTAAATTAACTGGAACCCGCCACATGACATTAATGCCCCTGCCATTATTGACTTCCCTGTCATTTCCAATTTTTTTCCTTTTTCTAATGACGATATATTGACACAACTTCCTTTACTCCACCCAATTGTATGGTAATAATTCCAACTAAACAAACTGCATAGTAAGGTCACAACTTCATAACATAAAAATCATGTTTACCAATATGAATACAAGTGAAAAAAAAAGCCTAGAAAGAAATGTTCCACAAAAACATCAAAGGACATGCCTATCAAATTCGTCTATGCAACAAAGCCCTCCGTCTGCTAAAACAAGGGCTCCAGCTTCCAGCATCCATTCGCCTAGAGGTACCATAAACAAAATTAATCCATTTACCCTGATACTGGACCCCCAAAAAAAAAAAACAGTGCATAGAGGTCAAGTAATGCTTCTCAACTGAAAGATGTAAGTTTGTAATCATGCTTAAAATATTCTGATTTCTTTTCAGAAAAAAGTCATGCTTGTAAAAATCTAGAAGAATCCGCACTAAATCTTTGTCCACCACAATTCAACCAAGACTGAAAAACAGAGCTAACCAACATAACGTTACATTGCAACAGCAAAACAAAAACAGGAGTACAGAACAATTCAAATCCTACAACATAACCTGAAAGAATCCTAAATTCTGAAGATAGTGTCACAAAAAGGAAGCACAAAATGAACTCTCTCTCATAAGAGATCCATCTCCACATCCCTTGCACCCATAGAGTATATACTGAATCTGAATGAAGTGGAATACTTTAATCTACACAACTTTGCTGTCCCCTATATTAATTAGGTTGAATAAGCGTTTGGATATTTTTGCTGACATTAAAAAAGAACGGGAAAACTTCAAAGATTTTTAGTATTCTATTATTTTTCTATTTAGGGGACATAATTGAGCTGTTGATCTTATTTTTAATGATAGTTATTAAGTAGGCAGTTTTGTATTGTTGAATTTCTAAAATGACCAACATAGCTATGTCACATTGTCAAGTTTGGTAAAAACAATTGCAGCTTTAGGTTTTGGAATATTGGTAAACAACCAAATTTATCCTTGTACAAACCAAGAGGTCCTAAGTTTGAGTCCTGCAGGCTGTAGTCACATCTCCTGACATGAACTGATTTTCACATGTTGGGCTAAATAGGTGGAGAGAGAGAGAGAGTACATGTGAGGAATCGTAAGATCTAAAACCTAATGGACCACACCTAACAGCTTAAGCTTTGGATAGTGTTGAACCAACAAACTTAATGATAAGTGAATCAGCTGAGAATTTGATAATCCGTGCTTGCAAGGGTTTTCTCAGTTTAGAAAGCACTATAGAGTGTTCAACAAAATTGAGGGTGAAATTGTGACTGATTAGTTTACAATATTCCAAGTGAAAGCTTTTATAGTACTTCAATATAAAACTGCGTCTCGTAAAAGCAATGACATTCCCCAGAATTCAACATGCTCACAGAATAAAACCTGGTGCTGGTAAACTTGGCTCGAGAGCAGAGCCCCTGCACTACACTCGCCTGAACTACCCACCGGAGCCAAATATCCAGCTGCTGCATGATAATCTGCTAAGGGTGACAAGGCCTTTGATGTAAACCGTAACCAAACTTTACCCCACAACCCTTTCACTCTCTATTGGACTTTGAAACATTACAAAAACATTTTTTTTATCATATTTCTTCTTGCAAAATATTACGAAGATTGCTTCCTCTGCTGGAGGAGAAGTTTAAAGTTTTGGGTGGTGGAAAAAGGCTAAAGCAATCTAGGGGTGGATGGTGATGCCCATTGTATGCTCTACTTGGTCAGAAAGGAATAAGCATATTTTTTAAGATGCGAGGGGGCTGGAAATGGAGGTGTGGAAGATGGTCAAGTATTGGGCAGCGGTTTGGGTATTTATTTCTCCTGCATTTTAAAAGTGCATATATTTCTCCTGCATTTAGAAACTCTGCCATAGCCACCACCCACCACCATTCCTACAACCCAAAGAATGAGCAATGATTTATACCATTGTCAAGAATCAAAGTTGTTTTATTGACATAAATGCTTGAGCATGTAACATGTGTTTACTATTTTCCAGGTCTTTTGAGGTGGCCACCGTCGTCGAAGTCTTGGAGCCTCCTTATGGAGGCACATCAAGTGAGACTTCAAGAACTTGTTAGTGTGATGGAGTTCACCTATTTTGGTCATATAAATGACCAAAACCTACTTAAGTCTTTAATTTGTATCTAACTGTCAAAGATTGTACAGTATGTTTATATGAAAAAATAAATTGAAATAGAGTGAAGTTAAGCGGAATCAACGTGTCATATAATAAGTGGGAAAGGTAAGAAATGAAAAGGCACAAAGAGATGGTACATAGTATTCCTCTATAATTTTTACCAACAAAAATAAAAGAATGCTATCTTAAAGTTAAAAGTATGAACATGGGGAAGTTCAACTCATCAGAAGTCCAACTCATCAGTAGAAAAATTCACATTTGACAAGCTTAACTAACTCTATATGGTATGCATATGTCTCTCATGTCTTGCATTGATGCTTTCTGTCCTATTCATTTCCAAACGAGCCACACAGAAGGATGAAAACACTTGCATACATGCATAATTTCAATAAAGAAAATAGAGAGGAAACAAGTGATAGAAGGACAAGCTTGATGGAGACAAGTAAACGATTCATAGGGAGACATGAAAACTTACCACCATCCTTGACTGCAGTGACCGTTAATCCAGCACTTGTGCTTCCTAATCCCGTAGTGATAACAGATCGGTTGCTCAACTTTGCAGCGAACTTCAAGAACTGAGATTTTCCAGTACCTAAGAGAGCTAACCAATAGTTATATAGAGTCCATGATTCCAATTCACAATCCAAGGGTTAGTCAAGATCCAAAAACAAGTCTGCAGTTAGATAGGGCTTTAGTGGGATATTTGTGCGAGTGTGTGTTTCAGTATGCTTGCATAGGCACTCTCGTTTATGTGTTTTTATGACTGATATCTATTGAAGCCAGCAATCATGAGAGAGTAAGCTGAGCTTCGGGTTTAAAATATAGTTCAGGAGTGATTTCTTTGTAAATTGTAATGAGAAAGACGATATGCTGTATTTATTTGTTTTGTTTAGATGTAAATACTAATTAGGTAATGATTGATCATTAGATTCACTACTTATGCACTGAGGTGCGAAGGTGAAACATGCTGTTAAGTTAAAGCTTAGTTGTACCCATATGTAGTTTACTTTACATGCAGACATTCAAATCCTAAGAAAATTAGCAAGGTGTCCTGCATTATATTGAAAGAAGTTCTATTGCCAATGTTGCAAATGCAATGCAATGCAAAATTTACAGCCAGCTGCCAGTCTCATAGCAGGAACCCTCTTTCTATAACCTCAACTTTAGTCCTTACATACATAGAGATAGAATACAAAAACGAGACAGTATGGAACCAAAAGCTGGATCATGAAAATGGCTAAATGCAATTGACGGTGTGATTGAATTGAAGCATGGCACCAAGTTTCAGGTGTCTTGGACCTTTTTAAGAAGAAAATTCCAGGTCTGGAATTAGAAAATAACCTGGATCACCAACCAAAAGCAAATGAGACTCCCCTCGAACCTTTGTCCCATAAGCATCAACATGTTGCACACCTCCAATAAGTGTTAATGACACTAATTTGAAAAAAGAAAATATCAATATAATTTTAAACAGGAAATTGAAGAGAAATGGATGAGAAACTGAAATGTGGAATAACAAAGGGAAAAGACAAGTAGACAGATCAGATTATTTTCTGAGCCATTTCACTAAATCTCTAAAACAGGTACATTCAGAAAGCTAGAAATATTAGTAAATAACACGAAACGGAATGTGGATGTCTATATACCTGCAAGCTTTACAGTGAAGAGTCCAAAGACTTGCGGGCAAATACCTCGTAGAATGGCATTTCTCCCTGCTTATTCTCAAATGAAAAAAAAAATAGATGAATTTATACTGGAAATTTCAAGCTCACATCATAGTATTATGACTCAGCAAAAAAATTCAAGTCAATATCCTGCATATTCCTCAATTTCATAGCCACAACAAATTAAAAATTCATGCAGAAACACCATCTTGTAAGTAGATATTTGTGAATCAGTCAGTTTTTACCTTTCAAAGGAGTATCTTTGAAGTCGGACCAGAACTGCTTAAATTTTATAATAGCATCATCAGGTATATTAATTTCTGACTTCAGCTCATTAGTTCTCCTAATTATGAAGCAAATAAATTTATTAAAAATAAATAAAATGTAAAAAAGAAACCTAAGGAAAGAAAAACCAATATTAAATACTTTCAAATAATCAACTACTTTCACTGGCATACAACACAGTAAGCTGCCAAGGCAATTGAGGTATACTTTCAAAATATAAAACTTGAGCTATATGACTGTGTTGTCTTACTTTCTGGTAAGGGTGGGACTAAATCCAATGGAAGGCAATACCAAAGCTTTTTTTCAATAGGTTACTGGTATCCATTATACAAATACACAACACAACATCAATCTTTATACAACCTTTGTTATACAGAAAGATATCCAGATACTAAATATCGTATAATAGTACTATTATAACTGTTGATGATATAAAATTGCTAAAAATACTATCAAATTCACCTAACATAATTAGCAATTAATATAGGATCAAGGTCACAGCGCACATCTTTTAAGTCTGGCGACCACTTTGCAGTTAATATCCCAGTAATGATAACATCATCTGCATCAACAATCAAAGGCGGTGATTTTCAACATTACACTAACAAAGTTAAGTAAAGCAAGCGAGGATTAAAAATATAATAACAGGGCAAAATAAAATATCTGCTTTTATGCCTAAAGCAAGAGAACCAAGAATGCTAATTCAGAACAGATGCAATATAGTTAATTATTTGCATTTAATTAAACAGGAATAGGTTTTAGGCTAAAATGAAGTTACCCATTCAAGATAAATTTGGAATCAGTAGTATCAGCAGGAGGTAAATTATCAAAGCAGAACGAAAAGAAAAAAAAATCTGATTTCCACAATGTGGTACCTCCAGCTTTAACAATATCAACAAGATCGTCCTTTAGAATGACAGGGATTGAACGAGGAATTGCCCCAACACCCAATACATGTGTACTCTCTTGGATTTTGATTTCCTGATAATCATGGCATGTAATAGAACCTTCTAAATGCGTAAATTTTGTGCCTTCACAGGGATTCGACCTCTGCCATTGGAGAAGTCAGATCAGATTCCGAAGTCTAAAAGCATACTATTTATATCAGAAGAGATATGACTCTTAAAACGATGCAAACAAATAAGTGAAATATAAAAAATCCCCTCCTTCAACATGTAAATGCTTATTCAAACACAGTGTTATGTCATAACTAGAGTGTTATTTTCTTTGTTTCTTGGCATGAGTGAGACCTTAGACCTCCTCCAATCAGACCTCATCTTGTACCAGTTGAGCTATAGCCCAAGAATAAATGAAACTACAAAAATTCTAAATATGACCAAAATCAAATACTTGACTACTTTCCTAGAAAATATTCTATAACACTTAACATTTACCCACATGAACTCATTTGATAGTTTCTAATGCTAACTGCTTTTTCAATGCTGTCTTTGGACTGGAGTACATAATAACCTGAGAGGGGCAATATGATGGCAGTTTTATGGAGTTTCTTGATTCCAGTTCAGGATAAACCAAGAATCTGCAGACAAACATGATTAAATTAATTCAAAATGAAGAGGATTTTATAGCAATATAAACTGGTATGCTCTGAAAAGTTGATGGGCTAATATATATAATTTTGATAATCAGGTAAAAACAAAATTTCCTCAATCTAAAAGATTTGATTACCATATGAAATTTGCAAAGTATTATCTATTTACTCTATGCCCTTCCGAAATTATCTTTGGAAAAAAGAAATTGTTGATCAGATGCAGAACTTACTTTTCTTACAATTTTCCTTTAATTGGTAATTATAGTACAATAGCATTGAACAGGCGTATTGAGGCCCCAGCCCTTCATGCCCAAAAGTCTGTTTCTAATCAACTATTCAGTATCAAGGATGCTGAAACAGCTAGTCAAGATTTATTAGTGCACTGCACCAAGCTTATGAACATTATATTCTTAAACAGCATTTTATACGTATGGATATCTTTCTTTCTTTCTTTCCAGACACAGATTGAGAGTAAAATTCTGGACAGAAACACTCACTCGTGCTTGCATTTCTGGCACATATACTTCCTCTCTCCTTCATACATCTTGATTGCTCCAGACCGAATTACCGTCCCTTTGAGGGTGAGCAGAATCCCACGATGCTTCACTCTCACACGCCCAATGCTCGGAAAGGTCTCTACAGACACAACCAAATGCACACATGAACCAACCACTTATAACAAATTAAAGAATACCCAGTTGAAATAAATGCCTCTAAATGACTTAAAAGAGCTTAAATTGAAGCAAACCTGGGCATTCAAGTGGTGAACCGCTGATATCGATACGAACATGGATGAATTCCTTCCTTATCCCTTCATTGGAACCATGCAAATCCCCCAATATGACTTTCTACCCACGACACAAACCCAAATCAAAATTCTATCTGTTCAACATGTTGTCTTTAATAAATTAAAAATATACTTATAATTAAACACCAAATTTGCATACAGACATGAGCCCAAACAGCCGCCTCATCCAAAAAGCGTAAGTAGTCAGTGGGTTGGGAGAAGACGAGGTGTGAAAGCCGAGGATCCTCATCCATAAGCTCTGCAAAACTAAGACAAAATAAAGAAAGACAGCGTAAGATACAGAGTAAAAGATGTAAATCATAGAAGAGAAAAGTAAACACGGAAAAATGGGTTGAATCAGTGGGGGACGACGTACTTGACGTAGAGAGGGTAATGAAGCTTCGGGTCTTGGGAAAGAGCGATAGAGTGAAGCTGCTCAGAGTGGCGGCGTATGAGAAACGCCGCAAAGTCTTTGACTTGAGCCGATTGCTCATCCTTCGCTGCCGAGTCCATGGGTGACAGTGTGACTGAAGAAGGGGTCAAATTTGAAATGAAGCCCGAGTTTTTATCAGAAATAGCGGAACCTCAAATTTAAAAATGTCGGTTTTGTTATTAACATAGTTTAGGTTTAGTGAGTCGGATAAGGAATCGGATAAAATAATATAGTTTAAAATTGATATTTAGTATCATTCGTATTAATTAATTATTGAATAAATTAATATAGTTGAGTAACTTTATACTGTCTATATCGACTAAAATAATACCTCCGAAATTGTCCATATTAAATAGTAAAATGACGAGCAATCTTGAAAAATATTAATAATAATAAATTAATATTTGATAATAATAAAATAAATAATAATAATATCAATTACTAATTAAAATAAATGATGATAATAATAATATACATAATTAATATTTATGATATACAGATATTTATGATCAACTAGTATAATATATTATGGCCAGTATAATATAATTGACATTTTTATTCGGTAAAGCCCCAACTGCCTGATTACATAGTCAGTCTGTATGATGTAAAAGTTAGTCTATCCGATTAAAATAGTCAACACAATACTGCGTACCAAACAAGGATAGTAGAATTGAATAATCAATATGTGTAGTGTTTGTTTTGATGTAGAAATTTTAAAATTATCACAAATTTATAAAATGGTAAAATTGAAATGATGGAAGTTAATTTTTTAAAGTTTGGGAAAAATCTTGTTTTAGTAGCATAAAATAAAATAAAATTTGAATACGGAATTTGGCCCGTTTGGATGTGCTTATGAAATTGTCGAAAGTGCTTCTAAGTAGATAACAGTATTTTTGTTTTGTAAAAATGATGTTCAGCAAAAAATTAAAAGTACAAAGAAATTCAAAAGAACTTTCTTTTTTGGTTAGATCAAAAGAACTTAAATGATTTCAAGAGGTTTTTAAATTCAAGGGTATTTAATTAGGATTTTAATAACTTTTACAAAATTCTTGGTGTATTCAATCTAATTTTTGAATGGTGATTTTAAAACTATTAGAAATATAAGTGTATTCAATTTGATATTAGATTACGATTTTAAAATTTGAGTGTATTAAAAAATTTTATGATTTTTTATGATTTGATAAAATGATGGATTTTGATGGGTTATAGGAGGAAAAAAAATACACATATCAACCATTCAACAAAATACCACACCTCATCCTAATATTTCATTGGATTTGGGGAAGAAAAAAAAAAACAACTTCCTCAAAACATTTTTCGGTTGTCCGCCCCCACCCTACCTCCAATACCGTCAATCCACTATCACTTCACCTCCCTCCTCAAATGCATCCACCTATGAGATGAGACAGCAGCAGAAGCAATATTCTCTGGGAGCTGTCTATATAGAATTGCAAGTATTCAATTGCTCGAGAATTAGAAGGAGAGAAGAAGAAAAAAGCTTCAATTGGCTGATAATGGGCGTTTCAGAAAGTAAAAAAAAAAATTGCCGCCTTCATCGCACACTGCCACCCCAACTTCTAATTTAAAAAATAAAAACAACAAAGAAGAAGACAGGCAGCCACCATCACCCACCCCAAATCAGGCAGCCATCTCCATAAATCCGATGACCAAATTACAACAGTTGAGAAGTAAAAAATTTCAATGGTACGTCCATAATTAGTATGACCAAGATGGAATCAGCAATTTCCAGTCTAATTTCAACCATCACAGAATTGTTCAATATTTTGGATCCCCAAATAAAAATAAGAACCTTGAGAAAATTACATCGGATATTCTTGCTGATATTCATGATCTGGGCATGTAAGCCACATTCTCTCCCATGCACGCTCTCATTCTAATTTGAGCATTTAAGCCACCCAATCACTCAGCCAATCTGGCATATAAAATTGAAATGGGGGTTACAGCCCCCACATTCTTTCACCCACCATCTCTTCCTTAGTCAAAATTGCCTTCAGAGAATAAAGGACGAAAAGGCTGAGGATGAAGGAGAGAAGAAGGAGCCAAGAGGAGAAATGAGGTTCAGAGGGAAAAAAAAATTGTCTGGGATATTTTTGACCCTTTAGATCTTTTTGAAAAATCAAGATTAAAAATCATGTATTTGATTGCTAAACAAGTAAAACACATTAAAATCCACAAAAGATTTATTATAAAATTGAATGAAATTTAGTATAAAATTAGGTGAAAATCATATGAAATAAAAAGAAACCATTACAATTCTAAATCATTTAAAATCTTAATGGAATACAAAATAGGTAAAGTAATACTCGGTGACACTGGTTATTTATTTATTTTTAACCTCTCACGGTAAAACTGTCCCAACCCTCCAAGCACATCGCATATAAATCCGGGGTATTCGGCCCTAAATCCAATTTATATGTTAAGACTGCGACTTGAGTACCCAAAACCCCCAATTCTGAATTAGAACTCGATCTTCAAAACCCTAACTATGGCGTCGGATGACGAGATAGAGAAGACGCAGGAAGAAAGGAAGAGGATGGAGAAGCAATTGGCTTCGCTTAACTCCGTCACCTTCGATACTGATCTTTACGGCGGCACCGACAAGACCGCATATGTCTCATCGATTCCTGTGAACGAAGAGGATGAGAACGTAGATGCCATGGACAATGAGATGGCTCGAAGAGCGGCGTCGTACACGGCCCCCAAGTCCATCATGAATGAGAGGCCGAGAAGCGGCGACGACGATGATTTAGGGTTCAAGAAGCCGCAGAGGATTATCGATCGTGAGGATGAGTACCGACAGCGCAGGCTCAACCGGGTCATATCGCCTCAGCGCCATGACGCGTTTGCGGCCGGGGAGAAGACCCCGGACCCGACAACGAGGACGTATGCCGATATAATGAGGGAGGAGGCGCTGAAGAGGGAGAAGGATGAGACGCTGAAGCTTATTGCTAAGAAGAAGAAGGAAGAAGAGGAGGCGGCGCTGGAAAAAGGCGGTAAGGCGGCTGAGATGGTGCCTCAGAAGAGGAGGAATCGCTGGGACCAGTCTCAGGATGAAGGTGGGGCCAAGAAGGCGAAAACTTCAGATTGGGATTTGCCGGATACCACTCCAGGAAAGTGGGATGCGACTCCAACCCCAGGGAGGGTTTCAGATTCGACTCCCTCATTGGGCAGGAAGAACAGGTGGGACGAGACACCCACCCCTGGTCGGCTGGTGGATTCCGATGCTACCCCAGCTGGAGGCGCCACTCCTGGTGCCACCCCTGCTGGGATGGCTTGGGATGCTACTCCTAAGCTTCCAGGGATGGCCACGCCTACACCGAAACGACAGAGGTCAAGGTGGGATGAAACGCCTGCCACAATGGGCAGTGCCACCCCAATGGGTGGGGCAACCCCTGCTGCAGCCTACACACCTGGTGTGACTCCTGTTGGTGGAGTTGAGCTCGCAACCCCAACCCCTGGGGCGATTAATCTACGGGGCTCAATTACGCCGGAACAGTATAATTTGTTGAGGTGGGAGAAGGATATTGAGGAGAGGAATAGGCCATTGACCGATGAAGAGCTGGATGCCATGTTTCCTCAAGAGGGGTATAAGGTTTTGGACCCACCGTCTTCTTATGTGCCCATTAGGACTCCGGCAAGGAAGCTACTTGCGACCCCAACTCCGATGGGCACTCCTATGTATTCTATCCCAGAAGAAAATCGAGGCCAGCAGTTTGATGTGCCCAAGGAGTTGCCTGGTGGGTTGCCCTTTATGAAGCCAGAGGATTACCAGTACTTTGGGGCGTTGTTGAATGAAGACGAGGAGGAGGAGTTGTCCCCTGATGAGCAGAAAGAGCGTAAGATTATGAAGCTTTTGCTCAAGGTTAAGAACGGCACGCCGCAGCAGAGGAAGACGGCCTTGAGGCAGCTTACTGACAAGGCTCGTGAGTTTGGTGCTGGCCCTTTGTTTAATCGTATTCTGCCTTTGCTTATGCAACCCACTTTGGAAGACCAAGAGAGGCATCTTTTGGTTAAGGTTATTGATCGAGTGCTTTATAAATTGGATGAACTGGTACGTCCTTATGTGCATAAGATTCTTGTTGTTATTGAGCCTTTGTTGATTGATGAAGACTATTATGCGCGTGTTGAAGGGAGAGAAATTATTTCCAATCTTAGTAAAGCAGCTGGTTTGGCTACCATGATTGCGGCAATGCGTCCGGATATTGATAACATTGATGAATATGTTAGGAACACTACTGCTCGGGCTTTCAGTGTTGTTGCTTCTGCTCTTGGTATTCCTGCCCTGTTGCCATTCTTGAAAGCTGTGTGTCAGAGTAAGAAATCATGGCAAGCACGGCACACTGGAATCAAGATTGTTCAGCAGATTGCTATTTTGATTGGGTGTGCTGTTCTTCCCCACTTGAGGTCCCTTGTTGAAATTATAGAGAATGGTTTGAGTGATGAAAATCAGAAGGTCAGGACAATTACTGCTCTATCTCTTGCTGCTCTTGCTGAGGCTGCTGCTCCATATGGTATTGAAAGCTTTGACTCTGTCCTGAAGCCATTGTGGAAAGGTATTAGGTCCCACCGTGGTAAGGTCTTGGCTGCATTCTTGAAGGCAATTGGTTTTATTATCCCTCTTATGGATGCTATGTATGCCAGTTACTATACAAAAGAAGTGATGGTTATTTTGATTCGAGAGTTCCAGTCTCCTGATGAAGAAATGAAAAAAATTGTGCTTAAAGTGGTGAAACAGTGTGTGAGTACAGAAGGTGTAGAGCCTGAGTATATAAGAAGTGATATTCTTCCTGAGTTCTTCAGAAACTTCTGGGTTAGAAGGATGGCTTTGGATAGGAGAAACTACAGGCAACTGGTGGAAACAACAGTTGAGATTGCAAACAAAGTGGGTGTTGCTGACATAGTGGGAAGAGTTGTTGAGGATCTCAAAGATGAGAGTGAACCATATAGGAGAATGGTTATGGAGACAATTGAGAAGGTAGTTGTGAACTTGGGTGCATCGGATATTGATTCTCGGTTGGAGGAGCTTCTCATTGATGGTATCCTTTATGCTTTCCAAGAGCAGACCAGTGATGATGCAAATGTGATGCTTAATGGGTTTGGTGCAGTTGTCAATTCTCTTGGGCAGAGGGTGAAACCTTACCTTCCCCAGATTTGTGGTACCATTAAGTGGCGCTTGAATAACAAGAGTGCAAAGGTCAGACAGCAAGCTGCAGATCTTATTTCAAGAATTGCTGTTGTCATGAAGCAGTGCCAAGAGGAACAACTGATGGGTCATCTTGGTGTTGTCTTGTATGAGTATCTGGGAGAAGAGTACCCAGAAGTTCTGGGATCAATTCTGGGAGCACTTAAGGCAATTGTGAATGTTATTGGTATGACAAAGATGACGCCTCCTATAAAGGATTTGCTTCCCAGGTTGACTCCAATTTTGAAGAATAGGCATGAGAAAGTTCAGGAGAACTGTATTGACCTTGTTGGTCGTATTGCTGATCGTGGTGCTGAGTTTGTTCCAGCAAGGGAGTGGATGAGGATCTGTTTTGAGCTTCTTGAGATGCTTAAGGCTCATAAGAAGGGTATCCGGCGAGCTACGGTGAACACTTTTGGGTATATTGCAAAAGCCATTGGTCCACAGGATGTCCTAGCAACTCTCTTAAACAATCTGAAGGTGCAGGAGCGTCAGAACCGTGTTTGCACCACTGTGGCAATTGCGATAGTAGCTGAAACCTGTTCTCCTTTTACAGTTCTTCCAGCATTGATGAATGAGTATCGCGTTCCAGAGCTTAATGTGCAGAATGGTGTATTGAAGTCCCTGTCTTTCCTGTTCGAGTACATTGGTGAAATGGGGAAAGACTATATCTATGCAGTGACGCCGTTGCTTGAGGATGCCCTCATGGACAGAGATCTAGTTCACAGGCAAACTGCAGCCTCTGCTGTCAAGCACATGGCTTTGGGAGTAGCTGGATTGGGTTGCGAGGATGCATTGGTCCATTTGCTGAACTACGTGTGGCCAAACATATTCGAGACATCCCCACATGTCATAAATGCCGTGATGGAAGCAATTGAAGGGATGAGAGTGGCGTTGGGTGCTGCTGTTGTTCTTAACTACTGTCTCCAGGGGCTGTTCCATCCTGCTAGGAAGGTTAGGGAGGTGTACTGGAAGATTTACAACTCACTGTATATTGGAGCTCAAGATGCGCTTGTGGCAGCTTACCCCTTACTGGAGGATGAGGAGCATAACGAATATACTCGCCCGGAGCTGATGATGTTTGTATGAAGCTACTGCAGGTCATATTTCTTTTTCTTTTTTTCAAAAAGAGAGCATAAAATGGGGTAATAGAATTCTCTGAGAACAATGTTTAGGCATTTTGTCTTTTGGTTTGTTGTAGTGTTTCTGATTTGGTAGTCTATGCTTGGTTTATTCCATAATTCTACTGTCTTCAATTGCTTCTATTGCTTGATAAGATGTTTGTTAGTTTGGCAAGTTTTACTCTGAATTACTGACTCGTGTTGCAGATAGAGACTCACTTGTATGTTATGGTAGCTGAATATGGAGCCGGCTCCGGGGTTGGTTGGTCTTGAATCCTTATGAGCCTCCTCCTCTCCATTGTTGGTTTTGTCAGAGGAAGGATCCAAGACTGATGACAAGTCCCGGGTTGTTAAGACCCAACTCTGCAGCTGAAAAAAGCTGAACCCATTCATCTAGCAGGTACATGATATTTGCATATTCTGCCTATTTAGTACGATGGCCTCTTTCATTTCATACTGATTACTGAGTGTAGTTGTTTCCCCAATCGCATGACACCCCTATACCAAAAAAGGAAAGAGTTGCCGACATGATCAACGTATTTGGTTCTCCAATTTCCTTATAGTCGTTGGTCAAAGTATGGGAAATGATTCAATGGATATTTCCATCCAATGTATTGGGTTTTTTTTGTTGTTACATTCAATTTTGTTGATTTATGATCATTGGATGGTGAATCCATTAGATGTATGTGTAAGTTTGATATCAGGCCTATACGCACAAAGACGTCACTCACACAATAAACAGTCGCAGATTGCGACTAGTCATACCAAGAAACAGCAAGCAAAACACAAGCAGTGCACACACAGTCAACACAATATCACAAGCTCCTCGCAATAATACACTCACAACAGTGACACTCTATGCACTCAGAAGTTCCGTCAATTTAGGCAGCCTTGTGCTAGTTCTAAGTAATGCAGTGTGTGCAAAATCAACAAGATTCTCATATCATTTCTTATAAGATGAATTATGCAATATATGAATAACATGACTAGTCACACAGAGCACTTAGAACATATTCAAAGCATCATAAATCAGCACAGAAAAAATTAAAGGAACACTCAAAGCTTGATACCCAGAAACCTTCCTCAAGGTGAAAACTAGGGATCGATCCGTTGATCAGGCAATCCACTAAATTCAATATTCGATGCAAGGTAAAATCTAGCTCAATCTCTAAAAATTTAATTTAGAGGCAGTCATACCTTGTGCAATATCAAACTCTTTCAATGGTAGCTAGCGTTCCAATTGCAACCCACAACTTGCAGCAACACTGCTCTTAACTGATGATTCTCACGAAGTCAACAAATCAATGGTAGCGACCTTGCTTTTCATTAACTTGACACCCAAATGACCCAAACGTATGAATGGAAATTTTGATGATAAATCTCAATCCAAGTTCATCAAGTCATGATACTTGATAAACCCAAAAGATAGGCCTCAATGAAAAATAATAATTTGGGGATGAAATTAAAATATGATTTAATATGAGTTCATCAAGTCATAAACCTTGAAGAACACATATGAAATCAAGAACCCAGAAATTTATCCAAAAATAGATTTTAAAACCAAGTTTGAGAAATCAAAATCAGATTTTCAAGAATGAAATATTAAAGCAAAACAGATTTATGGAAAACTATTTTACACAGATATTCTCAGAGAAATCAATTTTGGAAAGCTTTTGCCAAAACTCAGAAATCACAGCAGCTCCCATTGAGAGCTCAGCCCCTTCTGCTTCCAACTCTCCGCTTGATTTAACGCTCTCATCGTGAATGAACCAATATGCTGCCCTATATTCCCAAAGCTGTTAAAAGAACTCAAAACGCACACTTTGACAGCTAATGTCAAAGTGTGACAAAAATACCCTTGAGAAAAACAAAACAATTCTCAGTTAAAAACGTTTTAATAGCTGATGGTAAGAACTGAAAAACGACGGCTAGTCATCCATCGTTTTTCACATCCGATAGTAAGAATTTAAAAACGACGACTAGTCAACTGACGTTTTTAGAAAACAGTTTCAACTGGAGCAGAAATATGCTTATGCAATGCAGTATACCTTCATTCGCACAACTTCAACCATCTTCAAGATAAAAACACCAACATGACCTTGAGATGCTAACTTGCTAGATTGAGCTAAGGTACATAGTAAGAAAGTTTACAATGACAAGCAAAGCCAATTACAATGACATGCCTAAATAAAGAACTAACAATCTCCCTTTTTGGCTTGCCTTGTCAATCACTCAACCTAAGATAGGTTCAACCTAAGAAAAACCTATCTCACACTCCATAACTAATCATGATCAACCTGTGATTTGGAAAGACAGAATCCTGCAAAAAGGAACTTAAGATCAAGACTAAGTGATCAATCCATGTTAAAAGCTTAAGCACAATGAGATAGAAATCAAGGTTAATTGTAAAACTTTCTCCCCCTTTTTGACAGGGAAATACAAAGAATATATCCCTGCAAGATCCAATCAGGATTACTATGAAGCAGGCAGAAATAATCAAACCTCGAAATCAGTTGCACAAATAGGGATGAGAACAATCCAAAAGCCAAGAACAAGCACCAATCGAAGAGACAACAAATAATGACAACTCATGTAAATGCCAAGAGATGGATAGAAAATGACGCACATCAAGTCAGATTGAAGTGAAGACGAGACAATAAGGCATAGAAGAACAAACCACAAATGTGAAACATCAACCAGATGCTCACCAATTAGATAGGAGGGTACTCCCCCTCAATGAAACACAAAAGATACCCAATAACACAGTAAACAAGAACATGAGATGCTCCCCCTACATAACCAACCTTACACACAAATCTGAAGCATAAAACCAAGTTCCATTGTGTAATATAAGCAATTGGACCCTTTATATCACACATGATATAGTGAGCATAGGAACATGTGCACAACAACCATGTAATTGATGAAACAACCATAATTTGCTCAATAACCAGAAAGTTCAGAGGACCAAGAAAGCAGAATGACTAACAACATGAAATTAAGTGGTGGAAAGAATAGCTTGATAAAGGGAGAATCTCAAAACAATCTTAAATCCATAAGGTAGTTCAGTGAAATAAATAAACTCCCCCTCTACATATGCTTGAACTTAATTAGGTAAAAAAAATAAGACTTTCGAGAGGAGAACATAAGAAAAAGGTGACAAACATATGACCCGCTCTTTCACAAATGTAGGTGCCGCAAGCAACATAATGACCATATTTCACGAAGTAAGAATTGAGAATTTTGTACAAGGAATGTGTGTATGGCTCAAAGTATGTATCAAAGGAATCAGAGTTCACAAGATAGCATCCAAATATCAATGAAAAACATTAGACGCAAGTACTCCACTTGACTAACAAAAGTATCAAAGGGATGAAGTGATCAGATTTCATTTGAGCACATGAACAAGTGTTCCTTTTTTTTTTTTTTTTTTTTTTTTTTTATATTTGAAATGGCCGAATTTTGTGGCTCTTTGTTCTAAATCACATGAACCACCCTTGTAACACCTTAGGACTGTGACTTCTTCGGTCACATTTCAATAACACCTTTTTTACCCTAGAACACCAGATTTTTCCTTATATCACCCTAGGGTTGTGACTACATTGGTCACACTTCTAAACAAACATTTTTTTTTTCATACTACAGTTTCACCTCCATATATTTTTTTTAATGAAACAAACACTCAATCACCATGATAATTAAGTTATAACAGTGAAGTAAATGTAGCAATGCTAAGAGAAATGGAGTATTATCAGGTGAGCATAAATTTTCAAAAGCATGAAAACCTAATGAAAAAATTGATAAGAAATACTCACACACATATAATCATAGTCAAAGTTTTGCTTAGGAACTCAAATTCTGTGAAAGAGTAGATCAAAGGTTAACAAGTCCTTTTTTGTTTTTAATTTAACACATAACATGAGTTAGAACTAATTGTAGTCAAACACATTTGAGGAGAGAGACAAACTTAGATCATTGGACACACAATATTGAGCATTCAAGATGATTAAGATATTTTATTTTTATGAGTGAAACACTCCAACAACTTACTTTCTTCAACAAAAATAAAAACATTCTTCCAAAAACCAATAAGTATATTCCACTACACAAATCACAGACCAAAGCAGATGACTAGTCAGTTAACTGCTTTGCACAAATAGAGAAGAACATTAAAAACCAGATGCAAAACAGTATTGCAACACACGATTAGTAAGAGGTAAAAATAACGTAAGCAAAACATCGAATAATTAAACAAACAAAAAATGCATGACATGATGTCTAGGCTACATGAAGTACATGCAAACCAATTTAACTTAGACACAAATGATGAGAAAACTACTCAGCAACAAGAGGAAGAACACGGCCTTCCTTTTTACCCACACTTTCTTCAGTTTTGACCCACTAGGAGTCAAAAAGATCAATTTGGAAATTTTGGCAAGTTCACTAAGAAGATCATTCACTTGAGCTTGAAATGAGTTGACATTTGTTTTAATATGATATGGAAAGGATGGCCTCTCAAACTCTCTGAGCTTAGAACACCTAGGTCTTATGTATCATAATGAGCCACAGTGATTACATGTAGGATTGAACCCTTTTGACTTCGGTGAAACAAATGGAGCAAGTGATGGAGAATCATCTATTATCAGAGCTACACGCACAAAGACGTCACTCACACAATCAACAGTCATAGATTGCGACTAGTCACACCAAGAAACAGCAAGTAAAACACAAGCAGTGCACACACAGTCAACACAATATCACAAGCTCCATGCAATAACACACTCACAACAGTGACACCCTATGCACTCAGAAGCTCCGTCAATGTAAGCAGCCTTGTGCTAGTTCTAAGTAAGGCAATGTGTGCAAAATGAACAAGCATTCTCAATCATTTCATATCAGATGAAATATGCAATATATGAATAACATTGCTAGTCACATAGAGCACTTATAACAAATTCAAAGCATCATAAACCAGCAAAAACTAAAGGAACACTCAAAGCTTGATACCTAGAACCCTTCCTCAAGGTGAAAACTGGAGGTCGATCCGCGGACTAGGCAATCCACTAAATTCAATATTCAATACAAGGTAAAACCTAACTCAATCTCTAAGAGCTGAATCTAGAGGTAGCCATACATTGTGCAATATCAAACTCCTTCAATGGCAGCCAGCGTTCCAACTGCAACCCAAAACTTGCAGCAACACAACTCTTCACTGATGATTCTCACGAAGTCAACAAATTAATGGCAGCGACCTTGCTCTTCATTGACTTTGCACCGAAATGATCGAAACGTATGAATGGAAATCTTGATGATAAATCTCAATCCAAGTTCATCAATTCATGATACTTGATAAACCTAGAAGAGTGCCTTCAATGATGTCAGGAGCCTTCCCGAATTTCCCCTCGAAACCCAGGAAGAACCCTGCTCCGGTCTGACAACCTAAGGAAAAGTTCCCAAAATACCCTTCAATCCTTACAAATATAATATGAGATTTCTGCCAAAAGTTCGGCAGAATCTCCTCTTAGGGATTAAATAACTGTATTCCACCTGTTAGACAAGGGATCCAAAGCACTCCAAATTCCAACAGACAACAACCATCCAAAAATATATTATCAGAGCATCTAGGTAGGATAAATAATACATAATTAGATATCCTACTCGAAGTTTAGGTACAAAGCGCAGCTGAAATACTACTAATGCCTATGCCTCAGAAAGTGCCCACGTCAACTCAACAACTTGGAGGAGATTTAAAACATAAAAGTTGTGAGTGGACAAAAATTAATCATTTGGAAATCGTTTTCAGAGGAAATCTTACCTTTTCCCCCTCCACGAGTAAAATCATGCATGCATCACATAAACAGTTTATGATAATAAAAACATCATCTGAAAATCACCGAAATTCCATTTATCTTTAAAACCACTTGGTTGGACCCCACACACAATCTGTATAATGAAAACACATCGTGGTCCACAGTTTGGTTTGAAAATCCTCCTCAAAAGAGTTTAAAATCATTTAATTCGATCTGGACACATAATATATCAAATGCACTGTTCCCGACATATCCACCACACACCTGAAGTGTGCTGAAAACTAAAAACTTGTGCTACGCGTAGACAACCTCAACAACCCGGCGGAGAAAACCCTCGACACCAGCATTTGAGAACCCTCAACAACCAGCGGAGCAAAACCCCTCAACGCTAGTCGGAGAAACATTGACCATCGGGACAAAAATTCAGTGAAAACTAAAATCCGTCTTTTGAAATCTTTGTTTCTTGGCCTAAGCCAAATTCTTTGAAAAATCATTTCTGGCCAAAGCCAGTAAAATCATAATTTCGGGTCTAAACCCAAATCATGGACTCAATAATTACCACGTCAAAACGATATCAAAATCGAGTCCAAAAACCAGGTCATTTCCCAAAACACACTTGCACTGAAATATTGGAAAACTTGTGTCCAGTAATAATTTCTAAATTTCGGAAATTCATTGTAATAATACATAACTGTATTTAAATCAAAGATACATTTATGCATGCATTACAGTTTATAAACCAAAAGTCCACTCACCACACGTCCAAGAAAGCTCAATCCTGAAACGTACGCACCTCTGAAGTTTCTGGAGCAGTATCGCCTGTCAATATTAATAATCGGGATTACCGGCTAATAATAAAAACCTTATATATAAACTCCCTAAACCCCAAGAGGTCCGCCTACGTCGCCCTAATAACGCAGCAACTTCGGACGCCCAAAACTACCCCTAAATGACGTCTGATCAACCTGAAACATGCGCCAACAGATCCGGAACGTTGAAAACTGGCTGAAACGCATCGCCGTGAACCCATAATCGGTCATACACCCTGCCACGCACCGGCGGAAGGCCGGACCATGCGCCTTTACGCACCGACCATGCGCCGTCACGCGCCGGCCATGCGCCTGCTATAGTACCCACACGCTGACCCGATCCAACTTGGCCCTACTCGGCTTGACCCGATCCAACTCGACCTGACCCGGCCCAACTCGACCCGACCCAGCCCAACTCGACCCGACCAAGTCACCGACGTCCCACCAGAGAAGACAGTCGCGTCCTTGTCGTCGGAAAAGACGGCCGCGCTGCCACCATGTCTCCGGAATTCACCATTTTCGGCTGACTTGAGCTTTTTCCTAACATCTTCAAAACTCAAAATTTTCCACGAATTTTATGTCTAAATTTATCTACTCAAACCCAAGAATCCAAAAATGACCTCAAAATATTAAACCCATACTTGTGCTGGCCGAAACATTGATCGGAAGGTTCGATTCTTCTTTTCCTCGGTCTGACACCACCCTCAGTCCTCTCCTTCGATGGTTGGTACAGATGTAATCGTGGGAATGAGTAGATTCTGATTAGTGGAACAAAAATGAAAGTCTAGGCCTTGAATCAAAGTTGAAATTTATGGGTTTTCTGTCGCACGGGTTCGAGGGGAATATGTGGTCAAGAGAGAAAAATAGTGAAATGAAGATGAATTGATGGTTTGGGGGTGAAAAATATCTACCCCCAGCCAAATTACCAAAATGCCCCTGACAATCTAGACCCGTAACTTTCGTACACGAACTTTGTTTCCCGTGTGCCGCCTGTCTACAAACTCGTGAGTTCGAGACCCACGCAACGGTATCCAAAACACAACCTAATATGTTCCGAAACAAAACATGATTTCCACGCCCCTAAACAACCAAGGGTAAAATCATCATTTTATAAAAATAATTTACGTAAATTCAATAATTAAATTTCCGGGTCGTTACAATCCACCCCCCTTAAGAAATTTCGTCCTCGAAATTCATCTCTACCATTGGAACAAATGAGGTTACTGCGCTCGCATTATTGCCTCATCCACGTTATTATTCCTCCACAACACTTTAACTAGAGGAATAGTCTTTCTGCGTAGTATTTTTTCCTTCCAATCCAGAATTTGCACTGGTTGCTCCTCAAAAGTCAAATCATCTTTCAGCTCAAGTGATTGCTCTTCCAACACATGAGGCTCATCAAATAGATATTTCTGAAGCAAGGATACATGGAAGACATCATGAACTCTTGACAAATCAGGGGGTAAAGCAAGCATGTACACTACTAGTCCTATCCTCTCCATAATCTCATACGTCCCAATGTAGCGAAGACTCAATTTTCCTCGTCTACCAAAACGTACCACTCCTTTCTAGGGGGATAATTTCAAGAACACCCAGTCTCCGACCTCAAATTCAAGATCTCTGGTTCGGAGATCTATGTAGCTCTTCTGGCGATCTTGAGCTGCCTTCAACCTTTATCTGATGATTCTAAAATTTTCCTCAGTCGTATCCACTAACTCTGGTGTTAACAATCTCCTTTCACCTACTTCATTCTAGCATAACGGTGTCCTGCACTGCTTCCCATACAGTGCCTCGAAAGGAGACATCCTAATACTCGACTGATAACTGTTGTTATATGCAAATTCCATCATAGACAGGTGTGAATCCCAGTTCCCTTTAAACTGTAGTACACAAGCCCTCATCATATCCTCCAAAACCTGGATTGTCCTCTCAGACTGACTATCAGTCTGAGGATGAAAAGATGTATTGAAATGCAATGTAGTGCCAAAAGCCTTCTGTAAACTCTGCCAAAACTTGGAGGTAAACCTAGGATCTCTGTCCAAAACAATTGACTCTGGAGTCCCATGCAGTCGTATGATCTCATCCATGAACAATTGGGCATATTGGCCCATCCGGAAATCTTCCCGCACTGGCAAGAAATGTGCCGACTTCGTGAGTCTATCTACGATTACCCAAATTTCATCATGTCCCTTCTGTGTCCTTGGAAGTTTATACACAAAATCCATCGTAATGTGATCCCACTTCCATTCCGGAATAGGTAATGGTTGAAGTGCCCCATAAGGTTTCTGCCACTCTACTTTCACTTGCTCACATGTCAGGCACCTACTCACAAACTCAGCAATTTCCCTTTTCATCTTAGTCCACCAATAGTGTTCCCTTAGGGTATGAAACATCTTGGTACCTCCTAGATGCATAGAATAAGCAGAACTATGAGCCTCCTCAAGAATTTCCCTCTTTAGCTCCACCTCATTTGGTACGCACAACCGTCCATCCTTAACCAAGGCCCCATCATCCCTAATCGCATAATCCTGCCTATTTCCAACCTCCAACTCCATCCTAATAATGCACAAGGTAAGATCCTGGAGTTGAGCCTCAATAATCCGATCAATCAAGACAGGCCTCACATGGAAAGTAGCCAACAAAGCCCCCTAGCTATCCATGCCAAGTACTATTCCCGCCCTACGGAATTCCACTAGCAACAGTAGGTAGACTGTAGGCAAATGGGCCAAGGAACCCATGGACTTCCTGCTCAAGGCATCTGCCACAACATTGGCTTTTCCAAGGTGGTACTCTATAGTACAATCATAATATTTTATCAGCTCAAGCCACGTTCTCTGCCTCAAATTCATATCCTTCTGGGTGAAAAAGTATTTCAAACTTTGGTGGTCGGTGAAGATCCAACACGTCTCCCCATACAAATAATGTCTCCAAATCTTTAGTGCATGCACCACCGCAGCTAACTCCAAATCATGCGTGGGGTAATTCAACTCATGGGGTTTAAGTTGCCTGGAAGCATAAGCTATCACCTTCCCATGTTGCATCAACACGCAGCATATACCCCGCAATGATGCATCACTATACACCTCGAATCTCTCGTTATCATCTGGAAGGGTGAATACTGGGGCAAAAGTCAACCTCCTCTTTAGCTCCTGAAAGCTCTACTCACAAATAGCATCCTAGTCAAATTTGACTCATTTCCTAGTCAACGGGGCAGCTATCGTAGAAAATCCTTCTACGAATCGCCGATAATATCCTGCTAAACCCAGTAAGCTTCTCACCTCTGTCATTGTCCTAGGATGCTCCCAGTTTGCCCTGCCTCAACATTTTGGGGATCCACGCTTATACCCTCAGTCGAAATCACATGACCTAAGAATCCCACCTCGGTTAACCAAAACTGGCATTTACTGAACTTGGCAAATTTCTTTTTCCTTAGCATATTCAACACCAACCTTAAGTGCTTCTCATGTGCCTTGGCACTCCTTAAATACACCAAGATATCATCGATGAACACAATCACAAACCGATCCAAATACTTTCGGAACACCGTGTTCATCAAATCAATAAACGCTACCGGTGCATTAGTCAACCCGAAGGGCATTACTAGGAACTCATAGTGACCATAACGTGTCCTAAAGGCCGTTTTCTGCACATCCCCTTCCCAGATCCTCAACTGCTGATACTCGGATCTAAGGTCAGTTTTTGAGAAATATTTTGCCCCTTTCAGTTGATCAAACAAATCATCAATCCTTGGCAAAGAATACTTATTCCACACCGTAACCACATTTAGCTGCCAGTAGTAGATACACAACCTCATACCACCATCCTTTTTCCTTACAAATAACACCAGCGTACCCCAAGGTGATACACTTGGTCGAATAAATCCCATATTCACCAAGTCCTGCAATTGAGTCTTCAACTCTCTTAATTCTACTGGTACCATTCTGTACGGTGCCTACGATATAGGTTGGGTACCCAGAAGAAGCTCTATGGTGAGCTCAATCTCCCGGTGAGGTGGCAATCCTGGAAGATCCTCTGGAAATACATCAGAAAACTCACTCACCACAGGTAGGATAAATAATACATAATTAGATATCCTACTCGAAGTTGAGGTACAAAGTGCAACTGAAATACTACTAATGCCTCCGCCTCAGAAAGTGCCCAAGTCAACTCAACAGCCTGGAAGAGATTTATAACACAAAAGTTGTGAGTGGACAAAAATTAATCATTTGGAAATCATTTTCCGAGGAAATCTTACCTTTTCTCCCTCCACGAGTAAAATCATGCATGCATCACATAAACAGTTTATGATAATAAAAATATCATCTGAAAATCACCGGAATTCCATTTCTCTTTAAAACCACTTGGTTGGACCCACGCAAAATTTGTATAATGAAAACACATCGTGGTCCACAGTTTGGTTTGAAAATCCTCCTCAAAAGAGTTTAAAATCATTTAATTCGACCTGGACACATAATATATCAAATCTACTATTCCCGACATATCCACCACACACCCGAAGTGTGCTGAAAACCTGTGCTATGCGTAGACAACCTCAACGACCCGACGGAGAAAACCCAAGACACCAGCATTGGAGAACCCTCAACAACCAGTGGAGCAAAACCCCTCAACGCTAGTCGGAGAAACATTGACCATCGGGACAGAAATTCAGTGAAAATCAAAATCCATGTTTTGAAATCTTTGTTTCTTGGCCAAAGCCAAATTCTTTGAAAAATCATTTATGGCCAATGCCAGTAAAATCATAATTTTGGGTCTAAACCCAAATCACAGACTCAATAATTAGCACGTCAAAACGATATCAAAATCGAGTCCAAAAACCAGGCCATTTCCCAAAACACACTTTCACTGAAATATTGGAAAACTTGTGTCCAATAATAATTTCTACATTTTGGAAATTCATTGCAACAATACATAACAGTATTTAAATCAAAGATACATTTATGCATGCATTACAGTTTATAAACCAAAATTCCACTCACCACACGTCCAAGCAAGCTCAATCCCAAAATGTACGCTCCTCTGAAGTTCCTGGAGCAGTATCGCCTATCATTTTAATAATCGGCATTACCGGCTAATAATAAAAACCTTATATATAAACTCCCTAAACCCCGGGAGGTCCGCCTACGTCACCCTAATAACACAGAAACTTTGGACGCCCAAAACTACCCCTAAATGACGTCTGATCAACCCGAAACCTGTGCCAACAGATCCGGAATGTCGAACACTAGCTGACATGCGCTGTCGTGAACCCAGAACCGGTCCTACGCACCGCCACGTGCAGTTGAAGGCCAGAGCATGAGCCGGCCACACGCCGTCACAGACTGGCCACGCGCTTGCTACAGTACCCACCCGCTGACCCGGTCCAGCTCAACCTGACCCTGTCCAACTCGACTTGACCCGGCCCAAATTGACCGGACCTGGCCCAAATTGACTGGACCCTATCCATCTCGACCCGACCCAACCTAACTCGACTCGACCTAGTCGTCGGCGTCCCACCGGAGAAGACGGCTGCGTCATCGCCGCTGGAGTCCCACCGGAATCTCACAGGAGAAGACGACCGCGTCGCAGTCTCTGTCGCAGGAATCCGCCATTTCCGGCCAACTTGAGCTTTTTTCTAACTTCTTCGAAGCTCAACCATTTTTCACAAATTTTATGTCTATATCTATCTACTTGAGCCCAGGAATCCAAAAATGACCTCAAAACATTAATCCCGTACATGTGCTTGCCGAAAAATCGATCGGAAGGTTCGATTCTTATTTTCCTCGGTCCGACGCCTCCCGCGGGCGTCTCCTTCGATGGTTGGTATGGTTATGATCGTGGGAATGAGTAGATTCCGATTAGTGTAACAAAAATGAGAGTCTAGGCCTTGAATCAAAGTTGAAATTTGTGGGTTTTGGGTGTTTCGTGTCGCACGGGTTCGGGGGGGCGGGGATATGTGGTCTAGGGAGAAAGAAAGTGAAATGAAGAGGAATTGATAGTTTGGGGGTTAAAAATATCAACCCCCAACCAAATTACCAAATGCCCCTGATAATCTAGACCCGTAACTTTCATACACGAACTCCGTTTCCCGCATGCCGCCTGTCTACGAACTCATGAGTTCGAAACCCACACAACAGTATCCAAAACACAACATAATATGTTCCGAAACAAAACTTGATTTCCACGCCCCTAAACAACCAAGGGTAAAATCATCTTTTTACAAAAATAATTTACGTAAATTCAATAATTAAATTTCCGGGTCGTTACAAATGAAAAATAATAATTTGGGGATGAATTCAAAATATGATTCAATCTGAGCCCTATATTCCCAAAGCTGTTAAAAGAACTCAAAACACACACTTTGGCAACTAATGTCAAAGTGTGACAAAAATACCCTTAACAAAAATGAAACAATTCTCAGTTCAAAACGTTTTAACAGCTGATGGTAAGAACTGAAAAACGACGACTAGTCATCCAGCGTTTTTCACAGCTGATAGTAAGAATTTAAAATTGATGCCTAGTCATACAACTTTTTAGAAAACAGTTTCAACTGGTGCAGAAATATGCTTTTGCAATGAAGTATACCTTCATTCTCACAATTTCAGTCATCTTCAAGATAAAAACACCAACATGACCTAGAGATGCTAACTTGCTAGAATGAGCTAAGATACCTAGTAAGAAAGTTCACAATGACAAGCAAAGCCAATTATAATGACAAGCAAAATCAATTACAATGACATGCCTAAACTAAGAACTAACAGTATGAGACAGCATGCATGAATTTAGAGATCCCAAGGCTGAGGGGGATCCTATTTGTAGGTTTTCAACAAAATTCAGACTACCGGAGCTTTCAAGTTTCAACCAAGTCAGAAAAAAATTATCACCCCTTTACACTAGTGTGGGCTAGGGAGGCTCCTCCTCAAACTATGAATCTGAATTAGCAAGATCATGGGTAACTTGGTTGCATCCTCTTTTTTGCCAGACACATCTCTAGCCCCTGAAGGAGGCGGCTGTTGCCCGTTTATGCCGTCAATTTGGCAACCCTCTTCCTCCATGTACTACTCTGAATCATTTTTATGTTATCAATTGGACAACCCTATTCCTCCATGCACCGGTCGCCGCCCGCCTTGCACCCATTTTGAGTATGTCATGCAATTCCATCCAAAAGTTTGGAGAATCAGTTCAAAATGTGCAATAAACCTAATCAAATTTGAAATCTTAGCTATCCGCCTAATAATAAATATCGAGTTAATTGCTTATAAGTTAGAGTTTACCTTTCATGTTTTAGGCTATGCCTAAAATCTAAACACTACACTCAAGTTACAAGCTCTTCTACTATATAATTCGGACTTGAACTAGTTTAACTTTCTAAAACTCGATGCATTACTTTCAATTCGCGCTTGAACTTGGCAATTAACATGCATGTTGTTGTACAAGGGTTGTCATGGGTTGTTAAAAAGTTGGAGTCGTTGTATGTAAAATTAGTAAATTACTACCATTATACATAAATGTCACATTTGGTTGGTAGGGTTGGATTGGATTTGATAATTTAATATTTAATGTATTTTGAACGTAAAAATAGATGTAATTTCATTGTAGCAGGATTAGATAAGATTAAACATAGAAGAAAATTTACCTTTTCTAATCTTATTATTTTGAAGGAATTGGATTAGATAAGTTTTCTTCTATGTCTACTCCCTCTAATCTCCTTACGATGAAAATACATCAATTTATCCATTCAAAATATATTGTATTTGATTAGTTATCCAATTCAATTCGATTCCCCCACTAAACGAGCCCAAACTTACATATACAAAGTATGAATAATGACAAACCCAAGTTGTAAACTATGGGGTTTGTTTGATCCAAAAAAGGACCTAACGGGTCCGTGAAGACTGCACACACACAAGGAACACAATGATGTACGTGGTTCACCCAAATCGGGCTATGTCCACGGAGGTACGCTCTTCTCATTAGTAATGTTGTGTTTGTACATATTACATTAGGCCTTGAGCCTTAAGGGAAGACTAAGAATATAGCCATATAGGAAGACTAAGAATGTAGCACTAGGGGAAGGCCAAGAATGTAGAGATAGGTGAGAACTTTAAGCCTAGAGAGAGTGAGTCAAGAGAGCTTTATGAGGGTGGAAGGCTTCCTTTATATAGTAAAGTACCTAGGTTTAGGTCATGGGCCACAATGGTGGGCTTTCTTGATGGGCCTTGATGGTGGCCTTGGCCTTGGTCTAAGTGATTTTTCAGGTCTTTCGTTAAGTCTGTTGCTTGGTCAGTAATGGTATTAACATAAGTCCCCCAAGTTCTTGACTGATGTGGACTTCCTCGGTCGAGGACTTGTACTGAGAGTGCACTGACCGAGCAACTCCTTCATTTTAGTCTAGTGATCCGCACAGTGCATAATGCACTATCCTGCTAGTCCCCATGTCCTCGGTTGAGGTGGGGTGCCGAAGGAAACTCACATGTCGTTGTTGTAAGTGTCTGATGTGTCAATAGGTGAGGGTCGCGCTGGCGAGAGTAAAGAAGAATGATTGCTCTGCTATTTGTGTTGATGATG
The DNA here is from genome assembly GCA_037349345.1 of Oemleria cerasiformis. Lineage (NCBI taxonomy): Eukaryota > Viridiplantae > Streptophyta > Magnoliopsida > Rosales > Rosaceae > Oemleria > Oemleria cerasiformis. The sequence continues at coordinate 1,636,414 of JAZGTL010000050.1, read as the reverse complement.
AGAAGATAGCATTTTCCAACCATAGCATGCTTCCCTGAGAGAATAATCTTGAATAATGCGTCTGATCGGTAGCTAGGTGTAGCATTTGTCGATCGAAGTTTCTGAGAGAGAACCTCAGGTGATGTGTCTGATTGGTTGCCTTGTACGGGCTTGCTGATTGGAGCATATGTCTGAGAGGATACCCCGAGTAATAAGTCTGATCGGTAGCTAGGTGTAGCATTTACCGATCGAAGCATGTTTCCCTTAGGAAGTAACCTCGAGTAATGCGTTCGATCGGTTGCTAGGTGTAACGTTTGTCGATCAAAACATTCTTCCCTGAGGAAGTAACTTTGAGTAATGCGTTCGCTCTGTAGCTAGGTGTAGCATTTGCCGATCGAAGCGTGCTTCCCTGAGGAAGTAACCTTGAGTGATGCGTCTGATCGGTAGCTACTGGTAGCGTTTGCTGATCGTAGTGTGCTTCCTTGAGGAAGTAATCTCGAGTAATGAGTCCAATCGATAGCTACTAGTAGCATTTACTGATAAAAGCATAGGTCTGAGAGGATACGTCGAATGATGCGTCCGATCGGTTTCCTCGTACTAGCTTGTTGATAGAAGCATATGTCTAAGAGGATATCTTGAATGATGTGTCTGATCGAGAGCTACTAGTAGCGTATGCCGATCGTAGCGTGCCTCACTGAGGAAGTACCTCGAGCGATGCGTCTGATCGGTAGCTACTGGGTAGCATTTGCCGATCGTAGCGTGCTTCCCTAAGGAAGTATCTCGAGCAATGTGTCCGATCGGTAGCTACTGGTAGCATTTATCGATCTTAGCGTGCTTCCTTGAGGAAGTATCTCGAGCGATGTGTCCGATCGATAGCTACTGGTAGCGTTTGCCGATCGTAGCATGCTTCCATGAGGAAGTATCTCTAGTAATTATCCCGATCGATCTAGTGAGCCTGGGCCCTGCCGACTGGGAGTGACATGCAAAGGTGAGCAAGTGCTTGAGCACGTAAATTCCTGAGCATGTGAGTGAATGAGTGCTTGAGCACATGAATGAGTGAGTGCCTGGCCACATGAATGAGTGCTGGAGCACGTGAATAATATAGATATGTGCTCTAGGGCAATGATGTGGGCATGATGATGTGTATGATGTTCTGTGATCTTATTCATGTAAAGTGTGCCGAGAGGCGATGATACTTACGTGTCGTGATGCTCGTCACTTCGTGAGAGTGTAATTATCACGAGGCTACTCGAGGAGTGACATGGGTCGCTCGGTAAGAAAGGTGATCATCGTGGGATGAGTCGGCCTGAGCCGAATAATTGATGTGGATATGTAAGTGAGAGTTGCTGAAGGGCATTGTAAAATATGTTTTCGGGGGCAAGGATGGCCGATTGATCATGGAGATCGATAATTGGGCAATTCTATAATTCCTGATAATCAGAGAAGAATTTATCGATCAAGTATCCACAGGATTTAATAATATATTTGTGGTGCACAAAAAATATGTAATTTGTGTACATGAAATCCAATGTTTGCGTACATGATAAGCACAATATATGTGGATGTGTGACATATGGTTTGAGTGTCAATTAAATATTAAAATTTAATATAGACATGTGTTTGTCACTAATCAAATGTGATTTATATGCATGCCCAAGAAATTGGTGTATGGTTTGTATGCATGCCCAAGAATATGTAAGGCCATGTTTATATTATAGGTTTTATAATAGAAAGCCCATTAATAAAGGGGTTATGGTGAGTGACAAATAAGCTAATTAATAAATGAGCCATAGGGTAAAAAATTGAGGAGGCCTGTTTTTTGGAGGTGGATGGCATGAATTGTGTGGACTGGTCCACACTCAAATGTTATTTTCTGCTTAGCCCACCTATTTTCTGCTTAATCCAATTGTGTGTGGTTAAGTTGTTTAGCCCACCTAAATAAGTGAAATTAATTAAGATAGGAGCACTTATATGCTTTGACGCCATTGTTCGACAGAGAGCAGCAAGCCAGCGTTGCAGTGGCGCGGCTATGTGTGATCGTCCCTGGTGGTGACGACCAGAGTACTTGGCGTGTGATTGGCTGCGGTGGTGCGATCGGCTGTGTGGTGTGATCAGGTGCGGTGGTGCCTTCGATGGACACGGCTTTGACTCGGGTGGATCGGGACGTGGCCCATCGCGGAGAGACCGCATAGCAGGTCCCAATGAGGAGCTAGGATCAAGTGAGGGTCCCCGCTCGATACCACGACTTGCAAATCAATGGGGATGCACCGCGGTCGTCTCGAGAGGTGAGGAAGCAGAGGAGACGACCAGGTTGCAGGAGGTTTTGACAGATCGAAGTCCCCCAGTGCTGATGGTGGTGGCGGTGTTGCTAGGTGGCGTCGGGGGCTGTGGTAGTCAAGCATAGGAGCCGTTTCAATTTTTTTTTGTGGCTCGCCAGTGAGTTTCCGAGATGGGCGTCGTAATTTCTAATAGGTTTGTGGAGCAGAGGTCGCGAGCATGTTTCCATCGTCAATTTGACGATGCGACGGTTGAAGGCGATTGATTTGGTGGCGGAAAATCCGAGCGGCAGTGGGTATGAGGAATCTCTCAAAAATGGCCATGACTAAGAACATGGAGATGAGAATGGCAATGGAAACGAACTCGAACGGCCCCGAATTGATCGAGCTTTTCAAAGAAGGAGAAGAGCTACTCGGATGCTCATGAAAATGATCTATTTCCTTGTTCAATGGAGCTGCAATCGACAGCCATTCAAAGCTTTGTTCTTTCACAACAACCATTTTCAATTTCACCCATGACTTTTGTTCCAAGTGTGTGTCTGTAACAAAAGAGTAGCAGAGAAAAACAGAAAGATTTTTTTTGTGGCAGCAGTAAAGGCTTTTTCTTTTTGCTTCTTTTCCTCCTTCCTCTGCAATAAAAGTGATAAGGGTATTTTTTTCTCTATTTTGATTTCTTCATCCATGTTGTAGCAGAGAGTGGAGATGAATTTCTATTTGGCACCCAATAATCAAGCTCGGTCGAAGGCCCAGCAATGAGCGAGGATGAGAAGAAAATGAACACGGTTGCTAGGGAGAGCTGAGCCGAGCTCCTTCCTCTGTGATAAAGGTGAGGATCAATTTTTTTTTGGTGTTATTTTGTTTTCTTCACTGCTGCCCTGAGAGATTGAGTGGGAGATTGGGATTTCTTGGCGTTTTCTGCCTTATATTTTTTTTCTTCTTCCTCGCCGTGAGACAGAGAGTGAGGGATGTGAGGATGAAAGTTTTGGTCTTCCTCTCTTGGTGAGGAAGAGAGGTGGTAGGTGGAGGAGCGATTGAGATGGCCTTCTAGATGGATTGAGGGATTTTTTCAAAGAGGATCAATTCTGCTTGGTGGTGGGTTCCATAGCTGTAGGTGCTTCCCTGAGGAAGATGCCGGATGGTGCGACCGATCGGCCGTGTCATCCAGATCTAGGTTACTTGTAGGGTGCCGATCAGGGGTGATGCGGGCCACAATTTCCATGTTGCCAACCATGCTGCGTACCTATAGATGTTTCCCTGGTGAGGACGCCGGATGATGCGACCGATCGGTCGTGTTATATGGCCTTCCTAGATGGGACTTGGTCGATAGCTAGGGCCCCCAATTGATGAAAAGTGGGTTCAACTGATCAGACGCTGCTTTGGGCTTTGACACTGCTCGGCCCGTTAGTGGGTAGGTGTTTGCATTGCCCACCTTGGGCTATGTGTACTGTGTATGTATAATCATAAGGGCTAATCCACCTTGGGCTGACCCAGCTTGTTCCTTGTCCAAGTAGATGCGAGTGGATTGGTGAATAGAACAAGCAAAAGGAAAAGCTTATTCCCCTGGGTGGTCAGAATTCCTTTTGTGGTTGGATGCTCATTGTTCTTGAGTGTTGTGGGTTTCAATGGGAGAGTGAAGAGATGAGACCGACATGGATTTTTTGTCATCTTCCCACATACGGCACCAATGTTTGATCCAAAAAATGACCTAATGGGTCTGTGAAGACCGCACACACACAAGGAACACAATGATGTACGTGGTTCACCCAAATCGGGCTACGTCCACGGTGGTATTCTCTTCTCATTAGTAATGTTGTGTTTGTACATATTACATTAGGCCTTGAGCCTTAAGGGAAGACTGAGAATATAGCCATATAGGAAGACTAAGAATGTAGCCTTAGGGGAAGACCAAGAATGTACAGAGAGATGAGAGCTCTAAGTCTAGAGAGAGAGAGTCAAGAGAACTTTATGAGGGAGAAAGGCTCCCTTTATATAGTAAAGTACCTAGGTTTAGGTCATCGGCCACAATGGTGAGATTTTATGATGGGTCTTGATGGTGGGCATGGTCTTGGTCCGAGTGATCTTCCGGGTCTTCCGTTAAGTCTGTTGTTTGGTCAGTAATGGTATCAACAGGGTTACCTCAACGGTTCTTGACCCACATGGTGCCCAACTAGTAAATATGAGATTCGAGACTCGCGGGATACTGTTCTTGGTAATAAGTGGGTATGAATTATGAAAACACATTTAACTTCTTTAGGCTCTGTTGGGGATTAGTCTCATCTTTCTTGGTGGGGATTAACTTAGGAAAAAAAAACCCAAGTAGTCGATAATGCATATTAACTGCCAAGTAGAACCCAAGTAATAATTAGACTTTTGGTCTTATAATAACAGTCTATTAAGCACACTCCACTTAGGCCTTCCACAAAGGTTCAAGTGAGTTTAATTTCTATACATAAGAATCAGACTACCTGAGTTTGATTCCTATAGTACTAATTTTACACTAGGGAGTGTAATATACCTGAATTTTATGTATTAATCTAGAGATCCAACTTATTTTGATTTGTCATTACATGTTTATGTTATTTTTATTTCTCTCCCCATTAAATGATGTGGCCCACCACAATAGTAATCAAACTCATGATTGCTCTCACAAATAAGAATTAACTTCATTACACTCAAATTTTTCAGTCATGTAGGAGTTTGATTCCTATAAATAAAAATTAAACTCAAATTTTCTGACCTACTATGGAAGGCTTAATGGAAAATCCCGTCAGCATTACCCATTGCTACCTCTCTCTTTCTCACTGTTTTTTCTTCCTCAAAGATCAACCAACAGTCATGGCTCTTGTGGGGTTGGCGGACATGGTCAAGAAGATTAACTTTAACAATAATTGATCCTCTATGCAACATATATTTGAAATGGGTTTTTATTTCATAATGAAAAATGGCTTCACTTTCACTAATTGGAATCTAACGAATAGAACAGATAAATGTGTGAGGCCCTTCCGAAATTTTGGTAAGGGTTCTGGTAGGGTTTAGCGCAAGTTGAGTTTTACGGCGTATGTGCCATCTACGCCTCTTCATTCTTGGCTTCTTACGGTGGTGGACTGCTGCATCAACTGTGATTTCGGCAAGGATCGTGGGGTCTATTATTGGCAATCTGAGTTCTAAGCTGGTAATCTCTAAACTTGAGTTGGAAGAGTTTGTGTTTGATGACGAGTTGGTGGCTACACAACTCTCACAATGTTTGGTGGTGGGGCAACTGCTGACAACCAAGAATTATCACAATGATGCACTCATCGGAACGCTCAAGTCTATTTGGAATTTACGGGAGGAATTTTTTGCTATTCACCTAGAGGGATCGAAGAGGATTCTTTTCTAATTTAGTAATGAGTTTGACCGGAGGAAGATGATGAAGGGGGCATTGTGGTTGTTTGATCGTGCACTCCTGGCTCTCACTTGCACCGAGGGTCGTATGGATCAAGGAGATGTGAATATTGACGTTCAAGAATTCTGGATTAGGCTTAGGAAGATTCCCCCAACCTTTCTCACCCATGCGTTGGCGTTAAAGGTAGGAAATCACTTGGTGACTTTTGTTGGAGTGGATAAAGGGCTCAACGGTGACTGCCTGGGATGTTTTCTTCGAATTAGAGTGGCTATTTCGATGTTTGCTCCTCTCCACCGCTTTATATCCTTGAAACTTTTCTTTGATGAACCGACAAAAAGGTACGATATTGAGTCTGAACGTCTTCCTTTTTTTGTCTGCGTTGTAGTTGTCTTGATCATGTTAGCTTGACCAGCACCTTACCACCCCTTGAGGGAGCAGTGCAGGATCAGTTTCGGAGGTGGAAGACCGTGGTTAAGGATGTTTACTATGTTAATCCAACTAATGGACTGAAAGGGCATGTCTTTGGTTTAAGGCACCATGTTCATGCGCTATGTTCATGCGCTGAATGGAGACAGGAAGATACAGAGGGTATTATAGGTGTAGTTCGATCATTTCAGAGGGCCTTTAAGGATGAAGGGGATGAGTCTATGATGGCGTTAGATGGGGCCGTCAGTCCTTTGGAAATAGTTCTAAAACGCAGAAAATTGGATATGGGGAGTTTGATGCGGGACACGCAGCCGGTGGGGATTGAGGTACAAGAGGCCAACGATCACACGTCTGAGGGTCTGTTAGCTGCGAGGGCGACTCCTACTGTGAGTGGCTATGAGCGACCCTCTGGAGCTAGCTTGGCCAACAAGGATGCAACCAATAAGGTTGCTGACAAGGTTGTGGTCTCTGACTTTCTTATAGCGAGGTCTGCAAACGGGAGGCGCCGGGGATTTTCGGTGGGGACACCCCAGTTGAAGTTAAGTCCCCAAAAGATGAAACCTTATGGGTTGCGCTCTATCTCGTCACTCAAGGGTGGTTCGTTGGATGGGATCAAACTAGTGGGGAACAGCACACACGTGATGGGGCAGGTCCAATGAGCTTTGAAGTATTTTTTCAAAGCTAAAATTCCAAATTTGGTATTCTTGATGGAAACAAAAAAAAACAATGCGACCGATGGACATGATTAAGGCTCAGTTAGGGGTTGTAGGCGGTTTCTGTGTGAGCTGTGTGGATCTTTTAGGTGGACTTGCGTTGCTATGGAATCATGGAGTTGAGGTAAATTTGAGGTCCTATGTAGTGGGACATATTGATGTGCTTGTTAAAGGAGTTGGTACCAGGCCCTTTCGGTTTACTGTCTTCTTTGGTAACCCTGAGGTTCGTTTGCAGGGTGATTCTTGGGACCTTCTCTGACGCTTAGACTATGAGGTGGGTAGTCCTTGGATGGTTGGTGGGGACTTCAATGAGATTGCGATGGTTGAGGAACAGATGGGGAGGAGTGTGCGACCTTTGTCCCAAATACAGGAGTTTTGTAGGGCTTTGGATAAGTGTGGGTTGATGTTGGTTCCTTTAAGAGGCCATAAATTCACATGGTCAAACAGATGGAATGGTGATGGATTAGTTAGGGTGCGGTTAGATGGGGTGGTGGTAAATGACGCATTCATTCAGGATTTCCCAGCTACTCTGACTTACCATCTCAATTCATGGGCTTCAGATCACTTGCCCATTTGGACACACCTCACTGACATGGTGGGTCCAATTGGGAGGCGTAAGCGATTCTTTTTTTAGGATATGTGGGCTAGCACTGATGGATGCAGAGAGGTGATCACTATAGCTTGGGATGATATGCAGAACTCTGTGGTGGATAATTTGGAGGGCTACAAAACTGCTCTAATGAACTGGAGCCGGGACACTATTAGGAATGTCCCAGTGCGAATTAAGAAACTACAAGCCCATTTAGATGACCTCAATGCCTCTCTCCCCTCACACCGTGACCTCCATATGCAGCGACAACTTGACATTGAAATTGATTCCTTGAGGGCCAAGGAATAGCTACTTTGGCGCCAATGCTCTCGGGTTTCTTGGCTATGAGATGGGGATCATAATACTAAATTTTGTCATCAGTTTGCAAAAGAAAAAGGACGGAAACCAAATTAGTGGAGTTTATGATGCGACAAACACTTGGCATACTTTATATGGGACCCGGGGGCCGGTGGTGGGATCGGTTTTTGTGTAGTAATTTCAATAGCTTTATGGTTCTTTTGGTGACCGAGACTTAGGCCCTAATCTGGCAGCCACTAGGCCGAGAGTTACTAATGAGCAGAATGCGGATTTGTGTCAACCTTTGAGGAGGGAGGACGTGGAACAAGCCCTATTTCAAATGTACCCTACGAACGCTCATGGAGTGGATGGCATGCCGGGTCTTTTTTATCAAAATTATTGGGACGTGGTGGGGGATGATGAGGTGTTGTTTTGTCTGGAAGTGCTGAATGGTTGAATTAGAATTCGTGAAGTGAACCATACCCTAATATCCCATATCCTGAAAGTTTCTAATCCAACTAGAGTTATTGAATTTCGGCCTATTTCTTTATGCCGGTTTATCTACAAGATCATCTCTAAAGCTATTGTCAATAGGTTGAAGCCTATGATGCCTTCGATAATATCCGAATGCCAAAGTGCCTTCCTTTCCTCCTGGTTAATTAGGAAAAAAGTTATTGCTGCGTTCGAAAGCATCCATGCCATTCGTCGGCGAGGTAATAGTGATTTTAAGAAAATGATCCTAAAGTTAGATATGTCCAAAGCCTATGTCCGTGTGGAATGGAATTATCTGGAAGGAATGATGCGTAAACTTGGTTTCGTTGATTCGATTGTTCAACTCATTATGGATTGCGTGACTATAGTAATCTACTCAATTCAGGTCTGAGGCCATTCTAAAGGAAAAATTGTTCCAACTCGTGGTTTAAGACAAGGAGATTATCTCTCACCCTATCTCTTATTGATTTGTGTTGAAGGTTTTTCTACTCTAATGTCACAGGCACAACAGCGCAAGCTGATTCATGGCGTCTCGGTTGGTTCGGGGCCCCCACCATCTCTCATTCGTTCTTTGCAGATGATAGTTTGCTATTTTGTAATGCCTACCTTCAAGAATGCCAACATTTTATCAGTGCTTTGGGAATATGAGCAAGTGTCAGGACTCGTCCCGAATTTCCCCTCGAAACCCGGGAAGAACCCTGATCCCGTCTGACAACCTAAGGAAAGGTTCCCAAATACCCTTCAATCCTTACAAATTATAATAATAATAAATACTTTCACTTGTCAGACAAGGGATTTAAGCACTTAAAATTCCCGTAAGTAATTACCAACCAAATACAACATAATATCAGAGCGTCTAAGTAGGATCAAGATACAAATTAGATATCCTACTCAAGTACAACTACACAGTGCAGCCGAGAGTGCTAATGCCTCTGCCTCGAGATAATGTCCGCGTCAACTCTACTGCCTAAAGGGGGTTTAAACACAAAAGTTGTGAGTGGACAAAAATAATAGTTTATAAATCATTTTCCAAGGAATATTACCTTTGCCCCCCTTCATTTATAAAACTATGCATGCATCACATAAACAGTTCATGTTATAAAAACATCATCTTTAAATCACCGGCATTTCCCTTTCTCTTTAAAACCACTCAGTAGGACTCACACAAAATCCATATAAGGAAAACACATTGTGATCCACAATCTGGTTTGAAAATCATCCTCAAAGGAATTCAAAATCATTTAATTCAACCTAGACACATATTATCTCAAATCCACTGTTCCCGACACATCCACTAGCCACCAGGGTATCCCTTGGGGTGTACTAGTCCTGTATCACAACTCCTTGTACTATGATATCTCATCAGTCGGCAAGTATCCTCGACTATCATATCATATCATCAGCCGGTATAACCTTCGGCTATCATATCATCAGTCGGCATATCTCTCGACTGGCATATCATATCATTAGCCGGTATAACCTTCGGCTATCATATCGCATCAGTCGGCATATCTCTCGACTAGTATATCATATCAATTATATTGGAGGTTCACCGGGTTCACCGCTAATAACAGATCCTCGTCCCGAGTCTTGGCCTCCCTCAAATCAGAGTTTATCTTGGAGGTTCACCGGGTTCACCGGGTTCACCGCTAATAACGGATCCTCATCCCGGGTCCTGGCCTCCCTCACATATAACCAAATCCGATAAACTCATACAACAAGGTCAAAACCCAAATCATTGACTCAATAATTTCCTTGTCAAAACGATATCAAAACTGAGTCCAAAAACATGATATTTCTCAAATCACACTTTAATCGAAGTAGTGGAAAACATGTGTCTAGTAATCATTTCTAAAATCCAGAAATTCAATGCCACAATACATAACAGTATTTACAGAAAGATATTTTGATGCATGCATTTCAGTTTATAAAACCAAAGTCCACTCACAAACCAGTTCAAGCTAGCTCAATCCCGTCTCGCTCGTTCCTCTGAGGTTCCCGGAACAATATCGCCTGTCAAAAACAACAATCGGGATTACCGGCTAGTAATAAGACTCTTATATAACAACTTCCTAATCTCAGGAAGTCTACCCATGCTGTTTCTAGAAAACACAGCAACTTCGGACACTCAAATCGACCTCTAAACGATGTCCGATCAACCTGAAACCTGTACCAACAGATTCAGAACGTCGAAAACTAGTTACCACGCGTTGCTGTGACGTCAGACTCGACCCCACGCGCCGCCACGCGCCGCTGGAAGGTCGACACATGCGCCGACACGCCCTCACGCGCCGGCCACGGGCCTGCTACAGTGTTTACGCGCCTGGACCGGTCCAACCCGGTCCGGCTCAACCTGACCTAGTCCAACTCGACCCTACCAGTTCACTCAACTCGACCGGTTCAACTCGACCCGACCGGTTCAACTGGACCCGACTGGTTCAACTCGACCCGACCGGTCAACGGTGACTCGCCGGAGAAGACGATCGGACTGTCGTCGCCGTCGCCGGAAGCTGACCGGAGAAGATGACCGGACCGCCACCTCCGTCGCCGTCTGGTTCGTCGGAATCCCCCATTTCCGACCCAAACACCAAGCTTTACAACTTCCTCAAAACTCAACCGTTTTACACAAATTTTACGTCTAAATCTATCTACTCGAACCCATGAATCCAAATATAACCTCAAAACATCAAACACGTACCTGTGTAAGCAGAAAAATTGATCCAAAGATCCGAAACTTCCTTTACTCGGTTCGGCTTCCACCGTGGTCCTCTCCTTCGATGGTTGGTACGGTTGTGATCGTGGGAAGGAGTAGAATACGATTAGTTAATCAAAACTGGAAGTTGAAGCCTTGAAATCAAAGTTGACTTTTGGTTTCTCTTCAGGTATTTTTCGCACGGGTTGGTTCAATGTGTGTTTTGTGTTTGAGTTTGTCACAGAGAGGATGAGAGAAGGAGATGAAGTTGAAATGAAGATGAAGATAAGATAATGATTGGTTTAAAATATCTTCTCCCAAATCAAAATTACCAAAATGCCCTTGCACATCTAGACCCATAACTTCCGTCCACGAACTCCGTTTTCTGCGTGCTGCCTGTCTACGAACTCGTGAGTTCGAGACCTACGTAACGGTACCCAAAACACCACCAAAATTGTCTCGAAACAAAACTTGATTTCCAAGCCCTTTACCGACCAAGGGTAAAATCGTCATTTTACAAAAATAATTGCGTAAACCCAATAATTAAAATTCCGGGCTGTTACAATCTACCCTCCTTAAGAAATTTCGTCCTCGAAATTCATTCCTAACCATGAAACAAATTTAGGATATTGTGCCCGCATTAGTTCCTCAGTTTCCCACGTGGCTTCCTCCACGTTATGATTCCTCCATAACACTTTAACTAGAGGAATAGTCTTTCTGCGAAGCACCTTTTCCTTCCAATCTAGAATTTGCACTGGTTGCTCCTCAAACGTCAAATCGTCTTTCAGCTCAAGTGGTTGCTTTTCCAACACATGAGACTCATCAAACAGATATTTCCGGAGCAAAGATACATGAAAGACATCATCAACTCTGGATAATTCCGAGGGTAAAGAAATATGATATGCCACTGGTCCTATCCTCTCCAAAATCTCATACGGACCAATGTAGCGAGGACTCAATTTTCCTCGTCTACCAAAACGTACCACTCCTTTCCATGGAGATAGTTTCAAGAACACCAAGTCACCTACCTCAAACTCAAGGTCTCTGGTTCGATGGTCTGCATAGCTCTTCTGGCGATCCTGGGCCGTTTTCAACATTTCTCTGATGATTTTAATCTTTTCCTCAGTCAAATCCACCAACTCGGGTGTTAACAGTCTTCTTTCACCTATTTCACTCCAGCACAAAGGTGTTCTGCACTGCCTCCCATACAGTGCCTCGAAAGGTGACATCCCAATACTCGACTGGTAACTGTTATTATATGTAAATTCCATCAGAGACAAGTGTGAATCCCAGTTCCCTTTAAACTGTAGTACACAAGCCCTCATCATATCCTCCAAAATCTAGATTGTTCTCTCAGACTGACCATCCGTCTGAGGATGAAAGGCTATACTGAAATGCAATGTCGTGCCAAAAACCTTTTGTAAACTCCGCCAAAACCTGGAGGTAAACCTAGGATCTCTGTCCGAAACAATAGACTCTGGAGTCCCATGCAGCCGTATGATCTCATCCACGAATAATTTGGCATACCGACTCATCCGAAAATCTTCTCGCACTGGCAAGAAATGTGCAGACTTCGTAAGTCTATCAACAATTACCCATATCCCATCATGTCCCTTCCGTGTCTTTGGAAATACACAAAATCCATCGTAATGTGATCCCACTTCCATTCTGGGATAGGTAATGGTTGCAGTGTCCCATAAGGTTTCTGTCTCTCCGCTTTCACTTGCTGACATGTCAAACATCTACTCACAAACTCAGCAATTTCTCTTTTCATCCCAGTCCACCAATAGTGTTTCCTTAGGGTATGATACATCTTGGTACCTCCTGGATGCATAGCGTAAGCCGAACTATGAGCCTCATCAAGAATTTCCCTCTTTAGCTCCAACTCATTCGGTACGCACAACTGTCCATCCGTAACCAATGCTCCATCATCCCTAACCGCATAGTCCTGCCGGTTTCCATCTTCCAACTCTATCCTGATAATGCACAATGTAGGATCCTGGAGTTAAGCCTCAATAATCCGATCAATCAGAACAGGCCTCACATGGAAACTAGCCAACAAAGCCCCCTGGCTATCCATGTCCAGTACAATCCCTGCTCTACGGAACTCTACCAGCAACGGTAAGTAGACTGTATGCAAATGGGCCAAAGAACCCATAGACTTCCTGCTCAAGGCATCTGCCACAACATTGGCTTTTCCTGGGTGGTACTCAATAGTACAATCATAATCCTTTATCAACTCAAGCCACCTTCTCTGCCTCAAATTCAGGTCCTTCTGGGTGAACAAGTACTTTAAACTCTGATGGTCGATGAAGATCCGACACGTCTCCCCGTATAAATAATGTCTCCATATTTTCAATGCATGCACCACTGCAGCCAACTCCAAATCATGTGTAGGGTAATTCATCTCATGGGGTTTAAGTTGTCTAGAAGCATACGCTATCACTTTCCCATGCTGCATCAGCACACAGCCAATACCCCGCAATGATGCATCACTATATACCTCAAATCCCCCGTTATCATCTAGAAGGGTTAATACTGGAGCAGAAGTCAACCTTCTCTTTAGCTCCTGAAAGCTCTACTCACAATCAGCATCCCAGTCAAACTTGACTCCTTTCTTAGTCAACCTAGTCAATGGACCTGCTATCGTAGAAAATCCTTCTACGAACCGCCGATAATATCCTGCCAAACCCAGAAAACTCTTCACTTCTGTCACTGTCCGTACTAGATCTCGCATTCCCAGAAGATCCAGAACTATGACTGCCTCTTTTTGATGGTCCCTGACTAGAGGTTCCGGCAGTCCAGTGATCTTGACGTCTCATGTACCCACTGTACTGCTACGGAATTGGGAAACCCAAACTCAACCTACTCGAGCTGCAGCATCAGGCAAAGTCCTCAAGGAAGTGTGATCCATAGACATAACTGCTGACCGAATCTCACTCCGCAGTCCACTTTCGAATCTGTGGTACTTGTCTAACTCGGCCGCCACCAAAGTCGGTGCAAAGCGACTCAGCGCTATGAATCTCTGTTCATACTGGGCCACAATCATGTCTCCTTGCTGTAAATGCAAGAACTCGGCCTCCTTAACATTCCGGTGTGAGCGAGGGTAAAATTGCTCCAAGAAGCGTTCCCGAAAAGTCTGCCAAGTAAGCGTATGGACATTCAAGCCTGACGCCTCCAATGAGTGCCACCAGTGGTAAGCAGAACCACCTAGCAAAAATGTAGCCAACAGAACTCTCTCCTCTAGAGGACATCTCATAATCAAAAACACCCGCTCCATGCGAGTAATCCACTCCTCAGCCTCATCAGGACTAGACTCGCCCATAAATATCGTCGCCCCCAGTCTCTGGGCTCTTTCGATATCAGAGACTTCATGAGAAGCCCTATCCTGGAGTACAGAAGCTAAAGTCTGACCCAGCTGTTCCAGTGTCTGCCTCAAATCAGGCTCCACTGCAGGTTCATGGTCATCTCCACCATTCCCCGACCGTTGACGGAACTCTCGTCTCGGAGGCATTATACGCTGAAAAGAAGTTGTAAACCATTAATACCAAAATTTCACCTGTACACTAGATGTACGGTCTACAGGAATTTAACCTAGTGCTTTGATACCAATTGTCAGGACCCGTCCCGAATTTCCCCTCGAAACCCGGGAAGAACCCTGATCCCGTCTGACAACCTAAGGAAAGGTTCCCAAATACCCTTCAATCCTTACAAATTATAATAATAATAAATACTTTCACTTGTTAGACAAGGGATTTAAGCACTTCAAATTCCCGTAAGTAATTACCAACCAAATACAACATAATATCAGAGCGTCTAAGTAGGACCAAGATAGAAATTAGATATCCTACTCAAGTACAACTTCACAGCGCAGCCGAGAGTGCTAATGCCTCTGCCTCGAGATAATGTCCGCGTCAACTCTACTGCCTAAAGGGGGTTTAAACACAAAAGTTGTGAGTGGACAAAAATAATCGTTTAAAAATCATTTTCCAAGGAATATTACCTTTTTCCCCCTCCATTTATAAAACTATGCATGCATCACATAAACAGTTCATGTTATAAAAACATCATCTTTAAATCACCGGCATTTCCCTTTCTCTTTAAAACCACTCAGTAGGACTCACACAAAATCCATATAAGGAAAACACATTGTGATCCACAATCTGGTTTGAAAATCATCCTCAAAGGAATTAAAAATCATTTAATTCAACCTAGACACATAATATCTCAAATCCACTGTTCCCGACACATCCACTAGCCACCACGGTATCCCTTGGGTGTGCTAGTCCTGTATCACAACTCCTTGTACTATGATATCTCATCAGTCGGCAAGTATCCTCGACTATCATATCATATCATCAGCCGGTATAACCTTCGGCTATCATATCGCATCAGTCGTCATATCTCTCGACTGGCATATCATATCATTAGCCGGTATAACCTTCAGCTATCATATCGCATCAGTCGGCATATCTCTCGACTGGCATATCATATCAATTATATTGGAGGTTCACCGGGTTCACCGCTAATAACAGATCCTCGTCCCGAGTACTGGCCTCCCTCAAATCAGAGTTTATCTTGGAGGTTCACCGGGTTCACCGCTAATAACGGATCCTCATCCCGGGTCCTGGCCTCCCTCACATATAACCAAATCCGATAAACTCATACAACAGGGTCAAAACCCAAATCATTGACTCAATAATTTCCTCGTCAAAACGATATCAAAACTGAGTCCAAAAACATGATATTTCTCAAATCACACTTTAATCGAAGTAGTGGAAAACATGTGTCTAGTAATCATTTCTAAAATCCAGAAATTCAATGCCACAATACATAACAGTATTTACACAAAGATATTTTGATGCATGCATTTCAGTTTATAAAACCAAAGTCCACTCACAAACCTGTTCAAGCTAGCTCAATCCCATCTCGCTCGTTCCTCTGAGGTTTCCGGAACAATATTGCCTGTCAAAAACAACAATCGGGATTACCGGCTAGTAATAAGACTCTTATATAACAACTTCCTAATCTCGGGAAGTCTACCCATGCTGTTTCTAGAAAACAAAGCAACTTCGGACACTCAAATCGACCTCTAAACAATGTCCGATCAACCTGAAACCTGTACCAACAGATTCAAAACGTCGAAAACTAGTTACCACGCGCCGCTGTGACGTCAGACTCGACCCCACGCACCGCCACGCGCCGCTAGAAGGTCGGTACATGCGCCCACGCGCCCTCACGCGCCGGCCACGGGTCTGCTACAGTGTTCACGCGCCTGGACCGGTCCAACCCGGTCCGGCACAACCTGACCCGGTCCAACTCGACCCGACCGGTTCACTCAACCCGACAGGTTCAACTCGACCCGACCGGTTCAACTCGACCCGACCGGTTCAATTCGACTCGATCGGCTCAACTCGACCCGACCGGTCACCGGTGACTCACCGGAGTAGACGACCGAACTGTCGTCGCCGTCGCCGTCGCCGGAAGCTGGCCGGAGAAGATGACCGGACCGCCACCTCCGCCGCCGTCTGGTTCGCCGGAATCCCCCATTTCCGACCGAAACTCCAAGCTTTACAACTTCCTCAAAACTCAACCGTTTTACACAAATTTTACATCTAAATCTATCTACTCGAACTCAGGAATCCAAATATAACCTCAAAACATCAAACTGGTACCTGTGTAAGCCGAAAAATCGATCCAAAGATCTGAAACTTCCTTTACTCGGTTCGGCTTCCACCGTGGTCCTCTCCTTCGATGGTTGGTACGGTGGTGATCGTGGGAAGGAGTAGAATACGATTAGTTAATCAAAACTGGAAGTTGAAACCTTGAAATCAAAGTTGACTTTTGGTTTCTCTTCAGGTATTTTTCGCACGGGTTGGTTCAATGTCTGTTTTGTGTTTGAGTTTGTCACAGAGAGGATGAGAGAAGGAGATGAAGATGAAATGAAGATGAGGATAAGACAATGATTGGTTTAAAATATCTTCTCCCAAATCAAAATTACCAAAATGCCCTTGCACATCTAGACCCATAACTTCCGTCCACGAACTCAGTTTTCTGCGTGCTGCCTATCTACGAACTCGTGAGTTCGAGACCTACGCAACGGTACCCAAAACACCACCAAAAGTGTCTCGAAACAAAACTTGATTTCCAAGCCCTTTACCGACCAAGGGTAAAATCGTCATTTTCCAAAAATAATTGCGTAAACCCAATTATTAAAATTCCGGGTTGTTACAATCTACCCTCCTTAAGAAATTTCGTCCTCGAAATTCATTCCTAACCATGAAACAATTGAGGATATTGTGCCCGCATTAGTTCCTCAGTTTCCCACGTGGCTTCCTCCACGTTATGATTCCTCCATAACACTTTAACTAGAGGAATAGTCTTTCTGCAAGCACCTTTTCCTTCCAATCCAGAATTTGCACTGGTTGCTCCTCAAACGTCAAATCGTCTTTCAGCTCAAGTGGTTGCTTTTCCAACACATGAGACTCATCAAACAGATATTTCCGGAGCAAAGATACATGAAAGACATCATGAACTCTGGATAATTCCGAGGGTAAAGAAATATGATATGCCACTGGTCCTATCCTCTCCAAAATCTCATACGGACCAATGTAGCGAGGACTCAATTTTCCTCGTCTACCAAAACGTACCACTCCTTTCCATGGAGATAGTTTCAAGAACACCCAGTCACCTACCTCAAACTCAAGGTCTCTAGTTCGATGGTATGCATAGCTCTTCTGGCGATCCTGGGTCGTTTTCAACCTTTCTCTGATGATTTTAATCTTTTCCACAGTCAAATCCACCAACTCGGGTGTTAACAGTCTTCTTTCACCTATTTCACTCCAGCACAAAGGTGTTCTGCACGCCGGAAGGTAGGCACACGCGCCCACACGCCCTCACGCGCCGGCCACGCGCCTGCTACAGTGTTCACGCTCCTGGACCGGTCAAACCCGGTCTGGCTCAACCTGACCCAGTCCAACTCGACCCGACCGGTTCATTCAACCCGACCAGTTCAACTCGACCCGACCGGTTCAACTCGACCCGACTGGTTCAACTCGACCCGACCGGTCACCGGTGACTCGCCGGAGAAGACGACCGGACTGTCGTCGCTGTCGCCGGAAGTTGGCCGGAGAAGATGACCGGACTGCCACCTCCGCCGCCGTCTGGTTCGCCGGAATCCCTCATTTCCGACCGAAACTCCAAGCTTTACAACTTCCTCAAAACTCAACTGTTTTACACAAATTTTACGTCTAAATCTATCTACTCGAACCCAGGAATCCAAATATAACCTCAAAACATCAAACACGTACCTGTGTAAGCCGAAACATTGATCCAAAGATCCGAAACTTCCTTTACTCGGTTCGGCTTCCACCGTGGTCCTCTCCCTTCGATGGTTGGTACGGTTGTGATCGTGGGAAGGAGTAGAATACGATTAGTTAATCAAAACTGGAAGTTGAAGCCTTGAAATCAAAGTTGACTTTTGGTTTCTCTTCGGGTATTTTTCGCACGGGTTGGTTCAGTGTGTGTTTTGTGTTTGAGTTTGTCACAGAGAGGATGAGAGAAGGAGATGAAGATGAAATGAAGATGAAGATAAGACAATGATTGGTTTAAAATATCTTCTCTCAAATCAAAATTACCAAAATGCCCTTGCACATCTAGACCCATAACTTCCGTTTTCTGCATGCCGCCTGTCTACGAACTCTTGAGTTCGAGACCTACGCAACGGTACCGAAAACACCACCAAAAGTGTCTCGAAACAAAACTTGATTTCCAAGCCCTTTACCGACCAAGGGTAAAATCGTCATTTTACAAAAATAATTGCGTAAACCCAATAATTAAAATTCCGGGTTGTTACAGCAAGCCTCCCGTCAGCTTATTAATTTTAAAAAGTGAACGACTTGTTTTAGCCCCCATTCTCACCCCATCATGGTGAGACTTATCTCTAATCTGCTAGCGGTTCGGGTTGTGGATTTCCATGAAAGCTGTATGGGTCTCCCAACGGTTACTCAACGGAACAAACGACGTATGTTTGAGAAAGCCAGAGATGCTCTCAGGAGCGGGTTGACTACATGGAATGCCAAACTTCTTTCAACAGCCGAAAAATAAGTTCTTGTTAAGGTTGTGGCTTAGGCACTACCCACCTACTCTATGAGTATGTTTTAGTTGGCATGATCCTTGTGTCACAAACTATCGGCTTAGAATGCTCGATTTTGGTGGGGAAAGGCAGTTACAAGAAGTGTTCATTGGCTATAGTGGCAGAAGTTGTGTAGTACTAAGTCTAGTGGAGGGTTAGGTTTCAAGAACTTTGAAGCGTTTAATAAGGCAATGGTAGCTAAGCAGGCTTGGAGGCTCCTGGAACAACCAACCTCGCTTGTATCTTGGATATTGTGGGCTAGGTAATTTCCTAATGGGGATTTTTTGGCAGCGGATTTGGGCTCTGGTCCATCTTTGGTGTGGCGTGCTAATATTTGTGGTCGAGAAGTGATCAAAGATGGTTTGATACATCGGGTTGGTACTGATGAGTCCATTGCAGTTTTTCAGGACAAGTTAGTGCCTAGACGGTGTACTTTCAAACCCATCCTTAATATGGGACTTCCCTTGGAAGCTTGGGTCTTGGACCTCATTGACTCTGAAGGGCGATCGAATATAGAACTACTTAACCAGGTCTTCTGCCCTGATGATGTGAATTCTATTTGTAGTATTCCATTAAGCTCCTCACTAAGATTTGTGGATGGGAGGTTTTGGTACTATACAATGAATGGCAGCTACTCTGTGAAATCGGGATATTACATTGCATTAGGCCAGATTGAGCCTTGCTGGAGTGAAGGAAGAAAGGGGTCTTCAATGGGTAGAATGGATTGTTATTGGAACTGATTATGGAGGTTAAAGGTTCCTAGTAAGCTGAAGATGTTTGGGTGGAAAGCGAGCCTTGAAATTCTCCCCACGTCCTATAATCTGTTCAGAAAGCATGTCATCTCCTTTGTGATCTGTGTTCGCGGTGGTAAGAAGATGGAAGATGTTTTTGATGCATTGTGGAGCTATAAACATAGCCTGACACTACGGAGGGAAACCCAATTTCCACTTGAGAAGTTCCCTGCACAAGGACAATTCATAGACTTGTTTGAGGCAGCTGTAAGTGCCCTTGATCCTAACGATTTGGATTGCTTTATTTATATATATATATATATATATATATATATATATTGGCAGATTTGCAATTACAGAAACAAAGTTCTTCACCACTTGGCAATACTGCCTGCTCGGGAGGTCGTGGAACGCGCCATGGAGAGTCACACAGCCTTCGCTGCTACAAACTGCAGAGAAACCCATCAGGTGACAGGCCCTGCGACTGGCTCTACTGCACCGTGGCGCAAACCTTTGCCCCATCTGCTTCAACTAAATATCAGTGAGGTTGTTGATCCAGGCGGACTGGGTAGAGGCGTAGACGGGCTGCTGCGTTATCATACTGGGGCGCTGATTTTTGGTTTTGCTGGACTTGGACCTAATGGAGCATCAGTTTCTGCGACAGAGCTTGCTGCTTTTAAAGATGGGATGCTCCTTGCACATTGCAGAGGACTGCAGAATCTAGTCATTGAAATAGATTCCCAAGAAGCTATTTCAGTTGTAAAACAGGCGGGCAATTTATGCGATTGGGGTTTTTAGCATTGGAAGTTGAGGAGCTGATCAAACACATGGGGGGTATCTATTGCACACCTTATGTACACGCCAAGGCTGACCAACAGAGTGGCCATGGCATGGCAAAAGACGGTTTGCACTCACAACGCTGAAAAGAATGGCTAGCTGAGGTCCCCCTTTGGCTGGATTCGCTGCTAGAGAAAGATCTAGAGCTTTAATGCTTGTTGTAATTTTTTTTGGGGGTGGGGCACTCTTTTTCCTCACTGGATTTATCCCGGGCTAGCTGGGTTTTAAGGTGAGGTTTTAATGAGGCCCCAAACTGGTTTCAAGCATCTGGGGAAGTTTGTGATGGTTGATAAGGGGCTAAATGGGGAGTGCCTTGGTTGTTTTCTGCGAATTCGAGTGTCCCTGGATGTAACCATCCTTCTGCAGCGTTTCATGACTCTCAAGTTAACCGAAGAGGAACCGGCAAAGCAATTGGAGGTTGAATATGAGCGAATTCCTTTCTTTTGTTTGTATTGTTGTCGTATGAGCCACGTTGGGTCGTCATGTACTTTCACAAATGAGGACAATAGGGTTTAACTCTATGGGCGACAGAACCCTCACCAAGGACGTGTTCTCGATAAATCCTAAAGGTGGCTTGCAAGGCAAGGTTTTTGGGATTGGGCCTATCATGAAGGCAATAGCTGCTGATAAACAGCTGTCCCCCGCCATAATTGGGGTACTACGCACCTGTCATGAGGCTAATATGGATATTGAGGGAGACGGTTAGATGTTACCAATAAGGGGAGGCCAAAGAGGCAGAAACTGGGCGAGACACAAAATAAGGAGGCTAGGGGAAAATAGGTGATACGGGTAGGAGAGACAGGGGTAGGAGCAGAGGCTCTTAGTAGTGTAGTGGGCCTGAGCAGGGCTTGGGAAAAGCAATGGAAGCTGAATTCCAGCCAGCATATGGGCGTGGAGGGCATGCTGAGTGGAAGTAGAGTGCTGGTAGGCCAATGGCTTGAGGCTCAAGATCAGTTTTGTTCAGAAAAGGTAGAGGCAACAGAAGGGAATGTTGGTGTTCTTGACAGCGGTAACAAGTACTCAGGAAACGAACGACGCCAGGGATTTCAGGTGGGGGGTTCCATACTCAAACTAAGCACCAAAAAGAAGGTATATGCAGGACATCACAAAACCCTACCCGGGAGTTACAGTCTGGTATGTTACTGAAGTCAGGATTGCAGGCTGGTGGTACTGTGGTAGGGCCACGCACATGATGGGATCCTCAACCCATCACAAACAATGAGTATCCTGTGTTGGAATGTCCGTGGGTTGGGCAGCCCGCAGATTATGCATGTGCTCAAGTATCAGGGTTTTAATGAGACCCTCGTAGCGTTCTAATCCCATACTTTTTGGTTGTAATGCCTTTTCTTATGAATGACTTCCTTCTACTTCGATAAAAAAAAAATTAAATGAAAATTTTAATTAAATTTCTCTTCTCACCCAACAAATACATACCCAACAGTTTATCTTAAATCGACTTTTATATCCGAAAATTAAATTCTTCATCAGCTTTGAACATTGGTCTAATGTGTGTACTTTTATATTTGATGATGAATTAAGGTTTTTTTTTTTATCTCATCTATTAGTTTTATATTTTCCATAAACTTATTTTTTACGAGTATTGAATTTGAGATCCAATCTCAAATCAACCACTACTTAGTGAAGAAAAATACGATGTAATTATTGAATTAATGACTTATTCACTATGAATTAATGTTAGATTTATTGGAAAAAAATAATGAAGGGACACTTATCTCACATCAAAATTCATCGGGGGATGTGATGAGATTGAGATTTTTTTTTACTCAAATGTCCTTCGAAATTTAAGTCAAATATCATGTTATCGCCTTAAATTCATTCGATTACTATAACCTGCTTCAAGACCGAATGTTAACTTACTTTTCCTTACTATAATCTTTGAAAAGATTGGTGTAGCATAAAAGAGACCCTAACTTTGCTGTCATGTGTCCAAAATAATAATAAAAAAATGTAAATATTTTAAAATCAATTAAATCAAATATAAAAAATTAATTTAAAGGCTAATTAGCCCAGCCCCTATTTACTATAATCCATTCTAAAAGGACCCTATCTTATAAATTATTTTTAAGAAGTCACCGGAGCTCCTTATAAATGAGAGAAAAAAAAAGATGATGTTTTATGATTGGTGAGGGATTTTTAGTTAACCAAAATTATAAGTAATAACAAGGTAATTATTAAAAATAGAAATTTCCAATTCTCCCAAAATAGTTATTTACGAATAATTTTAACAAATTCGATTTTCTCGTCTCGACTTCCGTTCTCAGAAATATTCTATCAACTTCTTAAATTAAGTAAGAAATTTGGAGACTAACTCCCGAATTTGTTCCTTCTAGTTAGCTTAAAAAAAATCATGGAACTTCGATAATTAGCATAGAGGGATAATTCAATAATTTAATAATTCCGATTTTAAAATTCCGGGACGGGCCGTATCAATCTACCCCCATTAAAGAAAATTTCGTCCTCGAAATTTGATACTAACTTATCAATAAAACTACGTCCTCGATTGGCAGTAGGCGGGGGTTCCTTTCCCTCTCATTTGATCCTCTGATTCCTAAGTCACCTCTCCTACAACATGTTTCCTCCACAGTACGTGGATCCAAGATACCATCTTATTCCTCAACAATTTATCCTTATGATCCATTGTTGTGACTAGTAATTCTTTATCGATAAGATAGTCATCCACGTCAAGAAGCGTCAAAGATAACAATACACGGCATGGATCCAACACCTGACGTCTTATCCATGACGCATGAAACACGAGTGTAATCACAACAACTGCGGCGGTAACTCTAGACGATAGGCTACTATTCTCACTTCCTCAATAACAGGATAAGGGCCAATTATAACGAGGGTTTAGCTTCCCTGCTTGTCAAAATATGCCACATCTTATCATGGTGCTAGTTTCAAGTATATTAGATCTCCCACTTCAAGAGATCCATTTTTCTGCTTGTGATATGCAGCCTCGTGATTACAAGTTATTTCTTGTTCTGGACCTTTGATTTGCTCTACTAAATCTGGACCATCAATAGCTCGATCTACAACTTCTGACTGACACACTGGAGTCATGCATGCTTTCCCATACGAGCTGCAAAAGATATCATGCCCATACTTGAGTGGCAATTACCAAACATTGAGCATGTTTTCCGGTGTCTAAATCGTCCTCTCAGACCGGTCGTCCGTCGGAGGGTGAAATGTAGTACTGATGTTTTATCGAGCCTAACAATCTCGTCTAAAGTAACTTAACTAATTGACTCCAAAGGCAATCTATCTCCAATAACGCACAGCTCTTGTCATTCTCCACCATTAAGCTTTTGAATCCTTAGCGAATTAATAGTATATGGGTGTAGAATGGGGAAAACGGGTTCAAAGAAAAGAATGTGAGGTTTGCAAACCTGCACTTTCTGTAACTTCATGCAAAGGAAGTAGCAACTGGGCTCGTTCAACCATCAAGTCCCAACGGTTCATCTTTGAATCCACAACCATCTTTCCTATTTTGATCTTGCATACACACTTTACTAACTTATTCTCTACTTCCACTCCGGCAAGGCCAAGCTTTTCTCTAGCCAATTGAATTTCAGGTTTCTGAGGACCTTCTTCTGCATTCATCAACATCTTTGCACAAACGTTGGTACCACCCAACTAGACTTAAGAAGTTTTTGGTTCCAGTGGTGTTCTGGATACATTCCCATTCAGCATTGTTTCCACTTTCCTTGGATCCCCAACCCTAAACCCTAAACCCTAAACCCAAGGATCCACAAAGCTGAGACTTCACGTCTTAAAACTCTCACTTCACACCATTAGTACTGACACTTCTCGCATTTCACAAGTGGTTATACATGTCTTAATCTCTTCAAAATTGGCCTTAGGTACTTGTCATGTTCTTCCTGCCTCTTCGAATAGCACATTATGTCATCAACGAACACGATAATAAGTTGATCAAAGTAAAGTCAAAAAGCATAGTTCGTCGAATCCATGAGTTTTTAGGGCATTACTCAACCAAAACGGTGTCACTTGAAATTCTTAATGACCATAGCTAATAGAAACAGGTGCAACTACCTCACATCTAAAAATTCACGTTACTATTTCTAAAAACAGACGGTTTAGTCTCTCCCCGTATGTTCCTGAAACAGACATTTCAGTCTTTCCTCGTATGTTCCTAGAACTAGGCATTGTGTGCTTCCCTTTGTGGTTGTTCGAATTGCATCCAAATCCTCAGAACAACCATTGTGATTCATCATATTAAGATGAAGAAACTACCTTCACCAAGGGCAATAGTTTGACAACTTAGATGTAGCCGTTTCCAGGACTGTCAATATCTTCATCCTTAACATTTCCGCAAGATTCTACTTAGTCATCATTCTCAACCAAAACCGAACGATTCCGATATTCCACCACTTCGTCCTTATTCCAGTAATATCCATAAGAACACTGGCAACAAAGATCTTCATGTCAGATTCCAGTCTAGATATCAACCATTAGTTTCTTTCATTCTTTGAATTAAATCAATCACCCCACAAGCTAGAACTAACCCTATGATGGTGACAAGGTTAGGCTTCATTCCTGACACTAACATGAGATTGAAAGGTTTTAATGTTTCATATTGCCTTCAAAGTAACCAAACCAAGTGCTAATCCTTCCGTAGTCCTTTCGGAGAGGAATGCACATGCCCGATTTAGATTTCACCCTTAGAAAAACCCAGCTATTATTACAATTCAAGTGAAATCATTTGGCTCTAATTCATGCAACTTTATTCTCTTAACGAAAGCAGAGTTCGATCACCCCTTCGTGCAACAAAGTAATCGCATATCATGGGTGTTCAGAAATCTCTCATGCGTATTCTATAAAAAATGTGGGGAGCATAACCCAACTTTGACATTTACAAGACATATCTATCAATGTATTTTCCATGGAGCCGTCATTATCAAAACCTACTTAATTGACCACTACAGGAACTTATTTCTTTCATTCAGTCTCATAATGCAGGAGGAAGGAATGTCTAATCATAGTCAAAGATTTACTCACGTAATCCCATCAAAGTCTTTCCCTTGTACACACTTACGATACACCCTCAAATCATAATCTCATAACACATAACTTTACTTGAACAATCCAAAAACCTTCAATACCATTGAATCATAATATCTATCATTCAAGCACATCACAATAGGGCTCGATAACATATTCAAATAATGCTCGACTCCTTGGTGAGATATTCGATCATTCTAATTGTCATATGTGACATAATCTCATAATCATCATTAATATCGATATATTATTGATATTGTATCACCAAAACATTCAACATCATTTAATGAGCTCACACACATTTAAAGCTATCACGTATCATGTTTCTATAGTCATTCTGATTCCAGTTATTAGCTATAAAGGCTTCATGTAGCTTCCTGAAGGTTCCGTCAATGGGTACAAAATGAGCCAAGTAACCTTGGCATTATTTCTTCACATCTTCTCTGCTTAAATTGCAAAAATCAACCCAACTCGAGGTCCTCCTTCCTTGCCAATAAAGGTCACTACTAGATGACCAAGTTTACTAGAAGTTCCCGTTTTTGCACTTCAATCAAGATTAGTATGATATTATGATACACACTTCGTGCCTAATGTCACATCAAAGTTCATAATTTCCAAGGTACAAGTTGGCCATTAGCACTTCATCTCGTCCTGGCAATCATTATGAAAAAGGGTTCTTTCTTATTTCATGAAGGACGTACTTCTTCAATTCCTTTGAATTGTCACTAACAACCGAGAAGTAAAGGGCTAGTTTCCTAAACTGTCTCTCATACCCTATGACTGACCAACTTCCCTGCCAAGCATGTAAGAAGTCATCCCATAATCTATTCACATTATCGGGAGATATGAACTTATCAGTTATTATCCAAGGGCATCGCCATAGGACTTTATGTCAACTCAATAAACTTAACTCCTTTGTGTGATACTCAACTATTCACATGCTTCACCATATAATTCACTCCGACATCCTTGTACCTATAAAAATAAAAATCTCAGTATTTCCACCATATCGACTTTATTTCAATAATTTTGTTCAGCAATAATTCCAATAACTTTATAAATCAACTGACTTATATAGGATGAATTTCTATCAGTTCTAGAATTTCTATCAGTTCTAGAATTTCTATTTCATCCAGAATTCAAGGCCTTACCAACACTGAAACTTTCTTTCTATAAACTCATCACTCTCATTTTATCAAGTCCTGTTCCTACACCTTTTCTACTTACTTTCATGACACCATTTTTCCCTAACTTTAATTCTCGAAATACCCCTGAACTATCAAAGGCTTCTTCCCAAGATACGAGACCTTCAAAAAGTGATTCAACCATTATTTCTGGCACACTTTATCACCCCTAGTCAGTCTAGAAACTTCAACCCTATCTGGATCTTGGAGCATCGGATTGTGCAAAGAATTCAATATCTTAAAATTGGACTTAAACATCCTATAATCCACAATAGAGGTACGAAAGTATCCACGAAACCTTTATTTTAGAGTTCCCAAGCTAATACAATTTTCAGGAGACAGAAAATGCCTTTCAGTTCTCCACTAAAACCTTAGTAGCAATACGACAAGAAAGGGCTACTATAGCTATCCACTTTTCATGTGATGTGAAGAAAACCTCGCTAGTTCTTTTTCTATAACAACCACCTTTTTGGGGTATGTCAAGGAGGAAAACAATAAAGCAAAAATGAGCAGCACCCAATGATCATCATGCAACAACTCAGACACACTGGTGTCAATACTTCCTAACCTACTCTGATACCAAATTGACACACCTCAATCCAGATAACACAATAAATATATAGTATTCGAGGTATGCTGTGACAAAACCCTCAGTAAGTAGTATAGGAAGTATCCAACAAACCATCTAATGATGTTTATATATCTATATATATATATATATATAGTCAATAACACCACGAATGACATCGTGATTGATACATAGCATGTCTACAGCAAACGTGCATGATGATTCACAATAGACACCAAAATTGGTGATCTCAATACAACATAGGGTCAAAACCCAAACGTTAATGAAAAAGCACTGCTCAATGCTCCTTAATTCTTGACGGACGAAAAACAAAGCTGAGTGAACTCAAAAATAAAGTCGGTGAAAAAGTAGTAAAAATATATATAAACCCCTTAGTAGAAAACCAGGATTTACTCAAGCCTATTTATTCTCACATATAACATATACGTATAGATTAAGAAGACTATCAACAGAACGAAATTGGAGAAATCTTCATACTAAAATAATTCACCATTACAACCATCAAAATTTATAGCTGAACGGCATAATCATAATTCATCCAAAACAAACCATAACCTCATCGATATTTATAGCTCCATAAAATCCATCATCCAACAGTGTAACCATAATGCAAAATCATCACATAAGACTCCACATCGTACTCACAAAGTACTCGGTACCCTTATGGTACCTCAACATTCGAACCAAGACATTTACATAATCACATACTTTATTTCTTAATACCACACACTAACAAAACATGTACCCTCAATGGTACTATCTCAAATATGTCCTCTCTCAAGATAGTATGACATCACAATATACTCATCTGACCATCGGTACCATAGTCGCACGAGTCACGTGCACATGACAGGACTGGGTATCTTCGCTATGTACCTATGACCACGTGAAGGCTGGGTGTGAAGCACCATCCCCACATGTCCCTTTTAGGGCCCCGAGACAAGCTGACGCTATTTAGCTAGTATAGAGCGAGCGCAGGGGAACGATCACGTGGAGGCTGGTCTGTGGACTACAGACAGGTACGATACCAGCGACTACCGAGTGGTCCATATCTCATTAATCATAACACTAGCTCGGCATACTCCTCGAACTCACACATAACACTTTTCATACTCAACACGACTCAATACTCAATACTAACGAGACTAGTGGTCACTAATTCACATTTCATGCTTTCACAACCAGACGTGGTTCTCATGACTCACTCACATCACATGTAGCAAAATTTCCATCAATCAACAAAGCATGAATACTATTCATCAATAATCATATATAT
Source organism: Oemleria cerasiformis (assembly GCA_037349345.1). Taxonomy (NCBI): domain Eukaryota; kingdom Viridiplantae; phylum Streptophyta; class Magnoliopsida; order Rosales; family Rosaceae; genus Oemleria; species Oemleria cerasiformis. The sequence goes on along the minus strand of JAZGTL010000050.1, from coordinate 1,607,771 downwards.
ATATATATATAGGGCTTAAAACTTATCATAACCCGTAACCAGACGAAAGGGAATCAAACCCGACCATTCATACTCAATCAAGTCGTAAACAAGACCCTAAAATCAAATATATTCCTTCTGGGGTCACCATGACACCACCAAACAATTATAATCAATCCATCAAAATTCAGACTCCATCACGTCCTAAACGGACTCACATAATCAATAAATATATCTATATATATATCTATATATATCATTACCATTCTAAGTTCATCATTCTAGGCTATCAAGCATACACACATTCATGCATATAGAATTCATATATATATATATATAGAGGAAAACAAAAGGGTCCACTCACAGTACTCGGGATCAACCTTACCCGACGGTCCTGAGCCATAGCAGCTCCCACGATGTCAATGCTTGAAACGAATAGGCAGAGAGTTCAATAATATAAATAAACAATGAAGGCAGCAATACCCCCACTTTGGAAAACGTCCTTCACACGCCGCCACGTACCACCACAAGCAGGCAATGATGCTGCACAATAGCCACCGTGAGTGGCATTGTTTCATTGAAGAAATCCTGCCAAGAGAACAGTGGCGCCGCTGCAACCACCGCCGTAGTCTCCGCCGTTTACAGCAGCGTACCAACCGGAAACCTAGTTTTGTACACAACTCACCAAAAATCACAATCCAGCCACCTAAACTTATCTACAAAATTCAAAGAACTCGAATATGAGCTTGAATTCCCGAGAATTTACCTGAAATTGACGGAGGATCATCGGGAACCTTCGAGCACCGTCGAGTTCCAAAGCTCGATTCTCGAGCTATGAGCCCCGATGCGCGTGAAGTACGAATGGGTTAGACTCGTGTCATCCAGATGAGTCAAATGGGCTGTTTCACGGTCTGATTTGATCCGAACAATCGTCGGAGCCGGCTGGAGTCTCTGACCTTTTCAGCTCTGTCCTAGCATCTGAGGTTGAAGACGACGTCTGTTAAGGCGAGAACGGTTGCGTCTGGACCTGGGGAAAGGCTCGCGTGAGGTGGCGAGGTTGGATTTGGGCGGAAACCTAGAACCCCCGCTGGGCGTCGAGCCTCGAGTCGCAAGCTACGAGTCATGAAATTCGTGAATAATGATATGATTGGCTTCGTCATGCCCAGACGAAACGTTTGGGAGCGGTCTCACCGTCTGGTTCGACCGGAAATGCGCCGTCGATGACGATGGCGTTCTCTGGGTTTCTCGGTAGGCAGAGAGTTCAATAATATAAATAAACAATGAAGGCAGCAATACCCCCACTTTGGAAAACCTCCTTCACACGCCGCCACGTACCACCACAAGCAGGCAATGATGCTGCACAATAGCCACCGTGAGTGGCATTGTTTCACTGAAGAAATCCTGCCAAGAGAACAGTGGCGCCGCCGCAACCACCGACGTAGTCGCCGCCGTTTACGGCAGCGTACCAACCGGAAACCTAGTTTTGTACACACCTCACCAAAAATCACAATCCAGCTACCTAACCTTATCTACAAAATTCAAAATATGAGCTTGAATCACCGAGAATTTACCTGAAATTGACGGAGGATCATCGGGAACCTTCGAGCACCGTCGAGTTCCAAAGCTCGATTCTCGAGCTATGAGCCCCGATGCGCGTGAAGAACGAATGGGTTAGACTCGTGTCATCCAGATGAGTCAAATGGGCTGTTTCACGGTCTGATTTGATCCGAACAGTCGTCGGAGCCGGCTGGAGTCTCTGACCTTTTCAGCTCTGTTCTAGCATCTGAGGTTGAAGACGACATCTGTGAAGGCGAGAACGGTTGCGTCTGGACCTGGGGAAAGGCTCGCATGAGGTGGCGAGGTTGGATTTGGGCGGAAACCTAGAACCCCCGCTGGGCGTCGAGCCTCGAGTCGCAAGCTACGAGTCATGAAATTCGTGAATAATGATATGATTGGCTTCGTCATGCCCAGACGAAACGTTTGGGAGCGGTCTCACCGTCTGGTTCGACCGGAAATGCCGTCGATGACGATGGCGTTCTCTGGGTTTCTCGGTTCTGTTTTGGCCTCCACGCTGGAAATCAAGGGTGGAGAGAGCAGTGAGGGACTCGTCTGAGTGAGTGGAGTAATGTGAGGGAGGTGGCGAGGTCGATCTTGCTCGGAGTCGGAGATGCTGGTGATAGCGGCTTGCGGCTGTTGTCGCAGTGAAAAAGAGAGAGATGTGTTTTGGGGAGAGAGAAAGGAAAAATGAAGAGAAAAATAAAAAGATTATGTTGTATGATTGGTGAGGGATTTTTAGTTAACCAAAATTATAAGTAATAAGAAAGTAATTATTAAAAATAGAAATTTCCAATTATCCCAAAATAGTTATTTACAAACAATTCTAACGAATTCGGTTTTCTCGTTTCGAATTCCATCCTCGGAAATATTCTATCAACTTCTCAAATTAAGTAAGAAATTCGTAGACTAACTCCTGATTCTGTTCCTTCTAGTTAGCTTAAAAAAAATCACGGAACTTCGATAATTTAATAATTCCAATTTTAAAATTCCAGGACAGGCCGTATCAACTTCGCTAGGACTAGGGCGTAACCCAATTTTGAATATTTAATTCTTTTTCTTTCTATGATTGAGTAATTTCTACTATGTTTTATGTTAACAAATAATTGACCATTATTTGCTTGAATAATTAAGTTGAATCGTAGTAGATATACTTACTAGATAGCTTCTGGTAGAAATTGCCATAAATTACATAGCCAATAGGATAAGAGTCGTGCATATGGTTTATGCAGCCTTGTTCACTATTTTCCATAAATCTTAATGGGTTCTTTTTGCATAAATCTTAATGGGTTCTTTTATGTAGATCTAGTGCCTTAGCCGGATTAGGTTAATTAAAAGAACACAACTATTATTGCCTTAGCCGAAAAATTAGTAAATATTATTGCCTTAGCCGAAATACTTACTGTCAACTTGGGAACTGTAAATTGGAATTAGTATGCATATATGAATTAAATAGGATTAATTTTGGGGAGTCCGAAGTCCTAATATCCATCATCATATATTTTCTTACTCGTTTATTGTTTAGTTTATATTTAAATTCTTCACAATGAAATTTATTTTCTAATTCAAATAAATAAAGGATTAAAGTGGTAAATTGATAGTACAATTCGGTCTCTGTGAGACGATAACTTTTTACTTATCGAAATACTATTGATTGATTTTGTGCACTTGCAAATTAACAATCAAGTTTATGGCGCCGTTGCCGAGGACCAAATACTATCATTTATCTATTTTAATTCTTATTTTATTTGTTTTTTTAATTAGTTTATTTATTTATTTTTCTTTAGAAGATCATGAGCTTTGAGATGTACCCACAGAAGAAACCACATATGTGGATGCATGTACAAGCTTTCTATAATGGGTTAGAGCAACCCAACGAATCCATGATTGATGATGCTAATTGGGGCACATTTATGGTCCTAACTAAGGCCGATGCTTATGCATTATGGGAAAAGATGAACTATGTATACTATCAAAACGAACATACCACTCTAAATGCAGCTGGAGGCTGTTGGTAAATTTAAAGAGCAAGAAATATGCAATTCAATTCTAACAATTATAAAATCCTTGCAAGTGCACAAATCGATAAGTATAGTATAGTAGCACAGCAAGAGTCGATCCCTCGAGAACTTGTATCAATGTTATGACCAATTTAGTTCAGATTTGTTAACTTAAATAAAAACACACACACACACACACAGGGGGGGTTTATGATGTGATAACTGAAATTTAAAGACAAGTAAATCAAAGTGCAGAAAATAACAATGCAATAATGAAAGGTTGTTAACTAAGGCAAATTAAGGCATACTATCCACTCTAACCAATTATAGCTCTTAACCAAATTTCCTTGACCTAATTACTTTGCATTTTCTGAATTAGGTGCCCGTGCCTAGGACCTGGTAGACACATCTTATTCCCTCTTACTTAGCATGTTCTAAACAGGGCATATGCCTAGAACGTCTATCACCTACCTTTTAAGATGATGCATGAAGTTTAAAGAGAATTTAATGACACCACATTAGCCTAGCAAAGTGGCATGCAATCCTAGGTCGTCATGAGTTAAGATTACAAGTACGAATACTTTCAATGCTCCAAATCACAAGATGATATGACGGTCACTCAAGCAATTACATCTATAATTATATGCAAACAAGGTAGCTAATCTTATAGGCATAAATTAAGTTCATTAAGCATAGTAATCCAACTTATTCAACATGCATAGCAATCATAATCAAGAGCCAGAAATCCAATCAACAAGCTAACATGGCTAGGGCTTCAAGCAGCCCTAATCCTAATGACTACTCACACATAACTGAAATAAACACAAGTATAATTGAATTCATAAGTAAATTTGCAATAATGAAAATAAGGGTACAGAAGAGATTGTTAAGAACAAATGCAGCAGAAGACACGGCAGAGCCTTCTTCTCCAAGCTCCACGTCCAATAATCTATGTGAAAGATTATCTCCCAAAATATGGTCCCTAATTCTCTAGAAACCCAAAACGGAACTCTGTGGCTCAGGTCTCTGTTTTCCCAGAAAAAACGCCCCTAGCTTCTCATCTCCTCTATTTGATTCTCCTTTTTATAGACAAGGGAAAACCTTGTTCTATAAGGATTGGTATAACCTTGTTCTATAAGGATTGGTATAACCTTGTTCTATAAGGATTGGTATAACCTTATTCTATACAGATTGGTAAAACCATGTCCTATAGGAATAGGGAAAGTTATTTTACTTCTAATTAATTACAAAGTCTTTAAAATCTATTCGAACCAATCAGAGCACGGCCGGGAGTGTGAATGCAGGTTGGCAAGTGGGAACGCAAGCTGGCCAAACTTGGATTTTTGACTGTCTTCGTAATCAGGATCTGGGACCGCGCTTTTGAAATTCAGGCTTGGCGCAAATGTTGTCAGGCTTAGCGCAGAGGGAGAACCTATGATCCACTGCTGGCGGAATAGGGACCCCGGGCTTAGGCGCACATCTGGGCTCGGATGGGAGTTCTTGGGACATGTCCTCGACCTGCCTCGGTGCGACCTTGGCACTTCTAGGACCTGACCCTGATGTCATGAAACACAAGTTCGGGACCCGGAGGGCCTGATATGAGGTACTTGGCCAGTGGCCCAAAATAGGCGCACTGGCGCACTAAGGACTCCGTTCAGGCCCTGATATTGAAATGAGGACATCTCCTTCATCTGGACTCCGATTTGAGTCATTCTTTTTGCGTTCTTTCCAGATTTTACCTATCTTTCTAACTCTGCACAAGTCTCACAAGATTGATCATTTTCTACTATTGATGGCACGAAATCATTCAAAAGACATGTAAGAGAGGCATATAAAGACCTCAAAATGATGCATAAATAACGACTGATCAAATACCCCCAAACCTATCTTTTGCTAGTCCCTGAGCAAAACAAAATGCTAACAAAATGAACAGACTAAATTTTAGTTAAGATAGAACATTTATACCCCTAGGTTCACCTAGTAGGAGGAGTTTTGTCTCCTGAGGGTTATAACAGCACGATACCCACAAACGTTTTACTTAAACAAAAAGATGCTAGATATAGTACTCTTAACAAGCTAATAAGAATCAATGTAAGTAGACATGCTTTGCAGAACTAAAAGGAATGCCATAGCCGTGAGTGTCATGTGAAGGTGTACGTGTATAAATGCCAATATTTTCAGGTGATCAAGTTTGAAAACAACTTCATCTAAGTGCCCTAGAAAGATTTCGCCTCGACTCTAATCCTTACTAGGCAACTCTCAATTCGCACAAGAATCCTAGGCTTACACTCTTTTCAAGCATATGTGATGAGTTTATGTTATGAAATTCAAATTTAATCACATATGAGTAACAATGAAGAATAGCACTTTATGGAAATAAAGATCTCATGAAAGGAATTGAACTTTAAGAACATAGATACGTACCTTAATCCTCAGCATGATTGTCCATAAGATCAGTTAGGTCTTCCTTTTTAGGTTGTATTGGGGCTAAGCTTTGGGGTTTAGCAAGGAAGGATGGGATTCAAAGAACCTGAGTTGTGCCAAGGCATGAGAAGTCATGAATTGAACTTGGAATTTCTGAACTGAATCCTTTCTTAAGGCCCACGACATTGTGCTTTCCTGATGACTTATTTTGTGGCTCTTGTGGCTTATTTTGAGGCTCTTGGCTCACTTGGCTCAATTCACTTTGTTTTTCACTTATTGTTTTCCTTCTTTTTCTCAACGTTTCTTTCTTTCTTTTGATTTGAACGTTTTGTTGTTTCTGTTCGTCTTTGAATTGAATTGAACCAAGATCATGCAATGATTTCCTCAAATTTTCATGCAGCTTGCATCTTGTAAAACTTTTCTTTACTTTTGAACTTTCAATTGACGCCAATGTCCTTTGAATTGGGCATCATCTTCTTTCACCTCTCATTCTCACCATGAATCTAATTTGTGGCAACCTTAGATCAAACTGAGGTTATAAGGTATGGCTGTGATGAATGGCTAAGTATTTTGGGTTAGGTTATACTTTGGGTGATGAAAGAAAAGGCTGAGTGTTTGGCTTCAAAATTGGCTTAGGGAGCATGCAATAGGGTAGGATCAAGCCTTTAGAGGTTAAAGCATACATAGCCTACATCACTTCTTATGGAAAACCACACATTAAATCAAGAGTATCTAAATGATGTTAGTTCTTTAAAATTCAATGCAAATATGATGTAATGAGATCAACAATTAAGAACAAAAGTGATGAGTGTTTAAGAGTAGAGACAAGTATATCCCTCAGAAAGAATGGCAATTAGGCTCAAAGATCTCACAGGGTAGTCTCCACTAATTTTCTAAGGTTCACTCAAATTCAGTTATTTCGTTCACTTAATCACTTAAAACATGGCATTGTGAAGTGCAAATTATGAACAACTTGACCATGGCATGACTCTTAGTAAAGCAAAGATTGTTAACTTAGCATATACATTCCTATTAACAAGTTATCATACTAATCACAAGAAGAAATTTAAATGTCCTGGCCGTGTATCACCCCCAAACCTACTTGTTTCTATATGCAAAATTATAAATCCACACCCCCAAACCTAAACTGAACATTGTCCTCAATGTGATAAGCAGTAAGCATGACAATAGTAGAACAGTTTGAGAGATATAACGGGCAGAAACAGAAAAGGAAGTGAGAAATACAAACCAGGGCTAGGCTGCCTCCTAGGAGCGCTTTATTTAACGTCTAGGCAAGACGGGGTTGTCATTCTAGGAGCTGGGCGCATGCGGAGTTGCAGGGTTGACTGCGCTCAGATTAGAGAGGTCCTTGAAGTAGTGTTTGAGGCGGTGGCCATTTACTTTGAACGGATCCTGCCGTTCCGGGTGCTGGATTTCAACTGCACCATGAGGAAAAATGTTAGTAATAATAAATGGTCCAGTCCATCTTGAACGCAACTTACCTAGCATTAGCCTGAGCCGGGAGTCAAAGAGGAGGACTTCCTGTCCGATGTGAAAGTCCTTGGGCTGAATGCGCTTGTCGTGGAAAGCTTTGGTCTTTTCCTTGTAGATACGAGCACTGTCAAAGGCCTCGTTTCGCAACTCCTCTAATTCACTTAGCTGAAGCTTCCTATGTATTTTAGCATCATCGAAGTTCAGGTTCATCTGCTTAATAGCCCAAAATGCTTTATGCTCCAATTCCACTGGTAGGTGGCAGCCTTTTCCAAAAACAAGCCGGAAGGGAGACATGCCAATCGGGGTCTTGTATGCGGTCCGATAGGCCCACAGCGCATCATTCAATTTGCTGGACCAATCTTTGCGGTTAGGATTTACCGTTTTTTCCAATATGGCCTTTACTTCCCGATTGGACATTTCCGCTTGGCCACTCGTTTGAGGGTGATACGATGTTGAGACCTTGTGGGTGACGCCATACTTCTTCATTAGGGCTGCAAACGAATGATTGCAGAAGTGTGCCCCCCATCACTGATGATTGCCTTAGGTGCGCCGAATCTGGCTAAGATGTGACTCTGTAAAAAACGCACCACTACTTTGGCGTCGTTAGTTTTGGTGGGAATTGCTTCCACCCATTTGGAGAAATAATCAACTGCAAGCAGAATATAAAGATTGCCAAAGGAATTCGGAAAAGGCCCCATAAAATCAATGCCCCATACGTCGAAGATTTCGACCACAAGAATAGGGTGTAATGGCATTTGATTGTGAGGGCCGATGTTACCTAGGCGTTGGCAGCGGTCACAGGTGAGTACAAATTCGTGTGCATCCTTGAAAGTGTGGGCCAGTAGAGTCCACTTTGTAGTACCTTGAGGGCTGTCTTCTTAGCTCCAAAATGGCCCCCACATGCCAAACTATGGCAAAATGTCAAGACGGATTGCATCTCGTCTTCTGGGATGCAGCGCCGAATGATTTGGTCTGGACAATGCTTCCATAGGTACGGCTCATCCCATATGAAGTACTTAGCTTGTTTAGCCAGCTTGTCCTTTTGGTACCTGTTTAAAGATGAAGGAATTTGCTTAGTGACAAGGTAATTAATGAGATCGGCATACCATGGATCAATAGCTTGGATTGCGAAGAGCTGTTCGTCAGGAAAGGTCTCGAGGAGGGGCAACTGATCGGCCTCTTCATTGGAACTGTGAAGCAATCGGCTCATATGGTCAGCGACCACGTTTTCGCTGCCCTTCTTGTCTCTGATTTCAAGGTCGAATTCCTGGAGCAGTAGCATCCAACGTAGCAACCTTGGCTTGGCGTCCTTTTTAGTGAGCAGATACTTCAAGGCAGCATGATCCGTGTATACTATGACCTTGGTTTGAATTAGATATGAGCGGAACTTCTCAAGGGCAAAGATAACAGCAAGGAGCTCCTTCTCGGTGGTGGAGTAGTTCAGCTGGGCATCATTCAGGGTTCGACTTGCGTAGTAAATGACATGAGGGAGCTTCTTAACACGCTGTCCCAAAGCCGCTCCTATGGCGAAGTCTGAGGCATCACACATTAGTTCGAATGATAAGTCCCAATTCGGTGGCATGATGATGGGTGATGCCGTGAGCTTTGCCTTGAGTGTGTTGAATGCCTCACGGCATCCCTTAGTGAACTCAAATGTGGCGTCCTTGGCTAGAAGATCACACAAAGGTCTTGTGATTTTCGAGAAATCTTTGATGAATCTGCGGTAAAAGCCAGCATGCCCTAAGAACGATCGAACCTCTTTGACTGTAGTGGGGTACGGCAACCTCTCTACTATGTCTAACTTTGCTTTGTCCACTTCTATGCCTCAGCTAGAGATCACATGACCCAAGACAATTCCCTGTTGTACCATGAAATGGCACTTTTCCCAGTTCAGCACTAAATTGCTTTCTCTGCACCATTCCAGTACTCGAGTTAGGTTAACTAAGCAAAATTCGAATGAATGTCCAAACACCGAGAAGTCGTCCATGAATACTTCAATTATATCTTCCACCATATCGGAGAAGATGCTCATCATGCAACGCTGAAAGGTAGCTGGGGCATTGCACAATCCAAACGGCATTCTTCTGTATGCAAAAGTGCCATATGGGCATGTGAATGTTGTCTTTTCTTGATCTTCGGGTGCAATAGCAATCTGATTGTATCCTGAGTAGCCGTCCAAGAAGCAATAGTGGGAGTGTCCAGCCAGGCGCTCGAGCATTTGATCAATGAAGGGCAAAGGAAAGTGGTCCTTGCGTGTGGTTATATTTAGCTTTCGATAGTCAATGCACACTCTCCATCCTGTTTGAATCCGTTGAGGTACAAGCTCATCCTGCTCGTTTTTAACCACTGTGATCCCACTTTTCTTTGACACGACCTAGACTGGGCTCACCCACTTGGAGTCACTAATTGGATAGATGATTCCAACGTCCAAAAGCTTTAGGACTTCTTTCTTCACAACCTCCTTCATAGGTGGATGCAATCGCCTATGCGCCTCACGTGATGGTTTGGAGTCTTCCTCCAGCAGTATCCGATGCATGCATTTTGTGGGACTTATGCCTTTGATGTCAGCTATTGTCCATCCAATTGCCGTTTGATTGACCTTAAGGACATGAACCAATGCCTTTTCCTCTTTCGTACTTAGGGTAGATGCAATGATGACTGGAAGGGTTTGATTGTCGCCCAAATATGCATACTTTAAGTGCTCGGGCAAGGGCTTCAGCTCGAGTTCAGGAGCCTTTATGATGGACGGCAGGGTTTTCTGACTTGTGAATGATAACGCTTCGAAGGGAGGCTTGTGGAATGGGAGGGCTGGCATGATGTCAAGGAATCGTACCTCTTCGATCATGCTATCTGTAAGTGAATCCACAGTGTGTGGGTTACTTGTAACGGCCTTCTCAAGGTCATCCGTCATGCAAGACTGAGCAATTGTCTCCCGTAGCAGTAAGTCCATTGTGTTTAACGGAAAATCTACAATAGGCTCGGCAGGGTACTGGATGGTGTCATGGATGGAGAATGTCTGAAGCTGGTCCAGGACCTTGATGGAGACCTGGCCCTTTCTGACATCGATGAGGCACTCGGTTGTGGCTAGTAAGGGCCTTCCGAAGATGAGGGGAGGTTCCTCACTTTTGTCAATTATGTCCATTCTTAGTACGAAGAAGTCTGCAGGGATACATGTATCTCCGATTTGTACCAGTACGTCCTCAAGAACCCCCATTAGGTTGGTTACAGAAGCGTTAGCCAACCTGACACATAGGTGCGTGGGTTTGAGTGCGCCTAGGTTGAGTGACCTGTAAATGTGGAATGGCATGATGTTCACTGATGCTCCCGTGTCGCAAAGGCAATGTTCGAATCTTTTTTTACTGAATGACACATGGAAGGGATGGCGGCCCAAGATCATTGGCCTTAAGGGGCATGCGCAAAAGGGCAGCCGAGCAGGCCTTAGGGATATCAATGGTGTCCATGGAGCTAAAACCACGCTTTCCTGCAACTAAGTCTTTGATCAGCTTTGCAAAGATAGGCATGTGCTTGACAATTTTATGGAAAGGCAGTGTGATCTGAAGCTTCTGCAACATGCTGATGATCTCTTCCTCAAAGTCCTCCCTTTGCTTATTCCTGTTTTGGAACCTGCGAGGAAATGGATAATCAACATTATTAGCTAACTCAAAAGTGACTTTTTTAGAATTGGAATTCTGAGGTTTAGAGTTAGAAGTATTCGAGTGCTGCGACTTGGGCTTAGGAGCAGGTTGCATGCCAGCCGTGGCCGAAGTAGGCGCAGTGTCAGGTCCTCCTTGCGGTAGGGCACTTGGTGACTCATTGGACTGGTTCTGCGCCAGAGGTGTTGGCCGTGGCAGGTTTTGCGGCGCGCCCTGGTCGGTGATCCTTGGCAGAGTAGGTTGAGGCTCGGTTTCAGGTCCTGCGAGGGTGGCATATGTGGGGTCTTGAAGTGGTGTTTCCCTCTCCAGCGTGATGGCATTAGCCGTAGGATTGTGAAATCCTTTCGGATTTACCAGGACTTGACTCGGTAGCTTGCCCTGCTCTCGCTGATTTAGTTGGTTCGCCACCTGTCCCATTTGACGCTCCAAGTTTGCGATTGCATTTTTTATGTCTCCCGTCTGACTATGGCTATCTTGCATGAATTTTATGAATTGAGCATGCTGTTGAGTCAGGATATGAAGGGAGTCCTCAAGAGACTTGCTTCCACCATTCTGATTTGAGGAAGGACCGTGATAGTTCCCCTGAGGGCCTGCGGCTTGCTGCTCAAATCCAGGAGGTGGCAAGGGATTTGCGGCTGCTTGATTGTTGCTCCAACGGAAATTTGGATGATTTTTCCACCCCGAATTGTAAGTGTTGGAATATGGGTCATTCCGGGGTCGAGAATTGCTGTTGAACCCTCCAGCAAAGTTGGCATCTTCCACAACTGGGCAGTCCTGGGATTTGTGGCCCTGAATTGAACATACCTCGCAGATGTGAACTTCTTTGGCTTTCTCGCTACGCAACTGTTTCACCATTGCCGTGAGCTGAGCAATGGCGTCATCTTTGTATTTGGCGGATGCATCACCCGTAGCTCTAGAGGAGGGACCCCTGTAGCTGAACTGTTTTTCCCTTTGAGCAATGTTCTCAAAGGCGGTCCTTGCTTCCTCGGCTGTGCCTTCTAGAATCCCTTGGGATTGAGAGTCCACCATTGTCCGATCGCTAGTCTTCAAGCCTCCATAGAAGTATAGCATAAGATGATGCGCATCAATATGGTGGTGGGGCCACGCCTGTAGCATCTGATTGAACCGCTCCCAAAACTCGTAGAAAGACTCCTCCATGTCTTGCCGTGGGTTCATGATCTTGGACTTTAACTCATTTGTCTTTTCCACGGGAAAGTACTGTGTTAAGAATTTGGACGTCAAGTCCCTCCAAGAGTGAATGGAAGCCGGCGCCAGTGAATGAAACCATGTCTTGGCGTGATCCTTGAGACTGAAGTGAAAGAGCCGCAGGCGGATTTCAGATTTTGTCATACCATTGATGCGCAATGTTGAACAAACCTCAACAAATTCCTTGATATAAAAGTGCGGGTCCTCGCCAGCAAGGCCGTGGAATGTAGGCAGCATGTGAATTGTCCCCGACTTTAATTCGAAGTTTGCCACTGTTGACTCGGGAAAAACAATTGGAAATTGATCCTCCGAGACATGGGGCATGGCAAAATCCTTAAGGCGCCATGGGGCTTGCGGTACTAGGCCACGTTCCAGGCCCTGCTCTTCTCTGTGGTCCGCCACCTCATTGGGCTTGGTGGCGGGGAGCCGTGGACTGAAGATGCTTGCGATGATGGTCCACTTGATGACCCGTGCACTAAACCTTGGAATGACATACACGGGTACCTAACAAAAAGAAAAACTAAGTTACAAATCTAAACTTGAATGGGCACCGTTGATGGACAAGTCCCCGGCAACGGCGCCAAAAACTTGTTGGTAAATTTAAAGAGCAAGAAATATGCAATTCAATTCTAACAGTTATAAAATCCTTCCAAGTGCACAAATCGATAAGTATAGTATAGTAGCACAGCAAGAGTCGATCCCTCGAGGACTTGTATCAACGTTATGACCAATTTAGTTCAGATTTGTTAACTTAAATAAAAACACACACACACACACAGGGGGGGTTTATGATGTGATAACTGAAATTTAAAGACAAGTAAATCAAAGTGCAGAAAATAACAATGCAAGAATGAAAGGTTGTTAACTAAGGCGAATTAAGGCTTACTATCCACTCTAACCAATTATAGCTCTTAACCAAATTTCCTTGACCTAATTACTATGCATTTTCTGAATTAGGTGCCCGTGCCTAGGACCTGGTAGACACATCTTATTCCCTCTTACTTAGCATGTTCTAAACGGGGCATATGCCTAGAACGTCTATCACCTACCTTTTAAGATGATGCATGAAGTTTAAAGAGAATTTAATGACACCACATTAGCCTAGCAAAGTGGCATGCAATCCTAGGTCGTCATGAGTTAAGATTACAAGTACGAATACTTTCGATGCTCCAAATCACAAGATGATATGACGGTCACTCAAGCAATTACATCTATAATTATATGCAAACAAGGTAGTTAATCTTATAGGCATAAATTAAGTTCATTAAGCATAGTAATCCAACTTATTCAGCATGCATAGCAATCATAATCAAGAGCCAGAAATCCAATCAACAAGCTAACATGGCTAGGGCTTCAAGCAGCCCTAATCCTAATGACTACTCACACATAACTGAAATAAACACAAGTATAATTGAATTCATAAGTAAATTTGCAATAATGAAAATAAGGGTACAGAAGAGATTGTTAAGAACAGATGCAGCAGAAGACACGGCAGAGCCTTCTTCTCCAAGCTCCACGTCCAATAATATATGTGAAAGATTATCTCCCAAAATATGGTCCTTAATTCTCTAGAAAACCAAAACGGAACTCTGTGGCTCAGGTCTCTGTTTTCCCAGAAAAAAAGCCCCTAGCTCCTCATCTCCTCTATTTGATTCTCCTTTTTATAGACAAGGGAAAACCTTGTTCTATAAGGATTGGTATAACCTTGTTCTATAAGGATTGGTATAACCTTGTTCTATAAGGATTGGTATAACCTTGTTCTATACAGATTGGTAAAACCATGTCCTATAGGAATAGGGAAAGTTATTTTACTTTTAATTAATTACAAAGTCTTTAAAATCTATTCGAACCAATCAGAGCACGGCCGGGAGTGTGAATGCAGGTTGGCAAGTGGGAACGCAAGCTGGCCAAACTTGGATTTTTGACTGTCTTCGTAATCAGGATCTGGGACCGCGCTTTTGAAGTTCAGGCTTGGCGCAAATGTTGTTAGACTTAGCGCAGAGGGAGAACCTATGATCCACTGCTGGCGGAACAGGGACCCCGGGCTTAGGCGCACATCTGGGCTCGGATGGGAGTTCTTGGGACATGTCCTCGACCTGCCTCGGCGCGACCTTGGCACTTCTAGGACCTGACCCTGATCTCATGAAACACAAGTTCGGGACCGGAGGGCCTGATATGAGGTACTTGGCCAGTGGCCCAAAATAGGCGCACTGGCGCACTGGCGCACTCAGGACTCCGTTCAGGACCTGATATTGAAATGAGGACATCTCCTTCATCTGGACTCCGATTTGAGTCATTCTTTTTGCGTTCTTTCCAGATTTTACCTATCTTTCTAACTCTGCACAAGTCTCACAAGATTGATCATTTTCTACTATTGATGGCACGAAATCATTCAAAAGACATGTAAGAGAGGCATATAAAGACCTCAAAATGATGCATAAATAACGACTGATCAGAGGCCACAAAATTAATACTACATCTGCGCTATCCGCACATCTCTCATCTATCTCTAAACAACTTAATGATTTAATTAATGATACTAACCATAGTCAATTTAATGGATTAATTTCTTTTTTGTGTGCATGTAACCATGTGACTCTTGAGTGCAACAACGACAATCCCTTCGTTGCAAAAACTAAGAAAATTAGTGTAAATCAAGTCTCCAACTTCAGCAATAGGAACGAGAGCAACCATTACTCCAATTCCTATAATTTCGGATGGCTAAACAATCCAAATTTCTCATGGACAAACAATCAAAGTCAGCTACCATACTTTGCACCACAAGAGCAGAAAGCCTCATTGGAAGACCTTATCGCACAGCTCATTAATAATGTAAACAGATTGACCGCAACCACTAACAATTTCATCGCAACCACTAACAATTTCATTGAGACAATAACTACCTTAAAAATAAAGCAACATTCTGGAATTTGGAGATACAAGCGGGCCAAATAACTTAATCTCTAAGTGAAAGAGAGCTAGGTGTTTTTCCTAGCCAATCCAAATCTAATTCGATAAATCAAGAGCACATAAATTCACTTGAAGTCATGCATGATCATCAAAACTTGATGGAGGTTGATCTGAATGAAGAAGAACATGTGCAACAGTACACCATTGAACACGACACTACTGCCTTGCAGCAACCACAGTCACATAGCTCAGTAGCAGCACAACCCGAGCCTGTTTCGTCCCCTGATACCTCTATTATTTTAAGGAATCCTTCTCTTATCACAGGAAAAACATGGATCGATGACAATCAATGCTCTTTAATTCTGCAAGTGGAAGATCAACATCTAGAGTCTAAAGACGTTGCCGCCACCCAGTATTTAGGCACAAGTCATTTCATTCTCATGGATTTATTGAGCTTAATCCTTCCCATTACAAAGAAATTGCATGATAAGCTTGTCTCAATGGAACACTTCTTTGGTCATCAGAAAATGCTCATATTTCCCACACCGCATAAATTTGCCCTGCTGATAATTGACCCCGGTTGATTACCTTCAAAAGTTGGGCCGAGGACTCTAAACTAAGCGCTTGTTGGGAGGCAACCCAACCCGGTGACTTCTTTTCTTACCTATTATTATTTTTGTTTTTTGTGATTTTTCTAGTTCCTAAATTAGATTAGCATTACTATTGTGCATTTTTTTTCTTTAAAATTGAGGACAGTGTTAACTTTAGGTTTGGGATGGGAAAATCGTTTAAATTTTTGTTATTTGTCCATTTTCATATTTTTTAAGTCATAAAACAAAGGTTTTGAGTACCCAAATTTCCAAAAAGTTGTGTTTCGGGTGTTGGATGGTTGGAACATGTTAAAATGGGTAAATTAGACTTGCTTTAAACATTGGATTGGATATAGCATGTTTAGAATTGATTTTGGATCATTAGATTCCCATTTTTTTCCTTTTTAAAAATTTTGATCCATCTCCTAATTTGATGTTTTTCAGGTAAATCTGAGGCCACAAACGCGTTTAAAATGACGTCTATGATGTCCTTGAACATGTTTGGGGGTGAGAAATGGTTTGGGGAAGATTTTGGGGTGCCTAGAAGTCCAAAAAGTGGCCTAAAAGCCATTATTTTAGTGCAGAACTTTTCTGCATAATTCTGTGTTTACACCTAATTTGGTCAACCTAGTCAAGGCCGAACAAAGCCCTCAAGAACCATACTTGGCCTGAGTTGAGCAAAATCCACCTCCTCTGCCTACACTCTCCCTCGGCCTACACCTCCTCTGCCTACACTCTCCCTCGGCCTACACCATCGGCCTACACACTCGGCCTACACCCTTGGCCTACCCTCATTGACCGACCTGACCGATACAACCCATGGACTCAGGACTATCAGGACACGCGTCAGCACCAGAAGCGGGGACATTTATCCCACCTCGAAATGTTCCACCAACATTTATTGCTACTATAAATACTTACTCTGCTAAATCCCTCCAAACACTTAACTAACTTAAGCATCGGAGACTATTCAGCCGGCACCCCACTTGTGCTCCTTTACTTCTACCTTCTCTTATTACAGGTCTCCCTTTACCTTAGGAGTGAGAAAAGCTAGCAAGAAGAGACTTCTAAGTTGGTCCATAAGTGGCATCAATAGTTTGGCGCCGTCTGTGGGAAGATGACACTAACTCCCATGAGCTTACATCCCACAAAGCCGTCTAGACATCCACCAAAATCATGTTGGATGATCAAGACGAAGGGGTACTTAACAACACCCCCATCACACAGAGAAGCCCTCGAGACAACATCCCGGATAAGCTGAGACAGATGTTGGACTATCTCCAACGAGAAATGGCTGAACTCAGGGCTCACAATGCCAAGATCGAGGCCAAGAATAAGGTTATATCGGAACAATATAAAAGCACACTCGCCCTTGTAAGAATGTCCCAATGCGGAGAACCAAAAGACAAGGGACCAGCCGACCTGGGACACACTGATTTGATCACAGCCTAGCGACCCTCGGTCGAACAACCCTTGCTCGAATTAGCCACCTCGGACAAACACAAGAGGCTTCAGACTAGGACTCGGCCTAGCATATCTGGAAGCCGACTGTTAATCCAGCCACAAAATGGCGAAGGACCCTTTCAGCCTCGAATTTACCGGGATGCTAGGCAACAGCTGGACGACCGACAGATTGAGATAGATCCCCTCCGCCTGACCTATGCGACATCAGACCCAAGGGCAATCGGGCAACCCCCCCTGCTCGTATTATCCACATCAAATCGGCCAACCACGGGATTTGCCTCCGGTATGGCGCATGACCAAGAGGGCCGAAGAGTGAGAGGTCCTGAGCCACAGCAAGGAGAACGTGACCAGGAAGTCCAGAACGAGATGGGCTCAACCGCAGGGAGCTACTCCCATGGCTGAAGATGGAATCGGGACCATCAAGGAAGAGGCGATGGTCAAAATGAACACAGGCCGAATCTACCTCAGCCCCAAGAGGGCAATGCCCTGGTAGAAAGCCTCATATGGCGGGTGAACAACCTGGAGGCAGAAAAGGAGAAGGGCAAGGCCTCAACACAGGCAAAGACCAGTGCTGGCCCCTTCACCAACCGAATTCTCCGGTCTAGACGGAGGACTGAGGTCAAACCACTGAAGATAACCCCCTACATGAGAAGGGGGGACCCCGTCACCCATCTAAACAATTATGTCTCTGCCCTGGCGTACAATAACGTGACGGACGAGGTCCAATGCCTCATCTTCAGCTCCACTCTTACCGATGCATCTCTCAATTGGTTCTACCGCTTGGCTCCCAAGACCATCGACTCGTTTGATGAACTACAGACGACTTTTCTGAATCAATTCATGATCCAAACGAACGAATTAGTCTTTACGGAAGATCTCTTCTCCCTTAGACAAGGGGAAGAGGAGACGCTCCAAAAATATGCTGCCAGGTTCAGCCTCGAATACTCCCGTTGCCGGGACACTGACGATAAGGCTGCATTCAACGCTTTCCGGAGCGGCCTTAAGGAATCACTTTTCAAATATGCTGCCCACACCGAGGACTGGAAAGATTACAACGAAATCATGCGAAGAGCAGCCATCCATGCAAAGGCAGAGTTCTTCCACACCCCTACTAAGGAGACCAAGGCTCCCTCCTACTCGGCTCCCAAGGGAAACAGCAGCCAGGGAAGACCTAGCCATGCTAGTGGCAACTACCACCATGACTCCCAACAATCGCATCAGGGAAAGCGGAAGCTCACATATGATGAACATCAGGGAAAGAGAGGCTGATCAAACCACAATGGTGGGGGATTCAAGCAGAGCGACAACCATCGCCATGAGCCACGAAACTTGGTAGGTGAAAACACCGGGGCACGAAGCAGGTTCGAGACTTACACTATCCTGAACTCCCCTCTGGACCATATTCTACTCAATGTCGAAGGCATGATCCCTAGGGCCAAGCCAAGAAACCCCAGCTTTAGGCCCACCCACAACAAAGAGGCCTTCTGCTAGTACCATAAGTACAATGGCCATACGATCGAAGAATGCATTGCTTTCAGGGACATTATCGAGCAAATTATCTGGGACAGCAAGCTCAACCAATTCGTATAGAATTCCACCCCTTCCAACGCAATCATACATATCAACACAATCAGTGGCGGGCCCCCCCTTATCCATCCCCATGACCTCCAACCGAGCAAAAAAGGACTTCCTCCGCGCAACAGCCACCAAGTCCTCAGCATCGATTCCGGTCGTATGGCCAAAACGGCCAAGGGAGGTTGGTAACCCATCGCCTTTTCGGAGGAAGAAGAAAGGGGCATCGTATTCCCCTACGACGACCCATTTATCATTCGTGCCCAGATCTCGAAGTACGACATGGGTAGAATACTCATTGACACTAGAAGCTCTGTCAATGTACTCTTCTGGGATGCCTTCAAACAAATGGGCATCGACGAAAGCAAGCTTGACCGAAAGGTCACTCCGCTCCTAGGTTTCTCGGGTGACTCGGTCTTGCCTAAGGGAGTCATCTCTCTACCCATTTCTATGGGCACCATCCCTACTGTGACCACTGTCATCACAACCTTCCTCATGGTCGACTGCCCAACAGCCTAGAATGCCATATTAGGAAGGGGAGTGCTCAACCAAACAAAGGCCATGGTGGCCACCCACCTACTTTTGATGAAATTCCCCACTCCTGCGGGAATGGGGCAGGTAAGAGGGGACCAACTCACTGGACGCACTTGTTATGCCACGACCTTAACCAAAGTGAGCATACCAACTGCACCAGACCAAGAGGAGACCTTATCTGTTGACGAAACGGCCCTAGGGGACGACCCCATCAACCCTCGGCTCCTACACGAAATCCGAGACAATCCTCCAGACGATATAAGGGACATTACGAATAGGCCAAATGCAGAACCTGTGGTGGAGACAGAGGCAATCCCTCTGTCCAGCACACACCTAGAACGCACAGTCCGGATCGGCTCTAAGCTTCAACCCTCCATCCGAGCAGCCCTCGTGAAGTTCTTGCAGGCCAATGCTGAGGTCTTCGCATGGACTTACGTGGACATGCCAGGCATCCCTACGGATGTAATCTGTCACCGGCTCACTATTGACCCGTCATTCAGACCGATAACTCAGAAGCAGCGTTGCCACGACGCTGAAAGACAATTGGCCATACAGGCTGAAATCTCCAAGCTCAGCACCATACACTTCATACGGAAGGCCATTTATGCCGCCTGGGTGGCCAATGTAGTCCTCGTCAAGAAACCATTCGGCTCCTGGCGCATGTGCATCGACTATACCGATCTAAACAAGGCATGTCCTAAGGACAGTTTTCCCCTGCCTAAAATTGACATGCTCGTGGATGCCACCGTTGGGCACAAACTGCTAAGCTTCATGGACGCCTATTCGGGCTATAACCAGATCCTCATGCACCTAGGTGATCAAATACATACAAGCTTTAGAACTAACCTTGGTATCTATTGCTACAATGTTATGCCCTTTGGGCTAAAAAACGCAGGAGAAACATACCAGCGACTGGTTAACTTCATGTTTGCCGACCAAATCGGCAAGACGATGGAGGTCTATGTTGACGATGTGCTGGTGAAGAGCAAGACAGACGAGGGACACATTCCCAACTTGGAAAAAATGTTTGCCGTCCTCAAGACCTTCAAAATGCGCCTCAATCCCACCAAATGGGTCTTCGGCGTAGGAGCGGGCAAATTCTTGGGCTACATGATCAGCCAAAGGGGGATCGAGGAAAACCCAGAGAAGATCAAGGAAATCCTAGGCATGCAGGCCCCACAAACTCACGAAGACATCCAGCGTCTCACAGGACGAGTGGCCGCCTTGACGCGCTTCATTTCCAAGGCAACAGACAAGTGCGCCCTATTCTTCAAGGCCCTCAAAGGCAAGGGCAGACTCATCGACTGGATGGACGAGTGCACCAGGGCATTTGAGGAACTGAAGCAATACATGGGTCGGGCACCATTACTAACCAGGCCCGACAAGGGAGAGCCACTCTTCGTCTATTTGTCAGTATTTGTTTCGGCTGTTAGCTCAGTTCTTATCACACGCAGGGACGGGGTCGAACACCCCATCTACTATGTCAGCAAAGCCTTCCAGGATGTAGAGACGCGATACCCCAACCTTGAGAAGCTCGTCTTGGCCCTTATAATCACAGCTCGGAGGCTCCAGCCATACTTCCAGGCCCATGAGATCAAGATTATCACCAACCGACCGCTGAGGCAAGTTCTGCAGAAGCCAGACATATCTGGCCGTCTCACCAAATGGGCAATCGAGCTAAGCGAGTTCGACATATCCTACATACCAAAGACAGCCGAAAAAGGCCAAGTAGTGACAGACTTCATTGCCGATTACTCATACCAACCGACACAGTGCATGCCACCTGAAGCAACCCTTCCGCTTGCACCCACAACAGGCGAGTCTCAGAGAACCACTAAGGCACCCACAATCGACAGCCAACGCCCATGATGGATAATATATGTGGATGGCTCAGCTAGCCACAGTGGGTCCGGGGCAGGAATGGTTCTTACTTCCCCGGAACTTGTCAAGCTGGAATACGCCCTCCGCTTCAGCTTCAAGGCCTCCAACAACGAGACCGAGTACGAGGCACTACTGGCCGGACTACGCCTAGCCAAGGACCTCGAGGCCAACCAGTTGAGAATATATAGCAATTCGCAACTGGTGGTGAGCCAAATCAACAACGACTCTGAGGCCAACCAGTTGAGAATATATAGCAATTCATAAAAGATTTCTCTAAAATGTCTAGACCTCTTTGGGTGTTATTGTCTCAAGATGTTGAGTTTGTGTGGATAGAAGAGTGAATGAATCCCTTTAACACATTGAAAGAGCTACTCAAATCTACACCCATTATGATGGCACTTGATTGAACCTCCCATTCAAGCTCATGTGTGACGCCAGTGATTATGCTTTGGGAGCTGTTCTTGGTAAGAGAGTTAACAAGGTACCTTATGCTATTTATTATGCCTCTAGAACTTTGAATGATGCTCAGCTTAATTATTCTACTACTGAAAAAGAATTGTTAGCTGTTATATTTTCTTTGGAGAAGTTTAGGTCCTACTTGATTGGTTCTAAAGTTATTGTTTTTACTGATCATGCTGCTTTGAGATTTTTGTTTGATAAGAAAGATGCTAAACCTAGGTTGATTAGATGGGTGATCTTACTGCAAGAATTTGATCTTGAGATTAAGGACAAGAAGGGTAGTGAGAATGTGGTTGCAGATCACTTGTCCAGGTTACTTCATGATGAAGAAGGGAACAAGCTTCCCTTTAGTGAAAACTTTCCAGATGAGTAGTTATTTGCAATTGATTTACAACTTCCATGGTATGCAGATATTGTTAATTATATAACTACTAAGGTTTTTCCTCCAGGTATGTCTAGCCAAGAAAGGCGGCGATTAGTGTCTATGTCTAGGCACTACTATTGGGACGAGCCCTACTTGTTCAAATTTGTCCATATCAAATTATTAGTAGGTGTGTTCTAGAGGAGGAGCATATGAGCATTCTCAAACATTGTCATCATTTTACATGTGGAGGACACTTTGGAGCGAAGAGAACAGCACTTAAGGTATTACAATCTGGGTTCTATTGGCCTAATGTGTTTAAAGATGCCAACGGACAGGGAACATCTCTTCTAGAAATTAGATGCCATTGCAAAACATTCAAGTGGTGGAGCTCTTTGATGTGTGGGGCATCGACTTCATGGGTCCATTTCCTAACTCATTTGGTTATTTATATATTCTTGTGGGTGTGGATTATGTATCTAAATGGGTCGAGGCTGTCCCCTCAAAAACAAATGATCACAAAGTTGTTGTGAAGTTCTTGCAGGATAACAACTTTACTAGGTTTGGGACACCAAGGGCAATAATTAGTGATGGAGGTAGCCACTTCAACAACCAGGCTTTTCCTTCCTTAATGAAGAAATATAGGATCACACATAAGTTTGGCACTCCATATCATCCTCAAACCAGTGATCAAGTGGAGATAAGCAATAGAGAGATCAAAAGCATCCTAGAGAAGACAGTGAATACTAGAAGGAAGGATTGGCCTCAACGCTTAAATGATGCATTGTGGGCATATCGGACTGCGTACAAGAGCCCCATTAGCATGTCCCCATATCGTCTAGTCTTTGGGAAGGCATGTCACCTACTAGTGGAGTTGGAGCATAGAGCATATTGGGCTATTAAGAAATTCAACTATGATATGCAACAAGCAGGTGACAAGACGAAGTTACAGTTGAATGAGCTTGAAGAGTTGAGGTATGATGCATATGAGAATGATAAGTTGTATAAGGAACGGACCAAGGCGTATCATGATAAGCAGCTAGTTAGGAAGGAGTTTCATGTGGGACATAAGGTGTTGATCTACAATTCAAAATTGAGACTTTTCCCTGGTAAGCTCAAGTCTAGGTGGTACGGTCCTTATGTTGTTACAAAAGTTTTCCCTCATGGAGCTTTAGAGGTTCATAGCAAAGAGAAGAATCAGACATTCATGGTGAATGGGAACAGAGTAAAGCCCTATATTGAGATGAGATTTGAGCCTAGAGAGGAGGATGTGACTCTCCAACCTGTTCAGTACATTGCATGAGAGTCCAACAATCTGGCTGAAGACTATAAACTTAGCACTACTTGGGAGGTAACCCAAAGGGAAGTTGGGAGGCAACCCATGTGAAGAGGATGATAACAGTTTTGGCACTCTACAACCACTAACAATTAGATTTGATTTCTCTCACCCTGTCCTTCTTTGTCGTTAACTTTACCTTCGTTTGTTTTGTTTTGTTTTATTTTATTTTATTTTATTTGTGTGTGTCGTCGCTTGTTTCTCCTTCCTTAAATGCTTCATTGTTTATACTTTAAGTTTCAAAACATTGAGGACAATGTTAGATTTAAGTTTGGGGGGGAACACTTGTGTATTCC
The DNA here is from genome assembly GCA_037349345.1 of Oemleria cerasiformis. Taxonomy (NCBI): domain Eukaryota; kingdom Viridiplantae; phylum Streptophyta; class Magnoliopsida; order Rosales; family Rosaceae; genus Oemleria; species Oemleria cerasiformis. The sequence continues at coordinate 1,584,058 of JAZGTL010000050.1, read as the reverse complement.
ATTGATTTTTGCGTCAGTACAAAAAATTAAATAAATAAAATAAAATAATTTTTGACAGCTTTATTTTTGCCTTAGTTTGTGTCGGTTTTAGTAGTGTTCTTTGGGTAGTTTTTGTGTTTGTTTGTGTCCTAGGTTTCTTTCCAACACACTGATGAGATTTGGTTTTTAATTGCATGACTTTAAGATGATTTCGAAGCATGATTCAAGGTCTGAAATTATTCTTTGGTTAATACTCAATTATTCATGGTTATCATATGCAAAATCACATGTAATCACCCGAGTAAGTGGTACCCATAACATGCTTAATTGAATGAAGCTCAATACAACCCTTTTGTGAGCTTTTGAGCCTTTATCCTTTGTTTGAGAGAGTTGTATTTGTTTAATCTATCACTTTCTTGCCAATTAAGTTGTTGTATGATCTTATCTTTCTTTCCTTGGTTGCTACTTGAATTGCTTATCATCATTGGCACTAAATGCTAGAACTGGTACTAATTTATTTTCGCGGCATTGAATTGATTTGCATGACATACTTGAGATGATGAAGGCACCTAGATTACCACCATAGCCAAAATGGCCTTTGACCCATGATATACTTTCCTCTAGGTAAACCCTTGTTGAGCCTTTGTTTAAGCCTTTTTGTTTCATAACCCTCATTTTCCTCACCTAGCCTAAACACTTTCAACCTTACCCTTTTTCTTAAAGATTAGTGAAGCATAATTTGTAGAGACTTAATTGTGAATCAAGGGGTGTTAAAAGGGCAAGTTTGGGGGAATGTTTAAAAAAATAAATAAAAATAAAAATAAATAAATATTGTACACGGTTTGGAGTGGGCACTAGAAAAAAAAATATAAAAAAAAAGAGAAAAAAATCAGCATTGTGTTTGAACTGTTAATTATGCCCTGACCGTACATGTATTGATTGTTGAAGTATGGCCCATAATGTTCAAATCGGCCATTGAGTGTAAGTATTTGCTCAATACTTATATGATTTTTAAGCCTTGATAGTGATACAAGTTCTTATGTCTCTAACATCATTGCATGCTTCTACTATTTCTTTAAGAACCTTGTGTTATCCATATCCTTTCTTTCTTTAACCCCTTAACCTTTGACCTCATTACAATCCTCATAAAGATCGTCTGATCTTGTTTGTTGTGTTTATATCAATATGTGGAGATTTGAATGAAGTATGAGCATATGGTGTCACTTGTTCTTGCATTCAAGTAGTAGCATTCCTTTCATGGGATCATATTCAAAAGAACATTTCTGAAAGTGCCTTTCTTTCTTGTTATATCATATGTGAGCAATTTGTTTCCATTTGACACCAATCCTCTCACATATAACTAGTCTTGGAAGAGTGACTTAACCAGAAAATATGAGGTAAAATGAGAGCTTATTCGGTGTGAATTTTGAGCGACCTTATTCGGTGTGAATTTTGAGCGAATTCTTTGCAACACGTATCTCTCTTTGTACTTTTGCTTTTATTGATTTAATTGTGAGTATGTGTATGATTTCTATGAAGGTGTATTAACTCTCGAATCATGTGGACCAATTCTTATGCTTATGATGAATCTTAATATGTCATGATCCATTGAAAATCTCTTAGACAAATGTTGGAAGGTTTAGGTTGAATCATTGAGTCTTTGTTTTTCTTTCATTCTTTGTTTCTGTTTTGTTCGAGGACTAGCAAAAGCTTAAGTGTGGGGGAATTTGATAAGAGCATATTTATGCGACGTTTTATCTTGTTTTCTTATGCTTTTCTTAGCATGTTTCCTAGGTTTTCTTAATACTTAGCTTGTTTTCGTGTTTTGTAGGATTTTTGGAAGCAAAGTTACAAAAGGAGTTAATGAGTGCTGTTTAGGAAATCTAAGGAGGAAACTTTGAAACAGACTTCAGCAGATGTGTCAACTTCTCAAAATTAACTGCACCTACTCGGGAAGAACTAGCTGATGGGCCATATATCGTTGGAAAGATACGGAAGTTTAGTTTCTAGAGAATTTTATGGTTTGTGAATTGGAGTTTTCTAGAATGAGTTATGGCCGTTTTAGTACAGCAAGGTCAGGCTGAGCTGGAATTCAGCATTCCTTCTATTTCAAGTTTTCTAATCCTTATCGGGCTTGGACTACTAGAGGCCTGGTTTATTAGGGTTACGGGAGGAAGCGTTTTAATCAGAAAAAAGGAAGATAAAAAAATAAAAAATACAGGGAGAGGAGCAGCCACAGCGTGAGGATTGATTGAGCAGCGAATGCAAACAGTAACATCTCTCTCCCTCATTAACGAAATTAACACCCACATCAATTTTGGGCAGCAAAGGGGCAGACACATATATGGGACAAGAGGAAAACGCACAAGGAAGATAAAAAGGCAGCCAACAAAGAGTCATTCTCCCACACAAAAAGGCAGAAATGTCTCTCTCTCTGCACACTTTTTGAAGAAACAACTCTTTTTCTCCCGAGAAAAATTGGAGAAACGTTGGAAGATCTCACACAAGGACTCAGCCACACCAACCCATTCTGCTCCATCCTTCAAGGCTCCAAGGTCTAAAAGGTTTAGGAAGCAAGGAGGAACGTTAAGGCGTCTTCCAATCACTCTGGCTGACCAACACATAATCAAAGAGCTATCTCTCCCTCTTTTTATTTTCTGTTTTTTTATGTTCTTGCTGTCTATTTAAATTATGGGTAACTAAGTACTATAGTTAGGGCTCGATTGAAGACCTAATCATGTTTCTTTAAGGATTTCGATATTCCTTTGCTGCAAACTACTTTTGTGATGCTTAATTGATTAATTTCATATTATATTTTACTCTTTACATACGTTATGTTATGCTTGATCACCATATGCATGCTATGTATTGAGTATGTTACATAGATAAATTTAGATGACCGAATCTTGTGCCTATGAGAGTAACAAAAGAACTAGTTATAAGTTCTTGAAATTAATCATCATGAATAACTAGAATAGATACCATGTTCTAGGAGTTGTGTGTTTGTCGATTTCCATTGTGTTTTGCCTTCTTAAAGTGAAACTTAGTAGATGCCATGCTAAATACTTTAAGAATGAATAGAGTTAGCGTAGATACCCATGCCTAACTTGTTGCTTAGGGAAATCAATAATTTAAAGAGTAGATATCATGCCTTTAGGTTGAAAACATGAGCATCTAAAATCTGTTTTGTAGCATTGTGCATAGCGTTTGCTTAAGGAAGAAGATTAGCGGTGAACATCGAATCCCTAACTGGTTTTCTCACATTGTTATAGCCACAATCCAATTTTATTTTTAATCAAACGCTGTTTTTTTTTAATATTTTGTTTCGAAATTTTCAGTTTTCAAAATCATCTTAAAATCAATTTTAAACACATATTAATCCATTCCTCGTGGGAATGATCTCGTCTTTGCTTTCTATACTATTTATCTGATCTTGTGCACTTGCGAGTTAAAACGTGCATATAGTTGCGTAATTTTTAGGTTGCTATTTGTACAACAACGCCCCTTAATAACCAAGGGTAAATTCATCTTTTTACAAAATAATTTACGAAAATTCAATAATTAAATTTCCGGGTCGTTACATCTTTTGTACTTAATTCTTTCTTTCGTGTTATAGTAGCTTAAGAGAACTATTGCATAATTGAATAGAAGTTTAGTAGCTTAAGAGAACTAAACATACAAAGTAAGAAGAAATAAAATATGTAAGGATGGGGCTAAAGAGACCCCTTGCATGAGCACTAGGCCAAGTAACAAACATAGTAATTGAACCTTGCAAACCAAGTTAGAAAATGTTGTGGTTAGGTGGGGATAGTGACTACCTTAACTTGTCCTTTAAATTGTTAAAAAACCTTTAATTGTTTACTTTGTTTCTTGCATTCCAAGTTTCCTTATTTAACCCCACACCACCACCACCCCCACCCCCCCACCCCCCCCCCCCCCCCCCCCCCCCCCCCCCCCGAACCCGTGTGACCCAAACTACCATCCATCGGAGGAGACAACCGCGGAGGACACTTAACCGAGGGAAGGAAAATAGAGAAATTTCCGATCACTTTTTCATCCAATATAGGTTTGGGTTTCGTGTTTTGAGGTCATTTCTGAGTTCCTGAGTTCGAGTAGATAGATTTAGACCTAAATTTGTGAAAAATGGTTGAGTTTTGAGGAAGTTAGAAAAAATTCAAGGTCGGCCGGAAATGGAGCTTTTCGGAAATGGCGGACGGCGGCAGTAGGCAACGAAGTGGTCTTCTCCATCGAGGGAATCCAAATTCTGGCCATCGGCGACGGCCGCAGTCCAGTCATCATCTCCGGCTAACTCCGGCGACTGGTTAGCCTGGTGGTGGCTGTCGTCAGCCGTCAGTTGACCGTTGAGTCAACTGACGCCGTCAAGGGTTTGACAGAATATGCTGACGGCGTTAGCATATTCCGTCAAAGGTTAACGAAGTTTGACGGAATCCTAACGTCGTCAGGATTGAAGGAATATTCTGATTCCGTTAGGAGATTCTATCGGGTTTGACGGAATATTCTGTCGAGAATAGTGTAGGTGCGTGGGGCCTGTGGGATCGATTTTGGGGTCACGGCGAAGCGAGGCAAGGTTTTTGGGACATTCCGGATCGGATTTTGGCAGTTTTGATGTCGTAGGAGTTCATTTAGAGCCCTGTTTGGGTAATCCCAACTGTAATGCTTGACCATGGAGCGGGTTTTGGGATCGGGAGGTCAAGGGAGTTGGGTCATTAATGTGTCAAAGAGTTCCTTGGGGCTAGGGCTTCCTTGATTTGGTATTTTAGTTGCATTGTGAATGAACTAGGTTTCCGGGATTGCATAGGTTGCATACTTCTAGGTATTATGTTATACCACGGGGTTCTCAATTGATTGGCGTGGAGGATGTCTTTATCCGCTACATTGTTGAGGGTTCTCCGGCTGGCGTTAGAATGTACGTCTCTGCCAGATCATTGAGGGGTTCTCCGATGTAGGCATTCGAGGGATCTTTCTCGTCCATATCGTTGAGGTCTGAGGGGTGCTCAAGACAAGCAGGGATATCGAGTTACCACTCAGGGTGCTCAGGATGAGCAGGGATAATGAGTTGTAACTCGGGGTGCTCAGGATGAGCAAGGATATCGAGTTACCACTTGTGGTGCTTAGGATGAGCAGGGATATCGAGTTACCACTCGGGGTGCTCAGGATGAGCAAGGATATCGAGTTACCACTCGGGGTGCTCAAGATGAGCAGGGATATCCAGTCACCACTCGGGGTGCTCAGGATTAGCAGGGATGTCGAGTTACCACTCGGGGTGCTCAGGATGAGCAGGGATATCGAGTTACCACTCGGGGTGCTCAGGATGAGCAGGGATATCGAGCTACCACTCGGGGTGCTCAGGACAAGCCGGGTTATCAAGTTACCACTCGGGGTGCTCAGGTTGAGCCGGGATATCGAGTATGACTCGGAGTAAGTCAGTGAGACTCAATTCAACCAAGTCTGGTACCTTCGTCATCCGGGTCAGTGGGTTGGTGTGGGCGGTGACCCATATTGACGAGTTATTGATGGTTCACAAAAGGCTGATAAGTCAGTTGTTTTGTGCTATTACAGTAGAGGTTTCAGCAGTGTCTGACCTACGGATATTTGGTATCAGAGCTTATTAGCAGAAGGCTATAAACTTCTAATCATGATCAGGGGTTCTCACATTGTGATCTATGGTAAAACATAGGCTCTTACCCTGACATGATCAAGCCGGTTAGCCTTCGGTGCGGTTGCTTAGTCGAGAGGCCGGGGCGTAAAACAAGTCTCGGAGGTCACCTTTTTGGGCCACTGATAGAAGCATATTTATGCGACATTTTATCTTGTTTTCTTATGCTTTTCTTAGCATGTTTCCTATGTTTTCTTAACACTTAGCTTGTTTTCGTGTTTTATAGGATTTTTGGAAGCAAAGTTACAAAAGGAGTTAATGAGTGCTGTTTGGGAAATCTAAAGACGAAACTTTGAAACAGACTTTAGCAGATGTGTCAACTTCTCGAAATTAACTGCACCTGCTCAAGAAGAACTAGCTGATGGGCCATATATCATTGGAAAGATACAGAAGTCTAGTTTCTAAAGGAATTTATGGTTCGTGAATTGGAATTTTCTAGAAGGAGTTATGGCTGTTTTAGTACAGCAAGTTCAGGCTGCGCGGGAATTCACCATTCCTTCTATTTCAAGTTTTCTAATCCTTATCAGGCTTGGACGACTGAAGCCCAGTTTGTTAGGGTTCTGGGAGGAGTTTTTTTAATCAGAGAAAAGAAGAAAATTAAAAAGAATAAAAAAAGGAAACTCTTGCTCTCCCTCATTCAGTGAATCAACATGCACATAAATTCTTGGCAAGCCAAAGGGGCAAAGACACACATACAAGAGAGAAGCAAAGAGTCTCCCCCTCATCCGATACTTTGAAACTGCTCTTTTTCTCCCAAAAAAAACTGCAGAAAACGTCTGGGCTCCCACACAAGGACTCAGCCACACCATCTCATTCTTCTCCATCCTTCAAGGTTCTAAGGTCTAAAAGGCTTAGGAAGCAAGGAGGAACGTCAAGGCGTCATTCAATCACTCTGGCTGACCAACACATCATCAAAGAGCTATCTTCTTCCTCTTTTTATTTTCTGTTTTTTTATGTTCTTGCTGTCTTTTTAAATTATGGGTAACTAAATACTTTAGTTAGGGCTCGATTGAAGCCCTAATCATGTTTCTTTAAGGATTTCGATATGCCTTTGATGCACACTACTTTTGTGTTGCTTAATTGATTAATTTCAGATTATATTTTACTCTTTACATACGTTTTGTTATGCTTGATCACCATATGCATGCTGTATATTGAGTTTGTTACATAAGTAAATTTAGATGACTGAATCTTGTGTCTATGAGAGTAGCAAAAGAACTAGTTATAAGTTCTTGAAATTAATCATCATGAATAACTAGAATAGACACCATGTTCTAGGAGTTGTGTGTTTGTCGATTTCCATTGTGTTATGCATTCTTAAAGTGCAACTTAGTAGATACCTTGCTAAATACTTTAAGAATGAAAAGAGTTAGCGTAGATACCCATGCCTAACTTGTTGCTTAGGGAAATCAATAATTTAAAGAGTAGATATCATGCCTTTAGGTTGACAAACATGAGCATCTAAAATCTATTTTGTAGCATTGTGCATGTCATTTGCTTTAGGAAGAAGATTAGCGGTGAACATCGAATCCCTAACTGGTTTTCTCACATTGTTTTAACCTCGATCCAATTCTATTTTTAATTAAACGCAGTTTTTTTAAAATATTTTGTTTCTAAATTTTCAGTTTTCAAAATCATCTTAAAATAAATTTTAAACACATATTAATCCAGTCCTCGTGGGAATGATCTCGTATTTGCTTTCTTTACTATTTGTCTGATCTTGTGCACTTGCGAGTTAAAACGTGCATATAGTTGCGTAATTTTTAGGTTGCTATTTGTACAACAAGTTTTTAGCGCCGCTGCTGGGGAATGTGTAATTAGTTTGTGTTGAAATTTATTTTTTGTTTTCTTTTACAGGTTGAATTTTGTTTATGCAAGGTCGTCGATCCCAAAAGTTAGCGGTCGGTGTTTACAATCCTGAGATTGAACGAACTCTTAGACATCAAGCAAGCTGAGAGGGCAAAACTAAACACACAAAGAGATGATTTTGAAGAAGGAGAAAGATCAGAATTTGTGAACGAAATAGGGGATGAACAGGTTCGAAGGCCACTGAAGGACTCCTTTGTCCCTCAAAACCTTAATCAACCATCATGTAATGCCTACCAAACAACTGCGCAATGTAGCTTCAATTTATCACCTCAATTGCTTAACATGGTGCCGCACTACAGAGGCACACCTTCTGAGGATCCATACTTGCACATTAGGGATTTCTTCGATCTCTGCAAGACTCAGAACATCCAGGGCTTAACTCCAGAAGGAATCAGGTTAATTCTCTTTCCTTTCTCCTTAAAAGATAATGCTAAGTTGTGGTTGAATTCTCTTGTAGCAGGTTCCATTACTACTTGGGAAAAATTGGCCACTAAATTTTTGAAGAAGTTTTTCCCCGCCCAAAAGACAAGACAACTTAAAAGGGAGATTCAAACCTTCCAACTGAAGGATGGAGATCTTTTCGTTGATGCATGGGAGCATTTCAATGAGTTGCTTCTCAATTGTCCACACCACAATCTATCTCCAGACGATCAGTTACAAGCCTTTTATAAAGGTTTAAATGATATTAACAAAAGTCTTGTTGATTCAGCTTGTGGAGGTGTGCTTATGGAAAAGAGCAGTGATGAAGCCATTGAGCTATTTGAGACCCTAAGTGAAAATTCTCAGCAATTCTCATCAAGAGGGAGACAAGGAGTAAAAAGTAAAGGTGTTTATGAAATTAGCACAAATGGTGGTGTCCATAGTCAAATGACAGCAATGAAGAAGAAGTTAGATATGCTGGTGAAAGAAATGTCAGCTCAGAACATCTCTCAAGTTCAACAAGTTGCTAAAGTCGAAGTAAGTACTATATGTTCTCATTCTAATCATACTACTGAGACTTGTCCTATGTCTTGTTTTATAGATCATGAGCAAGCTAATTATGCGGGGCAAAACAACTATCATCCCAAGAACAACCCATATTCTAACACTGATAATCTAGGATGAAAGACCACCCAAATTTCTCTTGGAGCAACAGTCAGAATGTGCTTAATCCACAAGGCCAGCAGAAGAACTTCCAGCAGGGAAGTAATTATCATGCTTCATCACTTGTGACACAACCAAATACTGGCCAGAAGAAGAATAATCTTGAAGGTGCCATACTCCAGTTCTTGACTGCACAGCAACAGACAAATGCTCTAACTAGTCAGAACATTCAGAAACTAGAAACCACAACTTGCCAAGCTATTCAAAGATTGGAGGAACAAGTAGGGCAAATGGCAAAGGAGTTAAGTGAGAGGAAGAAAGGAGAGTTTCCATCACAAACCATACCTAATCCTGGAGGCCAGGAGCAGCTCAAGGCTGTGACAATCCTTAGAAGTGGCAAGGTAGTTTACAACAAGGTGGTGACAGATGAGAAAGATCCAGAAAATGTTGAACCAACTCCAGCCACAAAGGTAAGTGAGAAGGAGAAGTTGATATTGCCACCCTTCCCTCAAAGGTTAGTTAAGCAAAAGAAAGAAAAACATCTTCTTGATATTTTTGAAATTTTGAGAAAAGTAGAAATCAACATTCCTTTACTTGATGCAATTAAACAGATTCCATCTTATGCTAAGTTTTTAAAGGATTGTTGTACACACAAAAGACAGTTTCAGGAACATGAGAAAGTGGCATTAACTGAGGAGGTAAGTGCGGTTTTATTGAGAAAGCTACCACCTAAACTAAAAGATCCATGTAGTTTTACTATTCCTTGCAAGGTTGGTGACCGCTTGTTTGAACGTGCTTTGCTTGATTTAGTAGCAAACTTTAACTTGATGCCTTATACCGTTTATGAGGAGTTGAGGTTGGGGGAGCTGAAACCAACCACAATTATATTGCAATTGGCAGATAGAAGCATCAGAAGACCTAGAGGTATATTAGAGGATGTTTTGGTTCATGTAAATGAATTTATTTTGCCTTCTGATTTTGTTGTTCTGGATATGGAAGATTCCCCTATGCCATCTTCATTACCTATTATTCTTGGTAAACCCTTTATGGTAACTGCTGATACAAAGATAAATGTGAAAAATGGTACTATACGCATGAAAGTTAATGGTAAGAAGATATAATTCATGTTGTCGGATACTATCAAATTGCCACATGATAACCACGATTGTTTCAAGATTGATGTGGTAGGAAGTGTTGTTGAGCAACTGTTTCAGGTACATAGCATTGACCCTTTGGAGGCATGCATAACCCACAACCTCACAAGGCTGAATTATGAACGTGCATGTGATGTTACAGAGATAGACCTCTATGAAGTTGTGCATTCTCTTGAGGCTTCTAAGCCTTATCCAAGTAAGTATGTACCTCCCTTTGAAACTCTTGTGTCTACTAATACTACTCTTGTCCCTTCCATTGTTAGGGCACCAGATCTAGAATTCAAGCAACTACCTGAACAATTGAAGTATGCTTACTTGGGATAGAACCAGACATTACCAGTGATAGTTGCTGCAAACTTGAGTTTGGTGGAGCAAGAGAAATGTTGAGAGTTCTTAGGGAGCACAAGATTGCATTTGGGTGGACCATTGCCGACACAAAGGCAATGGTCCATCCAAGTGCATGCACATAATCCTCCTTGAAGATATGCAACAAGCAAGTGACAAGAGGAAGTTACAACTGAATGAGCTTGAAAAGTTGAGGTATAATGCATATGAGAATGCTAAGTTGTATAAGAAACAGACCAAGGCGTATCATGATAAGCAGCTAGTTAGGAAGGAGTTTCTTGTGGGACAGAAGGTGTTGATCTACATTTGAAAATTGAGACTTTTCCCTGGTAAGCTCAAGTCTAGGTGGTACGGTCCTTATGTTGTTACAACACTCATGGAGCTTTGGAGGTTCATAGCAAAGAGAAGAATCATACATTCATGGTGAATGGGCACAGAGTAAAGCCCTATATTGAGATGAGCTTTGAGCCTAGAGAGGAGGTTGTGACTCTTCAACCTGTTCAGTACATTGCATGAGTGTCCAACAGTCTAGCTGAAGACTAGAAACTTAGCACTACTTGGGAGGTAACCCAAAGGGAAGTTTGGTGGCAACCCATGTGAAGGGGATGATGACAGTTTTTGCACTCTACAACCACTGACAATCATATTTGCTTTCTCTCACCCTTTCCTTCTTTATCCTTAACTTTGCCTTTGTTTGTTTTGTTTGTATTTTTATTTTCTTTGTGGGTGTCATCGTTTGTTTCTCCTTCCTTAAATGCTACATTGTTTATAATTTAACTTTCAAACTTTGAGGACATTGTTAGATTTATGTGTGAGGGGGAAACACTTGTGTTTTTCGTTGATTTTGCATTGGTTCAAAAAAAAAAATTTAAAAATAAATAAAAACATTTACAGCTTTGTTTTTAGCCTTAGTTTGTATCGCTTTTAGTAGTGTTCTTTGGGTAGTTTTTGTGTTTTTTTGTGCCTTAGGTTTCTTTCCAACACAATGATGAGATTTGGTTTTTATTTGCATGACTTTAAGACGATTTCTAAGCATGATTCATGGTCTGAAATTATTCTTTGGTTAATACTCAATTATTCATGGTTATCATTTGCATAATCACGTGTAATCACCCGAGTAGGTGGTACCCATAACATGCTTAATTGAATGAAGCTCAATACAACCCTTTTGTGAGCTTTTGAGCATTTATCCTTTGTTTGAGAGAGTTGTATTTGTTTAATCTATCACTTTCTTGTCAATTAAGTTGTTGCATGAGCTCATGTTTCGGGTTGCTACTTGAATTGCTTATCATCATTGGAACTAAATGCTAGAACTGGTACTAATTTCTTTTCAAGGCATTGATTTGATTTGCATGACATACTTGAGATGATGAAAGCACCTAGATTAAGACCATTGCCAAAATGACCTTTGACCCATGATACACTTTCCTCTAGGTAAACCCTGTTGAGCCTTTGTTTAACCCTTTTTGTTTCATAACCCTCATTTTCCTCACCTAGCCTAAACACTTTCATCCTTAACCTTTTTCTTAAAGATTAGTGAAGCATAATTTGTAGAGACTTAAAGAGCAAGTTTGGGGGAAAGTTCAAAGGAAAAAAAAAAAAGAGAAAAAAAATCAGCATTGTGTTTTGAATTGTAATGCCCTGATTGTTCATGTATTGATTGTTGAAGTATGGTCCAAAATGTTCAAATCGGTCATTGAGTGTATGTACTTGCTCGATACTTATATGATTTTTAAGCTTTGATGGTGATAAAAGTTCATATGTGTCTAACATCATAGTATGCTTCTACTTTTCTTTAAGAATCTTGTGTTATCCATATCCATTCTTTCTTTAACCCCTTACCCTTTGGCCTCATTACAATCCCCATAAAGACCTTCTGATCTTGTTTGTTGTGTTTATATTGATATTTATCTCTCTTTGTACTGTTGCTTTGATTGATTTAATTGTGAGGTTGTGTATGATTTCTATAAATGTGTATTTACTCTCGAATTATGTGGGCCAATTCTTATGCTTATGATGAATCTTAATATGTCATGATCCATTGAAAATCTCTAAGACAAATGTTGGAAGGTTTATGTTAAATCATTGAGTCTTTGTTTTTCTTTCATTCTTTGTTTCTGTTTGACTCAAGGACTAGCAAAAGCTTAAGTGTGGGGGAATTTGATAGGAGCATATTTATGTGACGTTTTATCTTGTTTTCTTATGCTTTTCTTAGCATGTTTCATATGTTTTCTTAATACTTAGCTTGTTTTCGTGTTTTGTAGGATTTTTGGAAGCAAAGTTACAAAAGGAGTTAATGAGTGCTGTTTGGGAAATCTAAAGAGGAAACTTTGAAACAGACTTCAGCAGATGTGTCAACTTCTCAAAATTAACTGCAAATGCTCAGGAAGAACTAGCTGATCGGCCATATATCGTTGGAAAGATACGGAAGTCTAGTTTCTAAAGGAATTTACGGTTCGTGAATTGGAATTTTCTAGAAGGAGTTATGGCCGTTTTAGTATAGCAAGTTCTGGCAGCGCGGGAATTCAGCATTCCTTCTATTTCAAGTTTTCTAATCCTTATTAGACTTGGACGACTGAAGCCCAGTTTGTTAGGGTTAGAGGAGGAGCTGTTTTAATCAGAGAAAAGAAGAAAATTAAAAAGAATCAAAAAAAAGAAACTCTTGCTCTCCCTCATTCAGTGAATTAACATGCACATAAATTCTTGGCAAGCCAAAGGGGCAAAGACACGCATACAAGAGAGAAGCAAAGAGTCTCCCCCTCATCGGATACTTTGAAACAGCTTTTTTTCTCCCTAAAAAAACTGCAGAAAACGTCTGGGCTCTTACACAAGGACTCAGCCACACCACCTCATTCTTCTCCATTCTTCAAGGTTCCAAGGTCTAAAAGGCTTTGGAAGCAAGGAGGAACGTCAAGGCGTCATCAATGGGGGGGGGGGGGGGGGGGGGGGGGGGGGGGGGGGGGGGGGGGTCGCTGGTTTTAAGTTGAAAAGATGCTATGAAAGTAAATAACTTGTAATGCAAGAAACAAAGTAAATAACAAAGGTTGTAAATGAATTAAAGGACAAAGTTAAGGCAGTCACTATCCACACCTAACCACAACGTTTCCAACTTGGTTTGCAATGTTTAATTATCATGTTTGCTTCTTGATTTAGTGCCCATGCAAGGGATCTCTTATGTTCACCCTCACACATGTAATCTCTTCTTACTTTGTATGTTTAGTTCTCTTAAGCTACTAAACTTCTAATCATTTATGCAATAGTTTTCTTAAGCTACCAAAGCACAAAAGAAAGCATTAAGTACAAAAGGGATTTAATGACACTACACTAACCCTAGGGATTACACGGTAACTCTATGTGAGTCATGGATTTTGATATAGATTATTTCTCTTATAATCCTTGATGCAAGTTGATCATTATGTCATGGAAATAAAAGTAATCAGTTTTTAAAAGCACAAAATAGTCTCATTTAGCACAACATCTCAATCTACCAAGATAAACACAATAATCAAACCAAGTGCCAAAACCAAATTAAAGATTTTCCTTGGTTAGGGCTTAAAGATTAGCCATAACTTAAAAGAAACTACTCACTAAACATAATGAATAACATAAACATTAATTGTATAGAATAAAGATTCGAAAGATTAAACCCAGACTATACTCTCAAAGGCAAACTCCAAGCACACCCGCGATCAATTCTTCAAGAACACAGCTTAGTCTTCGTGAACAAAACTCACGAACAAAGCTCAAAAACAATAAGAAAAAAGTGTTTCAATCTGTCTAAGGTGGCGTGTTTCAAATACTATACAAAGGCTCCCTTTTATAGACAAGGACAAACCTTGTCCTGCAAGGATTAGAAATAGAAACCTAATCTAGAGTGTTCTAGAATATCACATACAATCCCAAGCTAATAAGAAGCCTTAAACTGCTGGAAAACTAAGCAACCACTGCTGGAATTGAGAAATTCCAGTTGGCACTTTGGGCATACAGTTGGCTCGATCAGGACTTAGGGAAGGTCCTGAATGTCGGTGACTTGGCCCTGGGTATGTCGTCATCGCGCCTTGGCGCCCCTTAGCACTTGAATCACTTCGTTATGGTCCAGAGAGTTTGAAAAAACTTCGTGTCTCGATCGAATGGCATTAGGATGGGAAATGTCCTCATTTGAGCCTATCGGGTTATGGCAGGAACACCCCCAGACTTGTCAATAAATATCGACACTTTAGGGCGCATCCTGGAACTGGAATTAGGGCGCATTCGAGTCCTAACTTTGGAGTCTGAGGCTTGTCATGCGCATGAGTCAGGGACACGGCTGGGGCTCCATCTTGGCACTTGAGTCTAGCATGACCTTAGACATGTCAAGGACATGTCCTTGGCGTGAACTTGGCAAGGTACTAGACTCGGTTTGAGTGTCTTTGGGGACATGTCAGGACACATCCTAACTCGATTCTTGGCATGACAAAGGCATGCCATGGCCTTCATTTGCTGGTCCTCAGACATAGTTTTGGGACCCTGATGGCTCGATTGGAACTTGACCTGCACCCTAAATACGGCACACTGACATGTCCTACGACAAGTCAGGACCCGATATGGATTTGAGGACATCTCCCTCATTTGAACTCCGATTTGAGCCATTCTTTTTCCTGTATTCTTAGAATTAGCCTATCTTTGTAAATCCTGCGCATTTCTCACATAAGCATCACTTTGTACTATGGATGACGTGAAGTTAAACAAAAGACAAGTAAATGGGCCAAATATGACATGAAATACGTGTAGGAATTATGACTTAACAAATACCCCCAAACCTAGATTTTGCTAGTACTCTAGAAAAACAAAGAATAAAATTAAACAAACACTAAATGTTGAGTGTGAATGCCATCTACTTCAAGATTTTAAGTTTAAAAACAACAAAGTTTAAATGCCTTAGAAAGATTTTGCCTCGACTCTAACCTCACTAGGTGACAAGACCCTTCCCAAATTTACCCTCGAAATTTGTGAAAGGCCTGATCCCGTTTGACAACCCAAAATAATTCCTAAAATACCCTTATTGTCTTATAAACACTTTACTGTCTTATAAACCCTTACTATAAGACGAAGGATATAAAATAAAAATAAAAATAAAGCAAACAGTGTTACATCCAGCCTAATATATCCACAACTGTAACCTCGTCTCTCAAGACGGTATTAAATAACTGAAATGTCATACCCGTGCGAACCAATCACAACTCGTCAATCTGGGTCACCTCCCACACCAACCCACTGACCACGGTAACGAGAATTCGCTCAGAGGTGCATCGATCACCTATCAAAGCCTGTGAAAGTCGTCGCCAACTCCTATCAACTGGCTTAATTCTCGACTATCGTATCCCACCTCTTTATCAAACCTTACATGCAACAAGATTCGCATATAAGTAAACACAACTTATCAGAGTCCAATTGATTTACCCCGATGAAATCCACGCTATCTTTACATATGCTCGCCATATATGTAACCCGACTGAAGCCATCATCCCGAGCCAAAGCTCGATGTCCCGGCCGTAGCCATAATCCCAAGTTGTACCTCAATATCTTGGTCGTAGCCGTCATCCTGAGCCATAGCTCGATGTCTCAGCTCATCCCAAGACGTAGCTCAATATCTCGGCTCATCCTAAGCAGTAACTCGATCTCCCAGCTCATCTCCAGCCGTAGCTCAATATCCCGGCTCATCCCGAGCTGTAACTCGATATCCCAGCTCATCCCCAGCCGTAGCTCAATATCTCGGCTCATCTCGAGTTGTAACTCGATATCTCGGCTCATCCTCAGCTGTAGCTCAATATCCCGGCTCATCCCGAGCCATAACTCGATATCTCGCCAAGCCTATGATGGAATCCTCCATAACTTAGCTTATACCATACCGAGTGTATGATGGAATCCTTCCTGCCATACCTCATCGAGAATTTCCCACCAACCTTCCCACCAGGGTCAAAGCCTACCCACCATCCTGGGTCGAAACCCCAAAATCATCAAATACCCAAGCCTAAGCCCAAATACAAACCCCGGGCCTAAGCCTAAAATCCATACGCCTGAATCCATAAAATTACCTTCCCGGGCCTAAACCCAAGTCGATTGTCAAATAGTTTCCCCAAAACATTATCGAACACCATAATTAATACTAAATCCAAAATTAGTGGATAATCAAGTAAAATTCACTATTCATTGTTCCCAGTGCTTCAAACGAAAATAAACACTTATAATGATTTTCTTAAATTCCCAGGACAAATAAGAATACTAAATAGTCCTTCCATTTATTTCTCGAAATTCGTAAGTAAATATAAAATACTGAAAACATAATAAAATGCATGCATTTCCATTTAGGAAGTCAAGTCCCCTCACCTCGAGGCCCAAACGAGCCTAATTTCCAGTTAATCGGTCCCTCGTGACCTTCGGAGCCACCACGCTTGTCAACATGATACTTGGCAATAATAAATTGCAATTATAAACCTAAAATCCTACCCCCTAAACCACGGGAGGTATACACACGTCCTAACTAGAAACGCAGCCACTTCGAACACCCAAAACTACCTCTAAACAATTTCCGATTGACCCGAAACCTGAGCCAACAGGTCCGGAACATCGAGAACATGAAAACTCGTGTTCGCCGGAGCTCGAGGAGGAGCTTCACGCACCATCACACGCTGGTGGACGGCCAGGAACCCACCCCCACGCGCGCGCCTGCAAGGCGTACTCGCCTTCAACCTCATACACGGTTACTGTTCATTCTACAGAAATCCTCCATAACCACCTGAAATTCAAAGCTCCATAACTCTCTCAATTCTCAACAAAATTCAACCTTCTAATAATGGAAATTCATCTACTCGATCCAAGGAATTCAAATATGAAGTCCATATTGAGAAACCTCACATGTGGTGGACGGAAAATGGACGGGAAGTTTCGGCCCATGTTGAAAGCTCCACCCCGTCGTCCACGGGGGTCCTCATGGCTCAAGGAGGATATAGATGAGTTCGTGAGGTCGAGAAGAAGGTTATGGTGGGTTTAGTTTTGGTCAAAAATGACAAAATCAAAATCCCAAATTTGGGGGGTTCTTGGTTTCTCACGGGAGAAAGGGAAAAGAAGTTTCAGGAGAGAGGAGAGACAGTGATCAGAAAAATCTGGAGAAAAGGAAGATAAAGTCTTCCCAAAATATCTACCTTCCAAAATTAAAAATACCCCTTAAGGTTATAGACCCATATCTCCTACATCCGGCCTCCGTTTTTCGTGTGCCGCCTATCTACGAACTCATGAGTTCGAGACCTACACAACAGTTCAAGAAAAGTTTCCAAAAGTATCTCTGAATGAATTGTGAATTTCGAACCCCGAGGGTAAAATTGTCCTTTCCCTAATTAAATTCCCAAATTTCTTTAATTTCTGGTCCGGGTCGTTACACTAGAAAACTCTCAATTTCTCTCATGAATCCTAAGGTTTTCACTCTTTGCAAGCATATGTGATGAGCTTATGGAAAGGAATAAAATATAATCACATATGAAATAGTATGAATGAAAGGCACCTTTTGAAAATGGATCTCATGAAGGAATCAAACTTTAAGAACGTAGAAACATACCTTAACTCCAAGAAAAACTTCCCATAATATCAGTTAGGTCTTCATTCAAAGGTTGTAATGGGGGTAGGCTTTAAAGGGATTAGAAGAAATGGATTGGAATTCAAAAACCTAGGCAATGACAAGGCATGAAATAGCATGACTTAGAAACTTGATCTTTTCTTCTTGACTTTTTCTTGGCCCACAGCCAGACTTGGCATTTTCAATGGCTTTATGAATTTTAACTTTGAATGATGATGGCTTGTGACTCTTGTCCTCAGTGGCTCACTTGGATTAGCTCATTGTTTGCTTTTCTCTTTTTTCATTCTTTTCCTTTCATATTTTTCTCTCTTTTTTTTCCTAAGCCAAGATCATGCAATGACTTACATTCTTTCGTGTTTTCTGTCCAAGTTAGGACTTTTGGGTCACTCGAGATGTCTAAGACATTCCTCTGATATCAACTTTGTAATTTGGCCTCTTTGGTCTTGACATGTCCTTGACACACTGTTGAGGAGTTTCATAGCTTAACTTTGAACACTTAGGACTCTTCCTTCCTTGTGATGAACTTCATTTGGCACGGCCTTGTCAACACCTAAGCTATAGGGAATGGCCAAGATTTAGGGCTCACTATCTAGGGCTCGGTTTTGATTTAGGTGATGAAAGAAAGGCCTAAAGTTTTTGGCTTCAAAATGAGTTAAAGGAACATACAAAGGGACATATATGGATTTTAGAGGGCTTAAACATACATAGCCTACATCACTTCTTATGGTTTGTCAAGCTTAGAACCAAGAGCCTCTACAAGAGATGTTAGTTCTATAAAATTCAATGCAAAACAAGAATAATGAGATCAATTAGTGTGGAAAGAATGAAATAGTGTTTAAGAGTAGAACAAAGTAAATCTCTCAAAAACGAAAGGCATTAGGGTCAAACTCTTACATGGGGTAGTCTCCACTAATTTTCTAGGGTTTACTTAGACAAAGTCATCTTTTAGCTCAATTTCTTCAAGTTAGGGATTAAGTGTAAGAATAAGGCACAAACTTAAGCATGGCATGGCACTAGTAAGACAATAATGAATAATTCAACAATGTAACTTATTAACAAATAAAGTACTAAGTTCCTAGCCGTGTACTCCCAAACCTACATGTTGCAAAATTTTGATCTACCCCCCCAAATCTAATCCTAAACACTAAAAGCATGAGTAAAGAGGTATAAGAAAACATAAAACATAAAGATAAGGAAAGGATCACAAACCAGGGCTAGGTTGCCTCCTAGGAGCGTTGAATTTAACGTCTAGGAAAGACGTGCCTTGCAAGTCAAGCAAGTGGCGGCACGGCCAGGAACAGAACTTGTGCTGGCTATTCTTGATAAGCAGCATAACAAGCCTTCAACCTATGGTTATTTACTTTCAATTCAAGGCTTGACTTTTCATGCTTGATTTCCACGACCCCATGAGGTAGGACCTTAAGCACTAGATAGGGCCCTGTCCAGCGAGATCTGAGCTTCCTAGGGAAGAGCCTCAGTCTTAAGTTGAATAAGAGGACCTTTTGTCCTACATGAAAAGTTTTTCTGACCAAGTGTTAGTCATGATAGGCCTTTGTCTTTTCTTTGTAGATTCGTGGGCTCTCATAAGCTTTATTCTTGTGTTCCTCAAGCTCTTGAACTTGCAATTTCCGATGGTGTCATGCCTCATCCATGTCCATGTTAACACACTTGATGGTCAAAAAGGCCTTGTGTTCCAACTCCATGGGTAAATGGCATCCTTTGCCAAAGACAAGCCTAAATAGGGACATATCGATTGGTGTCTTGAAAGGAGTCCTATATGCCCAAAGGGCATCATTGACCCTTTTGGACCAATCCTTCCTTGACGGTCCCACGGTTTTCTCAAGGATGGCTTTAACTTCTCTATTTGAGATCTCAACTTATCCATTAGTTTCGAGATGATGGGGAGTCGAGATCCTATGTGTGACTTCGTATTTTCTCATGAGGGCCTCAAAGGACCTATTGCAAAAGTGTGAGCCACAATCACTAATGATGGCCCGTGGTGTGCCAAACCGTGATAGGATATGAGATTAGAAGAAACTACACACTACTTTAGAATCATTAGTCTTAGATGGAATTGCTTCCACACATTTAGAAACATAATCAACATCAAGTGGACTGTAAAGAGAACCAAAGGAGTTAGGGAAGGGTCCCATAAAGTCAATGTCTGAAATATCAAAGATTTCAACAAGTAAAATAGGGTTTAGGGGCATTTTTTCGCTAGGGCCAATATTACCTTGCCTTTTGCACTTGTCACACGTGAGGACATGTTCATGGGCATCCTTGAAGATGGTGGGCCAATAGAAGCCACCTTGAAGGACTTTGAGGGCTGTCCTTTTGGCGCCAAAGTGGCCTCCACATGGCATGTTGTGGCAGAAGTCCAAGATGGACTTGACCTTATGATCTGGGATGCATCTCCTTATGAGCTAATCAGGGCAATGCTTCCATAGATAGGGCTCATCCCATATGTAATATTTGGCTTGCTTGACAAACTTGTCCCTTTGAAACCTAGACAGATGAGAAGGAATCAAGTTAATAGCCAAATAATTGATAATGTCAGCAAACCATTGGTCGAAAGCATTGAGGTGGAAGAGCTGCTCATCAGGGAAGCTCTCTTAGAGAGGAAGTTGGTCCACTTCTTCGTTGGACCCGTGGATGATTCTGCTTAAATGGTCAGCTACCACATTCTCACTTCCCTTATTGTCATTGATCACAAGATCAAACTCCTGGAGCAATAGCATCCATCTAATGAGACTAGGCTTGGCATCCTTCTTGTTGAGCAAGTACTTAAGAGCTACATGGTCAATATAGATAATAACTTTTGTTTGAAGCAAATATGACCTAAACTTCTCAAAAGAAAATATCACAGCTAAGAGTTCCTTCTCAGTAGTAGAATAGTTAAGTTGGGCATCATTGAAAGCCCTACTTGCATAATAAATAACATGTGGCAACTTATCTATTGTTTGGCCCAATACTGCCCCAATGGCATAATCTGAGGCATCACACATAAGCTCAAAGGGTAGGTCCCATCTTGGTGGCATGATGATAGGGGCAGTCGTGAGCTTGTCCTTGAGGGCCTCAAAGGACTTACGACATGCTTGGTTTAAATCAAAGGCTGCATCTTTGGCAAGCAGATTGCACAAGGGTCTTGTTATCTTGGAGAAATCCTTGATGAACCTCCTATAGAATCCAGCATGTCCTAAGAAAGACCTAACTTCCTTGACTGAAGTGGGATAGGGCAGGCCACTAATGAAATCAATTTTGGCCTTGTCCACTTCTATGCCACGGCTTGAAATGACATGGCCAAGCACAATGCCTTGCTGGACCATGAAGTGAATCTTCTCCCAATTTAAAAGTAAATTAGACTCCCTGCATCTCTTAAGTACTCTTGACAAGTTTGTTAGACACAAATCAAAGGAATTGTTAAAAATAGAAAAATCATCCATGAATACATCAATGATGTCCTCTACCATGTCTGAAAATATGCTCATCATGCATCTTTGAAAGGTGGACGGGGCATTGCAAAGGCCAAAGGGCATCCTCCTATAGGCAAACGTGCCATAGGGACATGTGAATGTTGACTTCTCTTGATCCTCAAGTGCTATGGCAATTTAATTGTAACCTGAATAACCATCTAAGAAACAAAAGTGAGAGTTACCTGCAAGTCTGTCAAGCATTTGATCAATAAAAGGTAATGGAAAGTGATCTTTGAAAGTAGTAGAATTTAGCTTCCTATAATCTATGCATACTCTCCATCCAGTTTGAAACCTTTGAGGAACAAGCTCATCTTGTTCATTATTGAGGATTGTGATGCCATTCTTCTTGGGGACAACTTGGACTGGACTCACCCATTTTGAATCTGAGATGAGGTAGATGATGCCCACGTCCAAGAGCTTTAGGACTTCCTTCTTGACTACCTACTTCATGGGGGGATTGAGACACCTTTGTGCTTCTCTAGTTGGTTTGGAATCTTCTTCAAGGATGATTTGGTGCATGCGCTTTGATGTGCTTATCCCTTTGATGTCAGCAATGCTCCACCCAATAGATTGCACGTTGTTCCTAAGAACCTGCACTAATTGGCTTTCTTGCAAAGATATTTCATTAGAAGGAGAGGAATAAAAAGGCTTGGTCCATGGTTCGAAACCCTAAGGTTGCAGCTAGGGAATCGTTGCTGGCAAGCTAACAATACCTTTGGGCTGGTGTGCATGCGCAAGGCTGCCACCAGGGGCTGCGTTGGGTGGGACCCGGTGGCCATAACAACGCCGAGCCGGTGGGACCGGGGCGGGTTGTTACAAAAAAGGCGCCTTTTATATTGGGAGTTCACCACCTATAACAGTGGGTCTTACTTGCCCCTCAAATCGGTATTTTTCCACCAGTTCGTTCGATCACCCTCACGCTGTAGCTCAATTGGTGAAAGGCGTCCTCCTTGAGATGAATAAAAAGCCAGGTCCAGTGTTCGAGCCCAGTGGCTGCAGCATGAGGGTGATCGAACGGACTGGTGGAACAATACCGATTTGAGGGCCAAGTAAGACCCACTGTTAGGTGCTGAACTCCCAATATAAAAGGCGCCTTTTTTTTGTAACAACCCATCCCAGCCACAAAGGCCCTTGACGGCGTTGCTATGGCCGCCGAGTCCCACCCAGCGCAGCCCAAAGGTATTGTTACCTTGCCACTATCCACACCTAACCACAACGTTTCCAACTTGGTTTGCAAGGTTCAATTATCATGTTTACTTCTTCATTTAGTGCCCATGCAAGGGGTCTCTGAAGCTCACCCTCACACATGTTATCTCTTCTTACTTTGTATGTTTAGTTCTCTTAAGCTACTAAACTTCTAATCATTTATGCAATAGTTCTTTTAAGCTACCGAAGCATAAAAAAAAGCATTAAGTACAAAAGGGATTTAATGACACTACACTAACCCTACCGATTACACAATAACTCAAGGTGAGTCATGGATTTTGATATAGATTATTTCTCTTATAATCCTTGATGCAAGTTTATCATTAAATCATGCAAATAAAAGTGATCAATTTTTAAAAGCACAAAAGAGCCTCAATTAGCACAATATCTCAATCTACCAAGATAAACACAACAATCAAACCGAGCGCCAAAACCAAATTAAAGAGTTGCCATGGTTAGGGCTTCAAGATCAGCCATAACTTAAAAGAAACTACTCACTAAACATAATGAATAACATAAACATTAATTGTATAGAATAAAGATTCGAAAGATTAAACCCAGACTATACACTCAAGCCTTGTTTGGTACGCAGTATTGTACTGACTATTTCAGTCGGATAGACCAATCTGTCCATCGGATAGACTGACTATTTAGTCAGGCGTTTAGTGCTCTACCGGATTAAAATACCAACTATGTTATACTGGCCAGATTATATTATACTAGTTGATAAGAATTATTTATATATCATAAATAATAATTATGTATATTATTATTATTTATTTTAATTTAATTTTAATTAATTAATTATATTATTATTACTATTTATTTAATTATTATTTCTTATTAATTTATTATTATTATTATTCTTTTATTATTATTATTATTATTACTATTTATTATTATTATTATTATTATTACTATTATTATTATTATTATTACTATTATTATTATTATTACTATTATTATTATTATTATTACTTTTCAAGATTACAAGTCATCCGATTATTTAATACGGCCAATTTCAAGGGTATTATTCTAGTGGGTGTGGACCATATAAAGGTACTCAACCGTATTAACTTATTCGGTAGCTAATTAGTATGAGTGGTACCAAACTCCGGTTTCGTACTATACTATCATATCTGGTTCCTTATACGGCGTACCAAACGTAGACTCAAAGGCAAACTCTAAGAACAGCCGTGAGCAATTCTTCAAGAACACAGCTTGGTCTTCGTGAACAAACCCCACGAACAAAATTCAAAAAAAATAAGTAAAAAGTGTCTAAATGTGTCTAAGTTGGAGTGTCTCAAAGCTGAACAAAGGCTCCCTTTTATAGACAAGGACAAACCTTGTCCTACAAGGATTAGAAATAGAAACCTATACTAGAGTGTTCTAGAATATCAAATACAATCCCAAGCTAATAAACTGTTGGAAAACTAAGCAGAACACGGCTAGAATTAAGAAATGCTAGTTGGCACTTTGGCTAGACAGTTGGCTCGGTCAGGACCTAGGACAGGTACTGAATGTCGGTGACTTGACCCTAGGTATATCTTCATCGCGCCTTGATGCGCCTTAGCACTTGGATAGCTGCATTATGGTCTAGAGAGTCTGAAAACACTTCTTGTCTCGATCGAATGGCGTAAAGATCGAAAATGGTCTCATTTGGCCTTACCGGATTATGGCAGGAACATGCCCAGACTTGACGAAAAATATCGACACTTTAGGGCACATCTTGGAACTAAAATTAGGGCGCAGTCGTGTCCTAATTTTGGCGTCTGAGGCTTGTCTTGGGCATGCGTCCGGGACACAGCTGGGGCTCCATCTTGGCACTTGAGTCTGGCACGACCTTAGACATGTCAAGGACATGTCTTTGGCGTGAACTTGGCAAGGTACTGGACTTGGTTTGAGTGTCTTTGGGGACATGTTAGGACACGTCCTGACTCGATTCTTGGCATGACAAATGCATGTCATGGGCTTCATTTGCTGGTCCTCATACATTGTTTTGGGACCCGGATGGCTCGATTTGAGGGAACTTTACATGCCCTCTAAATAGGGAACTTTACATGCCCCCTAAATAGGGCACACAGACATGCCCTAAGATAAGTCAGGACCTTATATGGATTTGAGGACATATCCCTCATTTGGACTCCGATTTGAGCCATTCTTTTTCCTGTATTCTTAGAATTAGGTTATCTTTCTAAATCCTGCACATCTCTCACAAAAGCATCATTTTTCTACTATGGATGACATGAAATTAAATAAATGACAAGTAAAAGTGCCAAATATGACCTGAAATACATGTAGGAATTATGACTTGACAACATCTGGTAAACAAGTGGGTGTTGTTCCAAGCATGGAGAGAGAGAAAGAGCCTTAGCTTTGTGCATTCTTTTGGGTTTAGTCATTCAAAACCTTCTATGTATTTCCTTAAGCTTTTGAATTCGTTTATGGAGTAGTCTTGTAGTAGTTAGGGCTGCTTTGAAGCCCTAGACATGATTAAATTAATGTTATGATTCAGTTTTGGTTTATCAATTTCTTTTTGCAACTAGAATAAGTTTTATGTTCTTATTGTTTTCAAGCATTTGTTTACAAGCTTAGCTGCCTTGTTTATGTTTGCTTCTGTTCATAGCATTGATTCATGATTGTTTAGAGTGGATCACATGCCTTAACTCACTCTAGTTCATAGTATAATTCAATAATCGTATTGCATTTGTCTGCTGTCTTTAGCTCTTTCAATTTCTGTCTTTATTTTCTGTTCTCATTTCCATCTTCCACAACCAACTCAAAACTCCCCAAATCCGTGTGTGTGAGTTTGAAAGTGTGAATAATTTGTGCCTAGATTTGATGTATTCAGCCCATTGAGTTAGTTCATAGGTTGCATCTATTTTCGCTTTATAAAGGTTCTCTTCGTACAAACTGTTCTTTGTTTTCAAAGTCATTAGATTAGCTTATTTCCATATTAGTTGCTTGCATTATTAGTTAAATAAATACTAAGAGTCTAACTGTTGTGTATACAGTGTCATAGGTTCAGTTAGAGTGTGTGTGCATTATCTAGTTTTCTATCAATTCATTCACTTTATTAAGTTGTTACCAGTCCCTTTGGTTTGACCCTTGCTTGTTTCTATACTCTCTTCTACGATTTTTACGCTTCCAAGGATAAGATTTGTATAAATTAGATAGCTTATTTAGGTTGTCTGATTTTTCTAACAAGTTTCCTGGCGCCGTTGTCGGTGACTGCGCTTAAACAACTTTCTAATTCATTTAGTTTCTTTTGTTTTTCTGTTATATGTTTAGTAATTCATTCAAGCATTCCTTCGACTTAGATCAGCTTCGAAGAGCGGTTCAAAGAAGTTCAAGAAATCCCACACGCACCCCTGTGAGGATTCTCAAGACTCGCTCCTTACCAAGCTCTCCCTATCAATCAAAACCTCATTCACCTAACTCAGCCTCATCTACACCTAAAACTGAGTTAGAAGAAGAAAGGGTGACCATGGCAGATGAAGGAGAAGCTAATCGTTCTTTGAAGGAGTATGCCATTCCTAAGATCAGCGAAGAGTCTTCATGCATCCAATATCCAGCCACGACCGTTGAGAACTTCGAACTCAAATCAGGTATGATACATCTCTTACCTAAGTTTGATGGTTTGGTAGGTGAAGATCCCCATTTGCATATTTAGGAATTTGTGGAGGTGTGCACCACGATTAAGATTCAGGGCATGTCGACTTAAGAAATACGTCTTTGGTTGTTTTTGTTTTCCCTAAGGGAGAAGGCTTAGGCATGGCTCCACACTCTTCCATCCGGATCCATTGAGACTTGGGATGTGCTAGCTTCCAAGTTCTTGCAACAATTTTTTCCCAGCACAACGCACTAACAAGCTAAGGAGGGAAATCATGTCAATTGTGCAACTTAACAGAGAGCTGTTTCATGAGTATTGGGGATAGGCTTAAGACATTGATGTATTCTTGCCCTCTTTGCAACCTTGAACCATGGATGCTCATGCAATACTTCTATGAAGGGCTACTAGATTCTGATCGTATGATGGTCGATGCTACTTCTGGTGGTTTAATGAACAAAACGGCTAATGAAGCTAAGACCATGTTTGTGGACATTGCTTCTAATACGAAGCAATTCAGTTTTAGCAACTGGCAAACCAACAAGGTTTATAAGGTTAGTACTTCTTCTAATGATACTTCTCAAATTTTTGAATTAACTAACCTTATTAAGCAACTTGTGTCCCAAAAGCAAGTTGTGGATGTTTGTCAAGTGTGTTCCTTGGAGGGACATTCTTCTGAAGCATGCCCTCAAGTTCAAGGGTTTCATGAGGAAGCAAACAAGGTAGGAAGATTTCAAAGCAATCAAAGGCCACGAAATGATCCATTTGATCCAACCTATTACCCGAGATGGAGGAATCATTCGAATTTCATATGGGGCAACAATAATAATGTACAAAATCCAAATCAGCCCTAAGGATTCCCCAATCCACAAGGGCCGACCATCCAAGCTGAACCAAGCAAATCCCTTGAAGACATTGTGAGCAGATAGGCTGGACAAGTGAGCTCTTTAGCTCAAAGTACTTAAGCGCTCAATATTTCAACCCACGCTTTCAAGAACAAGACTAATCGATCCATTGCGAACTTGGAAATCCAAGTTGGACAGATTGCCATTCCAGAAAGCTCACCACGACTGTTTTAGGAGAAACTATAACTTTTCAAATCCTTGATGCTATGAGGTACCCCAGTGACATTCATGAATGTAATTCCATTGATCTATTAAGCTTAATGTTGCAGGCAACATTTACCACTCAAGGTAAGGATGATCCATTGGAGAGAGCACTCAGTTTATCTCAAAGCGAGGACGATGTACATGATAAAGCAAAAATTGAAATACTCGCTGCCCTAGAAGATGTGCCATCTCATAAGCCATCAAAGTGGCCATGTTTTAAGCCTCTCCCTAACTCAACAGATAAGTTAATTGCTTCAGTGTTTCAAGCACCAAGGTTAGAACTCAAACCACTTCATGAACATCTTAAATGTGCTTATCTTGGTGATGAAAATACTTTGCCTGTCATTATTGCTTCGAATTTGAGTGATGTTGAGATAGAAAAGTTAGTGAGAGTTCTAAGAGAGAACAAGACAGCCATAGGATAGACTATAGCCGATATCAAGGGAAAAAGTCCTCGAGGGATCGACTCTTGCATTGCTACTATACTATCTTTATCGATTTGTGCACTTGCAAGGATTATAACTGTTAGAATTGGATTGCATATTTCTTGTTCTCTAATTTTACCAACAGTAAGACCTTCCAAGTGGGACAGAATGTCCTTCTTTTCAATTCAAGATTGAGACTCTTTTCCTGGAAAATTAAGGTCTCGTTGGACATGACCTTACCTAGTGCTCAAAATCCTACCCCACGATGCCTTGGAGATCAAGCATGTGAAATCAGGCCTTCAGTTGAAGGTAAATGGCCATCGTTTGAAGCCCTACTATGAAGACTATCAAGAATTGCCAGCACAATTCTTGTTTCTGACTGCACCTTCCATTGCTGGACTTGCAAGCAACGTCTTGCCTAGGCGTTAAATCCAGCGCTCCTAGGAGGCAACCTAGCCCTGGTTTCTGACTCCTACCTTTTCATTATGTTCTATGTTTGCATGCCTCCTTAAGTCTTTCCTTATTTGATCTTAGTGTTTTAACTTGTAAACATTGAAGACAATGTTTAGTTTAGGTTTGGGGGTGTGGATCAAAATTTTGTAACATTTAGGGTTGGGGGTTCACAGCTAGGAACTTACTGCTTTGTACTTAATAAGATGCATATATTGAATTAATCATTGTTATCTTGCTAAATTCGTGCCATGCTCTAGTTTGTACCATATTCCTACACTTAATGAGCTAAAAGATGACTTTTTATTTAAGTGAACCGTAGAAAATTAGTGGAGACTACCCTATGTGAGATTTTGAGCCTAGTGCCTTTCTTTTTGAGAAATCTACTTTGTTTCTACTCTTAAACACTATTCAATTCATTCTACATTGCTTGATCTCATTACTATCAATTTGCATTGAATTTTAAAGAACTAACATCTTATGTAGAGGCTCTTGATCCTAAGTTTGATAAACCATAAGAAGTGATTTAGGCTATGCATGTTTGAATCCTCT
Organism: Oemleria cerasiformis; assembly: GCA_037349345.1. Classification (NCBI taxonomy): domain Eukaryota; kingdom Viridiplantae; phylum Streptophyta; class Magnoliopsida; order Rosales; family Rosaceae; genus Oemleria; species Oemleria cerasiformis. The sequence goes on along the minus strand of JAZGTL010000050.1, from coordinate 1,555,517 downwards.
AAAAGCCTTTGTCCTACCCTTTGCATGCTCCCTTAACCAACTTTGAAGCCAAACACTTAAACCTTTCTTTCATAACCTAAATCATAACCAAAGCCTTAGTTAGTAAGCCCCAAAACTTGGCCACACCCTATAGTCTAGGTTGTGATAAGGCAACATCAAATGAAGTTTATGACATAAAAAGGAAAGACTAGTGTCAAGTGTTGAAAATCAGAGACAACCCAAGAAGTTCCTTAAGGGACATGCCAAAGGTAACGTGCGGCCAAGGAGGCCAAATCGTGAAATTTATGAAAGGGGAATGCTTAGACATCCAATTAATCAAAAGTCCTAACTTGGACATAAAATAACACAATGTCAGTCATTGCATGATATTGGCTTATTTTTAAAAGAAGAAAATGTGAAAAGAAAAAGTAATCAAAAAAGAAAAAAATAGAAGAAAAAAATGAAGAACAAAAAGAAAAAGAATGAATATACCAAGTGAGCCAATGAGAACAAAAGTCACATAACATCATCATTCAAAGATCAAAGATCAAAGCACAAGCCTTTGAAAATGCCAAGTCTGGCTGTGGGCCAAGAAGAAGTTCAAGAAGAGAAGATCAAGTTCCAAGTCATGCTCCTTCATGCCTTGTCTCAACTTAAGTTTTTTAAATCCCATAACCTTTTCTTCTAAACCTTTTAAGCCTAGCCCCACTACAACCTTTGAATGAATACCTACCTGATCTTATTGGAAGTCTTGCTTGAGGTATGTCTCTACATTCTTAAAGTTCAATTCCTTCATGAGATCCATTTTAAAAAATTGCCTTTCTTTCATTCTATTTCATATGTGATTATATTTGATTCCCTTACAAAAACTCATCGCATATACTTGATAAGAGTGTAACCTTAGGATTCATGAGAGAAATTGAGAGTTACCTAGTGAGGTTTAGAATCGAGGCGAAATTGTTCTAAGGCATTTGAACTTGGTTGTTTTTAAACTTGACTCTTGAAGTAAAAGGCATTCACACTTAATACAAGGTACATATTTGAATTGACATATCTTTAGTGGCATAGCATGATCTATCTGCATGGTTCCTTATTAATTTGTGAAGTGTTCTGTTTTAGTTTTTAGTTGTTTAGTAAAAGGAGACAGAACTACTCCTACTAGGTGAGCTATTAGGTCATATTTCCTCCTTGCATTTCATGCCATATTTCATCCCTTTACTTGTCTGTTGTTAGAAATCAGGCCATCCATAGTAGAAAGTGATGCTTTTGTGAGACATGTGCAAGCTTTAGAAAGATAATGCAATTCTAAGAATACAGGAAAAAGAATTACTCAAATCGGAGTTCAAATGAGGGAGATGTCCTCAAATCAATCTCGGGTCCTGAAGTAAGCCCTGAGTGCGCTAGTGCGCCCTATTTCAGGCACATGTCAAGTACCTCAGATCAGGCAATCCGGGTCCCAAATTCGTGTCTGAGGACCTTCAGATGAAGTCCAAGACATACCCTTATCATGCCAATATCAGAGCCAGGACATGTCCTGGACATGTCCCATAAACACCCAAGACCGAGGCCCAAATCATGTCCTAGACATGTCTAGATATGCGCCAATGTGTGTCCGCCGTAGTGCTAAGTCCAAATCGAGATTCTAGCCAAGGGGTGCCTTCGCCACGACCCTATGAGGCCAAGCTCGTGTCCCTTACATGTTTTCAAGTTCCAGTTCCAGAAGCGAAGTCAAGGCGCAACTGCCATTCGAGCGAGACACGAAATGTTTTTAGACTCTTTGGCATGTGTAGAAGTTATTCAAGTGCTAAGGCAAGCTATATCGCGACAAAGACATCCCAAGGGTCAAGTTTCCATTTTCAGCGTCTGCCCACGGACCTGCCCAGATTCCAGCCTGTGTATCATGCGGCCAATTTGTGTTCTCACCTGCCAGCTTGCATTAACACTTCTAGCTATGTTCTGATTGGTTCTCATAGATTTTAGGTTTCTTTGTAATTACTTGGAAGTACATTAAACATTCTAGATTAATCTAGTATATGGTTTCCAATTCTAGTTCTTGTAGGACTAGGTTTTTCCTTGTCTATATAAGGGGCCTGTTCAGTGTTTTGGGGACGCCAACTTAGACACTTTATTTTATTATTTTGAGCTATTAGCGTGAGGCTTGTTCACAATTTATTCTTTTGAGCTTTGGGTTTAATCTTTCACTTTATTTTATTATTTTGAGCTTTGGGTTTAATCTTTCACTTTCAAATTCAATACAATTTATTCTTTTGTGTTTTCATTATGCACAGTGAGTAGTTTACTTTAAGTTAGGGCTGATCTTGAACCCCTAGCCATGACAACTTCGTGACTTGGTTTTGGCGCATGGTTTGATTATTTTGTTTGCCTTGGTAGATTGATTCACTGCTTTTATTGAGACTATTTTGTGTTATTAAAACTGGCCATTTTAATTTCATAACTTAAAGATGATATTGCATCAAGGATTATAACAAACGTAATATGTGAACAAATCAATAATATTCCTAGGGTTACCGTGTAATCCCTAGGGTTGGTGTAGTGTGATTAAATCCCTTTAGAACTTAATGCTTCTCTGTGTTTAACCCATAAACCGTGGGACTCAGTTGAGCATAATTTGATAGACGTCTTAGGTGCCCGTGAGGCCTAAGACATACTAAGTAAGAAGAGATAAAATGTGTCAGGGTGAGCTTAAGAGACCGCTTGCATGGGCACTAAACCAAGAAGGAAACATGATAATTGAACCTTATAAACCAAGTTAGAAAGTGTTTTTGTTTGGTGTGGATAGGGACTGTCTTAACTTGCTTTTAATTTGATTTCAATCCTTTGTTATTTACTTGTTTCTTGCATTCCAAGTTATTTACTTTTACAGTATCTTTTAAACTAAAACCCCCCACCTTTGTCTGTGTCTTTTGTTTAGTGTCTTGTTTAGTTTAGTGTTAAATCATATCTAGTTAGTGTCCTTGTTTTCTGTTTTGAGTACCTACTTGTGAACTAAGCAATCTATCTCTTTGTACACTGTTGAGTCAAGTCCTTGTGGGATTCGACCCCTGCTTGTACAGCTATTCTATTTATTGATTAGTGCACTTGCTAGAATTTCATTGTTAAGAATTGTGTTGCATTTACTTGTTATACTTTTCTTCCAACAAGTTTTTGGCGCTGTTGCTGGGGACTTGTCCCTCAACGGTTTCCATTGCTTAGACTGTTTTAACTTAGTTCCTTTTTGTTTGTTTTATTTACTTTTATTACATCACAGGGTTCTGCTAGGGGATCTGTGCATGGCTCTTCAATTCCCTCATATGTTTCATCTTCTGTCCAATGTTCTCCTCATCCAAGTCCACCACCAAGTACAATGGCAGAGAGACATGATGAACATGTCTTAGTCAATCCACCACCACCAAGGCTGCTTAAGGATTATGCTACCCCTCATGTTAGTGAGGACCAATTCCCTATCATCTTTCCACCATCCACGGTGGAAAACTTTGAGCTCAAGTGAGGCACAATCCATATGCTGGCTAAGTACCATGGCCTCTAGGGTGAGGACCCCCACCTACACATTAGGGAGTTTGTGGAAGTCTGTTCCACCTTGAGTATCAATGGGATGACCGAGGCAAAGATTAGGCTGAGATTGTTTCACTTTAGCCTTAAGGACAAGGCTAAGGCATGGTTCCATTCATTGGCACCAGGATCTATTACATCATGGAAATATTTCTCTTCCAAGTTCCTTACTCAGTACTACCCCGTGTCCAAGACCAATAAGCTCAATGCCCAAATCATGGCAGCCCAACAAGCTGAGGATGAATCTTTCTATGAGTTTTGGGAAAGGTTCAATGGAATGATTCAAGAATTTCCTCATCACAACATTGATGAGTGCCACTTAATGCTATACTTTTACGGTGTCTTGAAGACTAGTGATAGGGTAATGGTGAACTCTCAATCCAAGGGAGTCTTGGAAAGCATGGCTGAGGAAGCTAGGGCAGCATTTGAGAGCATTGCTCATAGAGAAAAGTAGTTTAGCTATAGGGGACAACAATCTAGAACTCTTAATAGTGTGAGTAGGGATAAAGATGACACCATAGCTCAACTCACGGCTATGGTGAAGCAGCTATGTGATGCCAAGGCCAAGCCCACAATGACGTGTGATGTGTGCTCAGTTCAAGGCCATGACTCTCAGACATGTCCTATGGTAGAGGATGCAAACTATATTGGAAGGTACAATGATGGCATGAGGCCTCATAATGACCCTTATTCCAACACCTATAATCCTAGATGGAGGAACCATCCAAACTTCAAGTGGAATAACAATCAGAATGTTCAAACCCCTACAAAACCTCCTAGACTCAAGGGCATGTTGTGGCCCCTCAACTTCCCACTCAAGTCCTTCAACATCCTCAAGGCAATCCTGTTGTAGTAAAGAGATCTTTGGAGACATTATGGGTAATCTAATTCAGAGTAATGCTACTTTCCAACAAAATCTGCTTCAACACACCACAAATTTCCAGCAGAAGACAGACCATGCCATTACAGCCTTGGAAATTCAGGTTGGTCAAATGGCAAGCCAATTCAACAAGCCGGACCCTGGACCCCAATCACCATGCCAAGTCCAAGTAAATCCAATGAACATGTATCCCAAGGCCACTGTCATTGCCATTCAGCTTAGGAGTTGAAAGGAGCTTCAAGGCTCAACTGAGACCCAAGAGACCTTAGATGAGGCTGCAAATCAGGTCTAGGCCCCTGCCACAAAATCTGCTCATGCGCTAGTTTTAGGGGGCAGTTCCAGCACTGGCCAGAAGTAGGGTGTAGTTTCGCCTTTGTGCCAACACCTGGCCAATCTAGGACACCTCAGGACAATAGTACACATGACACGGCAGCACCTCATAATGAGCATTCTAACCCTATTTTGCCTTTAAATTCTAAATCTAAAGTTAGTTTTAGTAATCCACTAGTTACTAATGATTTTGACTTACCTTTTCCTTGTAGGTTCAAAAGAAGGTCAAGAATTCTCAATTTGAGCAAGAGCTCACAAGCATGCTTCATAAGCTTCAAATCACATTGCCATTCTCTAAGCTTGTGAGGACCATGCCTATCTTTGCTAAGCTTCTCAAGGACCTAGTAGCTGGAAAATGTGGCTTTGACCCCAACAATGTCCTAGACATTAGTGCAGCCACTTTGAATGAGTTACAAGGCCTGCCACGCAAGGCTAGTGACCCAGGCCCTCCTGCCCTGTCGTGTGTCATCCAATCCAAAAGGTTTGAACATTGTCTTTGTGACATAGGAGCCAATGTAAGTATCATGCCTTTACATGTCTATAATTTACTTGCATTAGGAGTCTTCAAAACTACTCAATTATGTGTTAGGCTTGCTAATTCTTCTATGACACAACTTATGGGCATGATTGAAGATGTGATAGTTCAAATAGGAGATACATGCATACTAGCTGACTTTTATATCTTGAAAATGGAAAAGACAATTGAGAGTGTGGATACTCCCTTGCTCTTTGAGAGACCTCTATTGGCCACTATAAATTGTGAAATTAACTTAAACCAAGGTCAAATATCTATTAAGGTATTAAATAAGACTAGGACCTTCTCCATACATGATACTATGCAATATCCTCAAGTGCCTATCATTGATTTCCCCTTGAATACTATGGAATCTTTGTTACATCACACCATTATGAATACTTGTATAGATGACTCTCTTGAAAAGGCCCTCACTTTACCTTCTCATAGTGACAATAGCCTTGATGGCCATGTCATTGAAGAACTCAATATGTTTGTGGCCGTGCCTAAACACAGATACCAAAGACCACTCATGTTTGAGTCCTTACCCATGAAGATAGAAAAGACTCTGCCTTCTATCATTGAAGCTCCTAAGCTAGAGCTCAAGCCCCTGCCTGCCCATCTTAAGTATGTCTTCCTAGGTAAGGATCAAACACTACAGTCACAATTGCTTCTAATTTAACATCTTTGCAAGAAAGTCAATTAGTGTAGGTTTTAAGGGACAACATGCCGGCCATAGGATGGAGTATTGATGACATCAAGGAGATAAGCCCTTCCAAGTGCATGCACAGAATCATCCTTGAAGAGGATGCCAAGCCTACAAGGGAAGCTCAGAGGCGCCTCAATCTGCCCATGAAGGAAGTAGTCAAGAAGGAGGTTCTCAAGCTTTTGGACGTGGGGATCATCTACCCCATCTCAGATTCCAAGTGGGTCAGCCTAGTTCATGTTGTGCCTAAGAAGAGTAGCATCACTGTCATCAAGAATGAACAAGATGAGGTTGTTCCTCAAAGGGTCCAAACTGGATGTAGAGTATGCATAGATTATAGGAAACTTAATTCTACTACCTGCAAAGATCACTTTCCATTACCTTTTATTGACCAAATGCTTGAAAGACTTGCAAGACATTCTCACTTTTGTTTCTTAGATGGCTATTTAGGTTACAATCAAATTTCCATAGCACCTGAGGATCAAGAGAAGAAAACCTTCGCATGTCCCTATGGAACTTTTGCCTATAGGAGGATGCCCTTTGGTCTTTGTATTACCCCTACCACTTTTCAACAATGCATGATGAGCATATTTTTAGACATGGTAGAGGACATCATTGAGGTATTCATGGATGATTTTTCAGTTTTTGGTAACTTTTTTTATTTATGTCTAACAAACTTGTCTAGAGTACTTGAGAGATGTAGGGAATCCAATTTCTTAATTGGGAAAAGTGCCACGTCATGGTCCAGCAAGGTATTGTGCTTGGTCATGTCATATCCAGCCAAGGCATAAAAGTAGACAAGGCCAAGATTGATGTCATAAGTGGTCTGCCCTATCCCACTTCAGTCAAGGAGGTCAGATCCTTCTTAGGACATGCTGGATTCTATAGGAGGTTTATCAAGGACTTCTCCAAAATCACAAGGCCCTTGTGTAACTTGCTAACCAAGGATACTGCCTTTGACTTGATCAAAGAGTGTCGTGAGTCCTTTGAGACCCTCAAGGACAAGCTCACGGCTGCACCTATCATTATTCCACCAAGATGGGACCTACCCTTTGAGCTCATGTGTGATGCCTTAGACTATGCCATTGGGGTAGTCTTGGGACAAAGAATAGAAGAGTTTCCACATGTTATTTACTATGCAAGTAGAAATTTAAATGATGCTCAACTCAACTATTCTACTACTGAGAAAGAACTCTTGGCTGTTATATTTGCTTTAGAGAAGTTTAGGTCATATTTACTCCAAAAAAAGGTTATCATTTATACTGACCATGTAGCTCTTAAGTACCTCCTTAACAAGAAAGATGCCAAGCCAAGGCTCATCAGGTGGTTGTTATTGCTTCAAGAGTTTGATCTTGTGATCAAGGACAAGACAAGAAGTGAGAATGTGGTAGCTGATCACTTGAGCATACTCATCCATGGGTCCAATGAGGAAGTGGACCAACTTCCGCGCCAAAAGAGCTTTCCTGATGAGCAACTCTTCCATCTCAAGGCCTTTGACCCCTGGTATGCTGACATTATCGATTATCTTGCTACTAAACTAATCCCATCTCATCTGTCTAGGCTTCAAAGGGACAATCTTGTCAAGCAAGCCAAACTACATATGGGATGAGCCCTATCTATGGAAGCATTGCCCTGACCAGCTCATAAGGAGGTGTATCCCTGAAAATGAAGTCAAGTCCATCTTGGGCTTTCGCCACAACCAGGCGTGTGGAGGACACTTTGGCCCCAAGAAAATAGCTCTTAAGGTACTTCAATGTGGGTTCTATTGGCCCACCATCTTCAAGGATGCTCATGAGCACGTCCTCACTTGTGACAAGTGCCAAAGGCAAGGTAATATTGGCCCTAGAGATTAAATTCCCCCAAACCCCATTCTAGTTGTAGAAATCTTTGATGTTTGGGGCATTGATTTCATGGGACCCTTCCCTAGCTCATTTGGTTTTCTTTACAGTCTACTTTCTGTTGATTATGTTTCTAAATGGGTGGAAGTAATTCCAACCAAGACTAATGATTCTAAAGTAGTGTGTAACTTCATTCAATCCCATATCTTGTCAAGGTTTGGAACAGTACGGGCCATCGTTAGTGATAGTGGCTCACACTTCTGCAATAGGACCTTTAAGGCCCTCTTGAGGAAATATAGAGTCACCCATAGGATCTCAACTCCATATCATCCTCAAACTAGTGGACAAGATGAGATCTCCAATAGAGAAGTCAAGGCCATCCTTGAGAAGATAGTGGGACCATTAAGGAAGGATTGGTCTAATCGGCTCAATGATGCCCTTTGGCCATATAGGACAGCCTATAAGACACCAATAGGAGAGTCCCCATTCTGGCTTATCTTTGGAAAAGGCTGCCACTTACCTGTGGAGTTGGAACACAAGGCCTTCTGGGCAATCAAGCTTGTTCATTTGGACATAGATGAGGCAGGACACCATAGGAAGCTGCAATTGCAAGAGCTTGAGGAGTTGAGGAATGAAGCCTATGAAAGCTCTAGGATATACAAGGAGAAGTCCAAGGCTTATCATGACAAACAATTGGTTAGGAAAACCTGCCAAGTAGGACAGAAGGTCTTGTTATTCAATTCCAGATTGAGGGTTTTCCCTAGAAAGCTCAGATCACATTGGACAGGGCTATATCGAGTGCTTAAAGTTCTACCTCATGGTGTCGTGGACATCATGCATGAAAAGTTAGGCCTTGAATTTAATGTCAATTGCCACCACTTAAAGCCCTACTTTGAAGCATATCAAGCATAACTTGTGCAAGTGTACCATCTTGTTGTGCCTTCCCTTGCTTAACTTGCCAGCCACATCTTTTCTAGACGTTAAATCAAGCGCTCCTAGGAGGCTACCTAGCCCTGTTTTGTGTCTCATTCCCATCTCTTTATGTTATGTCTTTGCATGCCGCCTTTAAATCTTTACTTATTCTGATCTTAATGTTTTAACTTGTTAAACATTGTGGACAATGTTTATTTTAGGTTTGGGGGTGTGGATCAAAATTTTGCAACATTTAGTAAGGCTACACAGCTAGGAATTTAGTACTTTATTGGTTAGTAAGCTACATTGTCAAATGAATCATTAGTGTCTTACTAGAGCCATGCCATGCTTAAGTTAGTGCCATATCATTACACTTAATGCCTAACTTCAACAAATTGAGCTAAAAGATGACTTTGTATAAGTGAACCATAGAAAATTAGTGGAGGCTAGCCTATGTGAGATTTTGAACCTAATGCCTTTCTTTTTGAGAGATTTACTTCGTTCTACTCTTAAACACTATTCAATTATTTCTATATTGATTGATCTCATTATTATCACTTTGCATGGAATTTTAACAAACTAACATCTTATGTAGAGGCTCTTGATTCTCAGTTGGATGTACCATAAGAATTGATGTAGGCTATGCATGTGTGAGCCTCTAAAAGCCATATTTGTCCCTTTTCTATGATCCCTAACCCACTTTGAAGCCAAACACTTAGACCTTTATTTCATCACCCGAATCATAACCTAAGCCCTAGATAGGAAGCCCTAATTCTTGGCCATACCCTATAGTCTAGGTTGTGAGAAGGCAGCATGAAACGGAGTTCATGATATGGAAAGGAAAGACAAGTTCAAATTTTGAAAATCAAAGTCAAGCTGTGAAGCTCATCAAGGCCAAATTACAAAGTTGATATCATGGGAATGTCCTAGACATCCCAAGTGACCAAAGTCCTATCTTGGACAGAAACCAAAATAATGTAAACCATTGCATGATCTTGGCTTAGTTTGAAAAATAAAAAATAAAATTGTGAAAAGAAAAGAAAACAATGAGCTAAGCCAAGTGAGCCAATGAGCACAAGAGTCACAAATCACCATTATTCAAATAAATCAAGCATTCAATTGATGAGGCCAGTGAAGATGCCAAGTCTGGCTGTGGGCCAAGGAGAAGTTCAAGAAGAAAATCAAGTTTCCAAGCCATGCTACTTCATGCCTTGTCATAGCCTAGGCTTTTGAATTCCAATCCCTTTATTCTTACACCCTTCGAGCCTAGCCCCATTACAACCTTTGAATGAAGACCTAACTGATCTTATGGCAAGTCTTGCTTAGAGTTAAGGTATGTCTCTACGTTCTTAAAGTTAAATTCCTCCATGAGATCTATTTTCAGAAATTGCCTTTCTTTCATGCTATTTCATATGTGATTATATTTGATTCCATGACATAAACTCAACACATATGCTTGCAAGAGTGAAACCCTTAGGATTCATGAGAGAAATTGAGAGTTTCCTAGTGAGGTTAGAATCAAGGCGAAATCTTTCTAAGGCATTTGAGTTTTGTTGTTTTTAAACTTTAAATCTTGAAGTAAAAGGCATTCACACTTAACACATGGTACTTACTTGAGACTGGCATATCTTCAGTTTGGCATGATATGATTGATTTGCAGTGTTCCTTATCAACCTGTTAAGTATTCTGTTTAGTATTTTGTTGAGTGTTTTAGGTGTGAAGTATAAGGAGACAAAACTCCTCCTAGTAGGTGAACCTAGAGGTGTAAATGATCTATTCTTAATTGGATTGAGTGTTTTAGTTTGTTCTTTAGTTTTTATTCTTTTTTTTGCTCAAGGACTAGCAAAAGCTAGGTTTGGAGGTATTTTTAGGTCATATTTCCTACATGCATTTCATGCCATATTTAGTCCCATTACTTGTCTTTTGTTAGAAATCAGGCCAACTATAGTAGAAAGTGATGCTTTTATGAGACATGTGCATGCTTTAGAAAGATAATACAATTCTAAGAATACAGGAAAAAGAATGACTCAAATCGGAGTTCAAATGCGAGAGATGTCCTCAAATCAATCTCTGGTTCTGAAGTAAGCCCGAGTGTGCCAGTGCGCCCTATTTCAAGCGCATGTCAAGTACCTCAGATCAGGCCATCCGGGTCCTAAAGTCGTGTTTGAGGACCTTCAGATGAAGTCCATGTCATCCCCTTATCATGCCACTATCGGAGCCAGGACATGTCACAAAAACACCCAAGACCGAGGCCTAGATCATGTCCTTGACATGTCTAGATATGCACCAATGTATGTCCGCCGATGTGCTAAGTCCAAATCGAGGTTCCACCCAAGGTGTGCCTTCGACACGACCCTATGAGGCCAAGCTTTTGTCCCTGACATGCTTTCAAGTTCTAGTTCCATAAGCGGAGTCAAGACGCAACTGCCATTCGAGCGAGACACGAAGTATTTTTAGACTCTTGGGTATATGTAGAAGTTATTCAAGTGCTAAGGCGAGCTATGTCAAGACAAAGACATCCCAAGGGCCAAGTTTCCATTTTCAGCATCTACCCAAGGACCTACCCAGATTCTAGCATGTCTATCTTGCGACCACTTTGTGTTCTCACCTGCCAGCTTGCATTAACACTTCTAGCTATGTTCTGATTGGTTCTCATAGATTTTAGGTTTCTTTGTAATTACAACGGTAAACATTCTAGATTAATCGAGGATAGGGTTTCCAATTCCAGTCCTTGTTGGACAAGGTTTTCCCTTGTCTATATAAGGGGGCCTCTGTTCAGTGTTTTGGGGACGCCAACTTAGACACTTTATTTTATTGTTTTGAGCTATTAGCGTGAGGATTGTTCACGGAGACTTGATTGTGTTCTTGGAGGAGTGCTTGAAGCCGTGCTTGGAGTCATCCTTTGAGAGTATAATTGGATTTAATATTTCACTTTCATATTCAATACAATGTATGCTTTTATTTTTCATTATGCGTAGTGAGTAGTTTACTTTAAGTTAGGGCTGATCTTGAAGCCTTAGCCATGACAACTTTGTGACTTGGTTTTGGCGCTTGGTTTGATTATTTTGTTTGCCTTGGTAGATTGATTCACTACTTTTATTGAGACTATTTTGTGTTCTTAAAACTGGCCATTTTAATTGCATAACTTAAAGTTATTATTGCATCAAGTATTACAACAAACGTAATCTGTGAAGAAATCCATGACATTCCTAGGGTAACCGTGTAATCCCTAGGGCTAGTGTAGTGTCATTAAATCCCTTTAGAACTTAATGCTTCTAGGGGACATCAATATGCTTGCCTGACTTCAATTTCATTGAATCAAAAACCAAAAAGCAGAAACGCAACATTTCCTAAAATGAGGTATTTCAAAATCCCTTTGTTTAATATGAACAAGCAGTTGTGGATATCGACTCTTAACATATGGGAATTGAATGCCCATTGGAACAATTAGTGAAGCTGTTCTAGACAAGATTGTTAGGCTCCATAACACATCAGTATTACAATTTCGAGATAGATGGGATCGATATCGTCCTTTTGTGGAGTTAATTTGGATCGTAATTATCACTCTAGTTTGGACATGACTCCTTTTACATGTTAGCATGGCGAAGCGTGCAGAATGAGAGTGCGCTGATCAGAAGTGGAAGAACGAGGCATTGATGACCCAGATTTAGTGGACCAAACCGAAGGTTAATTACCAGAAATAACCGGTAATGGCCAGGCGGTACAACGCCGACATAAAAAGATAGTAGATGGACATTCGAGGAGCCGAAAATATGAAGTTGGTATCGTAGTCTATCCTTTGGAATTATTGTCGCCGTTAGTGCAAAAACTCCATATTCTATGTGTCATTGATACGACACAAAGTACTGGATCCATATCTTGTATTGTCATTCATCGAGGTGGATGACAATCTTATCTACAAAGAACTACCAATTACGACAATGGACTGGGAGAAATAAGTTATTAAGGTGTAAGGTGATACTTTTGGTTAAAGTATTGTGCAGAGAAAGGAACCCACGTCTACTACCATACCCAAGGTCTTAGTAGCAGCAAGTATGTAAGAATCAAATTTCGAGGACGAGATTTCTTTAAGGGGTAGATTGTTACACCTCGTCCCAGAATTTCAAAATAAGAATTTATTAAATTATCAAATTATCCTTCTAAACTAATCGTCGAATTTCCGTAAAGATTTCTTAGTTGGAAAAATGAAACTAATTCGGGAGTTAGACTCCGAATTTCCCCTGTAATTCGAGAAGTTGGTAGAAAATTTCCAAAAATAAGATTCAGAACGGAAAAACCAAATTCATGGAAGTTTCAAGAATGAACTAGTTCGGGAAGAATCGTGATTATTAGTATTTGTTAATTTATTTTATTAATTATATTTTACTATAATTTATTCTAAAAATATCTAAACCCACCATCCAATCACATTCTTTCATCTTTAACTCTCCCTCTCCTATATCACTCTGTCTCCCCGAAGACCATCTCAATCCTCTCTCTCTTTTCTCACTTTCTCCCTCACGATAGAGACCCAATCAGAGTCCAGCCTTATCACGACCAGCCATAACCAAAATCAACCCCATCGACCCACTCAGTCTGCCTCACTCCATCACCTGAGCTTCTATTCACTTTCCCGTCGCCAACCCTTCGCCGGAGAAGACGAATTAGTGCTCAGAAACCCAGAGATACTCGCTGTCGCCACCCTCGTCTACGACCAACCTAGCCCCTCGACAGCGACGCCAAATCCATCCCCTCATCGAGATGAACCCTTCCCTGCTCTCTCTGATCGTTGAAGATCTCCAGAAGGAGGCGAATAGAAGCCTCGACGAACGGAGAAAGTCACTGTCTTCCTGGACGGTTCCAGCTGACTCAGACTGCGAGACCGATCCCAATCCGTTTGTCTGAGCAAGGCGAAGTCTGTGATTCCCTTTGCCACTAACACCGGTGCCTGTAGCTAACGATTTGAGGTTCGATGTCAGTGAGGGTTCGAAGTCTTCCCAGCCACTTTCCATTTCATTGAGGTAAGAATTCGAGAATCCAATTTTAGATTTCAGTTCTTGAGGATGTGTAGATGTGTTTAGGTAGTTGGTTTGTGATTATTGGTGAAGTTTGGGCAGACTTAGGTTTCCGGCGAGCCTCCGACCGGTGCGCCGCCATCCAAGGCGGCGGTCAGGGTAGTGACACCTTTATCCATAGAGAATAAAAATTAGTGTCTTACCACCAGTGTTTGTGACAAGTGTGCAGCAACGTCACCGGTGGCGCGAGGCGGTGCACGGTGGTGCGTGGTAGTGCACGGTGGTGCGTGGCGTCGCACGGTGGCGCGTGGGGCCCAATGCTAACCTCTATCAGCGAGTGGGTAATCTCTGAAGGCCTTAGACTCGTTCTGGTGTAATTGGGAAGTTGGTTTACTGTAAACCCTTTAGGGACACATTTTTCGAGTAGGGACTATTGTGTGTTTAATTGATTTATTACTACGTTAAATTAAACATCTTTCTATCTCAGGCATGTGACAGCGTAAGGAGCTATTATGAGAAATTGACCCGAGTACTGTGAGTGGACCCATTTTATTTCTTATATATATGTATGTATATATATTATATGCTTGGATGTGTGTGAATGTTGATGATTGGTTGATGTTTGTTTTGGTTGATGATCTTAGAATGGTTAATATATATATATATATATATATATATATATATATATCTGTACATATTGATTTTGCGAGTCCTTTTAGGACATGATTGAGTCTGAATTTCATTAGTCGGTTATAATTGCTTAATGGTGTCATGGTGACCCTAGGAGGGGTATATGTTGACTTTATGTTCTTAAATATGACTTGATTGAGTCTGGAATGGTTGAGTTTGACTCCCTTTTTGTTTGGTTACAGGCTATGATAAGTTATAAGTCCTATATATATGACTATTGATGTAAAGTAATCATGGGTTGTTGATTGATGGAATTTTGCTACACGTGATTTGCATTTCCTTTTTGCAAGTGAGTCATTGAGAACCGAGTCTGGTTGAGAAGTCTTGAAATTTGAATTAGTGGCCACTAGTCATGTCAGTAAATATTATTGAATTATGTCAGGTATGAAAAGTATGTTATGTGTAAGCTCGAGGATAATGCCAAGCTGATATGATGATTTGATGAGTTATGATAATTTTACTATGTGTTATGTGAGCTCTGTGAATATGCCGTGCTATTATAATTGATGTGATATGGACCACTCGATAGTCGTTGGTATCGTACCTATCTGTAGGCAACAAACCAGTCATCCACGTGATCGTTCCCCTGCTCTCGCTCAATATTAGTTAAATAGCACCAGTCTTGTCCCGGGGCCCTAAAGGGACATATAGGGATGGTGCTTCACACCCAATCCTTTACGTGGGTTCAGAGTGAAGATACCCAGTCCTGTAACATGAGCGTGCTGATGGTCAAATAATTATAATATTGATGTTATATTGTCTTGAGGGATGACTTGTTTGGGAAAGTACCGTTGGGGGTACATATTTGTCAGAGTGTAATATGTGATCGAGATGTCAAGTATAAAATAATATTTTTACTTTACGATGATTTGATTGCCAAGTATCATGAAAGATGTATCGATTATAATTGGAGTACGATGATGAGTCGTTTGTGGTGACTTGAATGTGAATGGTTTGGTGACGTGTCATGTATTGTAAGTGTTTGACCGGGAATATCCGACGGTATGTCCAAGTGATTTTCTTATAGATTATTTTACCTTGATTTCTTATTTCAATTTTTGGACGGACTATATATATATATACAGATATAAATACTTGTGTGCATGTTTTGCATGAATGTCTTGATTTTTCTACTGAGGGGTTGATATATAAATTTTTGCTAGTGTTTTTCACCAACTGTATTTTTGGTTCTCACCTTTGTTTTTCGCCCCTCAGGAATCGGAGTAGCGAAGCGGAAGTTCGAGGTGGATGTTACTAGTGGCAGCTTTTATGCATTAATGTATAGATTTTGACCCTACGTTGTATTGAGATGCCAGTTTTGGTGTCTCTGGTGAATCATCCATCACGTTTTTGTTGTAGACATTCTCTGTATTATCAGTATTACCATTCATGGTGTTTTTGACTATATATATATATACATATATATATATATATATATATTCTTCTTTAGATTTTTGTCTACTTCCTATATGACTTACTGAGGGTTTCGTCACATTGACTTTTGGGTCAATGTGTCGGTCCGCATACTTCGAATATCATATATTTATTTAATTAACTGGGTCGGGGTGTGTCAGGTATGTGTATTTGCCTCTCAATTTAATTTTTGTAAGAAATTTTGAGATATAAATATGTTAGAAAGTTGTGAAAAATGTGTATAAATTGTATAAATCGTGTATATATTATGGAAAATTATGTATAGTATGTTAGGAATACTAAAGAGGTATATGTTTATAAATTATGGAAAATGTGTTATGTGAGGAAAGGAAAATAGGGATTTTTTAAATTGTTGATGTATTGAAAATAAAAATGTTAGAAGTATTGAAAAATTGTGTGAAAATATAAATTATTTGGAATTGTAAACTTTGTGATATGAGTGATTAATATATATGGTGTATTTGTGAATTTTATGAATATATACAGATTTTGTGAATTTTTCCGTAAAGCTTTAGTCAATTCTAACGGAGTGAAAGATGTTGATATTGCATAACCATGTATACGAAATTAATCGGGTTGATTAACTTTGTATAATGAACTTTGTGATATAAGTGATTAATATATATGGTGTATTTGCGGTCTACGAAGTTAAGTTTCGATGGTAGGAAATTTGATATGTATCCCCTCAATGTTGAACGAATGCATACTAAATATTTGTTTATAATATCTAAGGCGTGCATTTGAGGAAGTGTAGGGAGATGCGGCTGAAATTTTCCTTGATCGAAACTTAGTCGCGTGACCTGCAAACTACACAGCATAGAAAGGGCACTGTCGAATGGGATATGACCATATCACTGGAGGCATAAGGAGATGAGCGGCTTCTAATATTAACTTGTTCTAATTACGGGACAATGTTAACTCAATTTTTCACGTCGACTGGATTTTGTAAAAGCAGGCACAATGAACAGAGGCTGGATACAAATGGAAGATAGATGTTTTGATGAGTATTTGGATGGGATCGAAAGCTTTACTGCCTTTGCACAGAGTCATTGCAGTGATTAAAGATGTATCAGGAGTCAGTGCATGAAATGTAACAACTGTAGTTGAGCGACGTTGAATAAGGTCCGATATAATCTGGCAGGGAATGGGATGGTACACAACTATACGAATTGGATTTACCATGGTGAACAAATATTTACAGTATCGACATCTTTGGATCCCAGGACACGTGGGCATCAAAGAGCTTCGTATGGGCGTTGTAATGATGACCAAGTGTTTGACATAATAACCGATGCTTTTCCTCACGCTTCGGCTAATATGGACGATGAGGCGCCTAGGTTTCAGCCCGAAGACTCTGAGCTTCATTACAAGAGATTGTTGAAAGAAGCTCAAAGGGAAGTGTACCCCGTTTGTAAAGCAGTCTCGGTTCTAGGAGCAGTTGAGGAGTTGATACACATGAAAGTAGAGTTTAATCAAACCAACAAACATTTTGATCACATGATAGACATTATCATACGATTGCTTCCTTAAGATAACCATCTGCTTAAAGATCATTATTAGCTCGAAGAAGTTGTTAAAGGGTCTCTGTTTAGGGTATGTCAAGATTCATGCATGTAAGAAAAATTATCCAATATTTTACAGTGAATTCAAGCAGGTAGACAAATGTCCCGTATGCAATGAGCCAAGATTTTGAAAGAACAAGATTCCGAACAAGGTGTTGCGCTATTTTCCCGAAGACTCTGAGCTTCATTACAAGAGATTGTTGAAAGAAGGTCAATGCGAAGTGTACCCCAATTGTAAACCATTCTTGGTTCTAGGAGTAGTTGTGGAGTTGATGCACATGAAAGTAGAGTTTATTTAAACCAACAAGCATTTTGATCACATGATGGACATTATCATACGATTGCTTCCTGAAGATAATCATCTGCCTAAAGATCATTATAGTTGGAAGAAGCTGTTGAAGGGTCTCGGTTTAGGGTAAGTCAAGATTCATGCATGCAAGAACAATTGTGCATTATTTTACGGTGAATTCGAGCAGCTAGACAAATGTCCTATGTGCAATGAGCCAATGTTTCAAAAGAACAAGATTATGAACAAGGTGTTATGTTATTTTCTCTTGAAGCCAAGATTACAAAGATTCTACATGTCGACCCACGTTGCCCGTGATATGAGGTGGCACAAGGAGCAACACATTGATGATGATGTACTGAGGCATCCGGTCAATGGAGAGGCGTGGAAGGAATTTGATAAAATGTATCTAGAGTTTGCCGCGGAGTCAAGAAATGTCAGATTAGGACTTCCCACTATTAGGTTTAATCCATTATGGAGTTTTGCAAAGCCCTATAGCACTTGGCCGGTTGCATTGGTTCCGTATAACTTGCCCCCTTGGAGATGCACGATGAAAGAATTCATAATCCATAGTACTTTGATACCAGGGCCCAATTCGCAAAGTAATTCCAAATGGTGTCCGAACTTATGACAAGTACAGTGGAGAAATGTTTACTATGCGAGCCGCAGTAATGTGGACTATTAATGATTTTCCTGCTTATGGTATGTTGTTGGGCTACATCACCAATGGTTATCTTGCATGCCCAACATGTGGGCTGGATACAACAACCATTTGGCACACATCGAAGGTATGCTATTTGGGTGACCGAAGATGGCTACCCCATAATCACCAGTGGCGTATGGAGTCTGACGCATTTGATGTCAAAACAGAAATACGGCCAAGACCAAGGGAATGGTCCTGTAATGAGCTATTATCCAAATTGAGCAGTATCCAAGAAGAGGATATTCTTCTGTTGCCTAAATTGAAAATCAGACACATTGTGGATCTGATGCACATCGAGAAGAACGTTGTCGATAGTATTGTGGGAACGACCTTACCCATCGAAGGCAAGTCAAAGAACACACTAATGACCCATCTTGGTATGCAACAAATGGGGATACGACCTAATTTATGGGTGGAACTCGTCAATGGCAAATACATAAAGCGTGTTACAACCCATTCCGATTAACGAAATGTGTTATAGTAAGAGTTAAAAATATTCTATGTAAAATATTCGGCTTTACCATCCCGAAGTCTCGTGCTCGGAGTTGACCGTTCAAAATCCACTTTGTGAGCAGCTTTGGTGGTGCAATAGTCAAGATTTTACACCTGTATGACGTGCACAAAAAGGGGTTTTAACTTATTCTCAGAGAGAGAGAGAGCACCCTTTTCATTTAAAAAAAAAGGCAGTACCTCTCGACTCCCTCTCCCTCATCGAGTCACCTTCTTCCTCCCACTGTCATCTCCTTCACCTCTCGGCTGAGACAAACCAACACCACCACCCACGACCACTTCAACTTCAACCAGAGAAAACAACCATCTCCACCGCACTCCACTTTGAACTAAAGCCGCAAGAATCACCTCACGTCTTCCCTCACTTCATTTTCTTCACGGTCTCCGTCCAGGAACCACCATTCCTCCTTCTTCTGAGCATTGAACCAGTGCCTCCCACCACCTTCATCGACCTCGCCTGGGCTCTGTAAACTTCTAGGACTGAACCCCAAGGTGTGAGGATCAACGGAGCTCGTTGGAAGCGAAAATTGACATCGAAATCGAGACTTCACTTCAAGATTTTAAGCTAACCAGGTAAGATAGAGCCTTGGGTGTTTTACCATCGCCTTAGTCTTATCAAGAGCTACATTCTGAACAGTTTGCATGGTGGTTTCCGGCTTCTAGGTACGACGGCGGTTGAGGTGGTCGAAAAACACAGCGCTGCCGGAGCTCTTAGATTTCACGGCAATTTCTGAGTTAACCAGGTAACTTCTCGAGCCCAATCCTACACCATTCTATTCGTCTCGTCAATGGTTTGATAATCCAGTACTTTGATGTTGTTTTGGCTAAATTTCGCGACGGGAGGAGCTCGAGAATCCGGCGGAGGGCAGAGCTTTAGACGAGGATTCCGTCCAAATGAGGTATGCTCGAATCTTGAGGCTGACACGGTTGGATTCGTATCGTTTAGTGCTACAATAAAAACTAGCTGCATGTAGGTTTCGGGAGTTTGACGTTGAACGAGGCTCGCCGGAAACTGGGAATTTTCGAAAGCATCGAGACTTCACGGCGATTTTTCGACCACGTTAGGTAACTTCTTGGCTTGGGACCTTAATATTTAGAATCCTCGTCTCAAGTAGATACTATTTGATGTATTGCATGTTGAAATTAGTTTAGATTCAAGGGAGAAAAGGCTCGCCGGAAAACTCTGGTTTTTTCGGCGAGAAAATTGCAGAAAACATCCATTTTGGCAGGAACCAGGTGTGTGGGCCTTACTGCCAGTGCGTGGAGGTGCGTGGCAGCGCGTGGTTGCTCGTGAGGACTAACGCCACTCGTGGCACAATTTTTTAGACGCTTTGAACACATTTCACTCGTCTTTTTATCTTTTTAAACACCTTAGAGGCCGTTGTTTAGCAAATGAAAAAGGGGAAAACTTAGTAAGCTTTGACGTAGGTTCTAAACTTTGTTTTGGGATTGTTTGTGACAAGTGATCAGCAGTTTGGAGTTTACGTTGACCCTACTACGTCCGGTGACTTTATTCCCGAATACTTGTGAGTGGACCTCTTTCTCAAACCTTGTTTTTATCACTACCTTTTTATTTGCACGTTTTCTATATTTATTTCATCGAAAGCATGACTAGTGAATGATATTAAGTTGTGGTAGATAGAGATGGTAAGTTATTATATATTTAGATGTACTTTATTCCCAAGCATGACTTGTTTGTTTAAGATTGTTAAATGTCACTATCAAAGTAAGCATGCATAAGTTAGATGCATGAGATATTTAGTACCTACATAGGAGTCACAAGTATCTTTAGTACCTGTCTGTTGGCCACAGACTAGCCTCCATGTCATTGTTCATCCGCGCTCGCTCGAATACTAGTTAATAACACCAGTCTTGTCCCATAGCACTTAGGGACATGTGGTGATGGTGTTTAGCA
Source organism: Oemleria cerasiformis (assembly GCA_037349345.1). NCBI lineage: Eukaryota > Viridiplantae > Streptophyta > Magnoliopsida > Rosales > Rosaceae > Oemleria > Oemleria cerasiformis. Next base: position 1,534,673 of record JAZGTL010000050.1, on the reverse strand, counting down.
TCCAGCTTTCATGTCGTCGTGGTACACGAGTGACCCTTAGATACCCAGTCCTGTCATGTAAGCATGACTAGTGCGACTCGAGTGCTAGTGGGTCATGAGTTCGATGTTATGTGCTTCTAGATGATCTTTAAGACTGTCTATTATTTTATTATTATTTCTCATAAAAGGTGCAAGTTTAACGTTATGCTTTTAAGATAACTAAGTTTCTTTCAAAACTGAGGGGTAATTAATGCCTTTTAACTTACTGTTTTACACTGAAATAACGGTTAGGTCCACTCTTCCTTATGTTTTTCACCCCTCAGACATAGTGCGCTTGACACCATCATCAAGGAGGACACAACTTGTAAGGACCCTTCCCGAATTTTCCCTCGAAACCCGGAAAGAACCCTTATCCCATCTGACAGCTCTTTACTTCAAAATTTAAACACCAGAAATACCCTTTGTTCTGGAATAATTTTTATTAAGCCTTACAGGGTTCCCGACAGAACCTCTGTACTTACTAACCACTTATACCTGTCAGACGCAGGATAGTATACTGGTCAAAACCAAAACCTCGGAGTAGTGGTGGTCCAAATAGGAATACCCTATGTCACCAAACGTCAGTAGGTCAGACACTGCTGACTTCTCTACTGGAATACCACAAGACAACAGACTAGTCAAATACTTGTAAACCAACCATAATTCGTCCCTCTGGGTCACCGCCCACACCTACCCACTGACCCGGCTGACGAAGTATTTTCATAGGTTGATTAAGCCTATGACCATTGTCGTCTGTTTCATATTAGAGCCGGATATATCCTCGGCTATCATATCGTATCATCAGCCGGTATAACCTTCGGCTACCATAACATATCAGTCGGCATATCTCTCGACTATCCTGTCCCTAGCCACCAGGGTATCCCTTGGGGTGTGCTAGTCATGTATCATATCATATCAGTCGGCATATATCTCAACTATCATTTCATATCAGTCGGCATCTCTCGACTATCATAACATATCAGTCGGCATCTCTCGACTATCATATCATATCAGTCGGCATAGTCGGCATCTCTCGACTATCATATCATATCAGTCGGCATATCTCAACTATCATATCATATCAGTCGGCATATCTCGACTATCATATCATATCAGTCGGCATATCTCGACTATCATATCATATCAGTCGGCATATCTCGACTATCATATCATATCAGTCGGCATATCTCGACTATCATATCATATCAGTCGGCATATCTCGACTATCATATCATATCAGTCGGCATATCTCAACTATCATATCATATCAGTCGGCATATCTCGACTATCATATCATATCAGTCGGCATATCTCGACTCTCATATCATATCAGTCGGCATATCTCGACTATCATATCATATCAGTCGGCATATCTCGACTATCATATCATATCAGTCGGCATATCTCGACTCTCATATCATATCAGTCGGCATATCTCGACTCTCATATCATATCAGTCGGCATATCTCGACTATCATATCATATCAGTCGGCATATCTCGACTATCATATCATATCAGTCGGCATATCTCGACTATCATATCATATCAGTCGGTATATCTCGACTATCATATCATATCAGTCGGCATATCTCGACTATCATATCATATCAGTCGGCATATCTCGACTCTCATATCATATCAGTCGGCATATCTCAACTATCATATCATATCAGTCGGCATATCTCGACTATCATATCATATCAGTCGGCATATCTCGACTATCATATCATATCAGTCGGCATATCTCGACTATCATATCATATCAGTCGGCATATCTCGACTATCATATCATATCAGTCGGCATATCTCGACTATCATATCATATCAGTCGGCATATCTCCACTATCATATCATATCAGTCGGCATATCTCGACTATCATATCATATCAGTCGGCATATCTCGACTCTCATATCATATCAGTCGGCATATCTCGACTATCATATCATATCAGTCGGCATATCTCGACTATCATATCATATCAGTCGGCATATCTCGACTCTCATATCATATCAGTCGGCATATCTCGACTATCATATCATATCAGTCGGCATATCTCGACTATCATATCATATCAGTCGGCATATCTCGACTATCATATCATATCAGTCGGCATATCTCGACTATCATATCATATCAGTCGGCATATCTCGACTATCATATCATATCAGTCGGCATATCTCGACTATCATATCATATCAGTCGGCATATCTCGACTCTCATATCATATCAGTCGGCATATCTCGACTCTCATATCATATCAGTCGGCATATCTCGACTATCATATCATATCAGTCGGCATATCTCGACTATCATATCATATCAGTCGGCATATCTCGACTATCATATCATATCAGTCGGCATATCTCGACTATCATATCATATCAGTCGGCATATCTCGACTATCATATCATATCAGTCGGCATATCTCGACTCTCATATCATATCAGTCGGCATATCTCGACTATCATATCATATCAGTCGGCATATCTCGACTATCATATCATATCAGTCGGCATATCTCGACTCTCATATCATATCAGTCGGCATATCTCGACTATCATATCATATCAGTCGGCATATCTCAACTATCATATCATATCATATCATATCAGTTATTGGAGGTTCACCGGTTCACCGCTAATAACGGATCCTCGTCCCGAGTCCTGGCCTCCCTCAATATGACCAAAACACACTTTAATCGAAATAGTGGAAAACATATATCGAGTAATCATTTCTAAATTCCGGGAAATCATTGCAACAATACATAACAATATGTAAACAAAGATACATTGATGCATGCATTACAGTTTATAAACAATAGTCCACTAATATACATCAACCAACCTTTAATTCAAGGACGCTCTAGCCCAAGCAACACATGCACAATAATGTCCCAACTACCTGGACTTCCCGAGCTCAAAACCCGCTAATACGGTCAACTATTACCGCTGGGATTGCCCAAAACTACCTCTAAATGACGTCTGATCAACCTCAAACCTGTACCAACAGATTCGGAACGTCGAAAACTAGTTCCCACGCGCCGCCGTGACCTCAGTCTCGGCCCCACGCGCCGCCACGCGCCGCCGGAAGGTCGGCACACGCGCCCACGCGCGCTCACGCGCCGGTCACGCGCTACTACAGTGTTCACGCGCCTGGACCGGTCCAACCCGGTCCGGCTCAACCTGACCCGGTCCAACTCGACCCGACCGGTTCACTCAACCCGACCGGTTCAACTCGACCCGACCGGTCAACTCGACTCGACCGGTCACCGGTGACTCGCCGGAGAAGACGACCGGATGCCGTCACCGTCGCCGGAGAAGATGACCGGACCGCCACCTCCGCCGCCGTCTGGTTCGCCGGAATCCCCCATTTCCGGCCGAAACTACCAGTTTTCTAACTTCTTCATTTCTTAACCGTTTTTCACGATCTATACATGGAAATTTATCTACTCTTCACCAGGAATCCAAATATGAGGTCAAAGTTCCGAGATCGTACCTGGTTTGGTCGGAAAACGGCCGAGAAGTTTCGGTTCACCTCCCTCCTCCGTCCGTCGCCTACGGCGGTGCTCCCGCTCCAATATCTACCCCAAAATGCTCGTGGGGTCCCAGGGATGATCCTCCCGACCTTGGTTTCACTCAACTCGGATCGAAATCCGTCCGATGAAGATCAAGCTTTGTGTTCACACGGGGGGGGGTGGGGGATTTTCGGGTAGGAGAGAGAGAGCCCATATTGACCAATCTGCCGAGGAGAGAGAAAATATCTATTATATAGTTCCGACTTCTCCAAAATTACCAAACTGCCCCTGAAGCTTCTAGACCCGTAACGTACTCACCGGGTCTCCATTTTCCGCGTGCCGCCTGTCTACGAACTCGTGAGTTCGAGACCTACGCAACGACTTTAGAAAATTTCCCAAAAGTCTTGCCAGTCAAAAAGTGACTCCCGAACCCGTCCAAAACTGAGGGTAAAATTGTCCAATCCTCAAAATAGTTTAATTTCTGGTCCGGGTCGTTACAATCTACCCTCCTTAAGAAATTTCGTCCCCGAAATTCATTCCTAACCATGAAACAATGACGATATTGTGCCCGCATTAGTTTCGCGATTTCCCACGTGGCCTGCTCCACGTTATAATTCCTCCACAATACTTTAACTAGAGGAAAAGTCTTTCTGCAAGTACCTTTTCCTTCAATAACAGAATTTTCACCGTCACTTTAGTTAACTGCCGGTAGTCGATACACAATATCAGACCACCATCCTTTTTTTTCCTCACAATTAATACCGGCGCACCCCATGGTGAAACACTTGGGCGAATAAATCCCATATTCACCAAGTCCTGCAATTGAGTCTTTAACTCTCGCAATTCTGCCGGTGCCATCCTGTACGGTTCCTGTGAGATAGGTTGAGTACCTGGCAAAAGCTCGATTGTGAACTCAATCTCACGGTGTGGTGGTAATCCTGGAAGATCATCTGGAAACACATCAGAGAACTCACTCACCACAGGAATATCCCCCACTCTCATCGAAGTATTCCGAGCATCTAACACATGAGCCAAGTAACCCTCACAACCTTTTCTCAACAATCTCTCAGCTGTTAACGCTGATATCACTCCATAGGGTAATACCCTACGATCTCCCCGAAATGTAAGTTCAGGTAATCCTGGACTCCGAAAAACTACTGTCTTGTCGTAACAGTCTATGGAGGCATGGTGCATGGACAACCAATCCATCCCCAGAATCACATCAAACTCAAAGATATCTAAGGGGATTAAATCTACCTTCAAACCATGGCCTTCAACCATCACCGGACAACTGCGAATCACTAGGTTCGCCACTAACATATCTCCGGTAGGAGTACTAATACCCATGTCCCAACCAATTGGAGACAATTCTCTATCCGTGACCACCTCCGGTGCTACTCGAGTCTCCTGTTGCGTCATGGCAAAAACTCGAGCTGGTATACCCGAAGATCGACCACGATCCCCATACCTGCCTCTAGCACTGCTGGTCCCACTAGCTCTACCAGCCCCACTGAAATGGGTCTGACTCCCAGTTGCAGTATCATACATCTGTCCTGCACTCGGGCTAGGATCAGTCGCACCACGACTAAAGGAACTACTGCCCGGACGTCGTTGTGGACAGAATCTCTTGATGTGACCAGTCTCCCCACAGAAATAACAAACGGAAACACTGAAGCCACTAGATCTGCCACCCTGTCTCCTGTTGAACTGCACTGAGGCATTGGGAAACCCAAACTCAACTCTAATCGACCTGCAGCATTAGCCAAAGTCCTCAACGAAGTGTGGTCAATAGACGTAACTGCTGACCGAATTTCACTCCGCAGTCCACTCTCAAATCTGTGGCACTTGTCTGACTCGGTCGCTACCAACGTCGGTGCAAAGCGACTCAGCGCTATGAATCTTTGTTCATACTGGACCACCGTCATGTCTCCTTGCTGTAAATGCAAGAACTCGGCCTCCTTAACGTTCCGGTGTGAGCGAGGGTAAAACTGCTCCAAGAAGCGTTCCCGGAAAGTCTGCCAAGTAAGCGTATGGACATTCCAGCCTGACACCTCCCATGAGTGCCACCAGTGGTAAGCAGAACCACCTAGTAAAAAAATGTGGCCAGTAGAACTCTCTCTTCTAGAGGACACCTCATAATCAAGAACACCCGCTCCATGCGAGTAATCCACTCCTCGGCCTCATCTGGGCTAGAGTCACCCATGAATATCGTCGCCCTTAGTCTCTGGGCTCTCTCGACATCAGAGACTTCATGATAAGTTTTATCCTGGAGTACAGAAGCTAAAGTCTGACCCAGCTGTTCCAGTGTCTGCCTCAAATCAGGCTCCACTGTAGGTTCATGGTTATCTCCACCATTCCCCGACCATTGACGAAACTCACGTCTCGGAGGCATCTTGTTAACCGAAATCCATAAATAATTTGCACACAAGTGTGCAGTCTGCAGGAAGTTAACCTAGAACTCTGATACCACTTGTAAGGACCCTTCCCGAATTTTCCCTCGAAACCCGGAAAGAACCCATATCCCATCTGACAGCTCTTTACTTCAAAATTTAAACACCAGAAATACCCTTTGTTCTGGAATAATTTTTATTAAGCCTTACAGGGTTCCCGACAGAACCTCTGTACTTACTAACCACTTATACCTGTCAGACGCAGGATAGTATACTGGTCAAAACCAAAACCTCGGAGTAGTGGTGGTCCAAATAGGAATACCCTATGTCACCAAACGTCAGTAGGTCAGACACTGCTGACTTCTCTACTGGAATACCACAAGACAACAGACTAGTCAAATACTTGTAAACCAACCATAATTCGTCCCTCTGGGTCACCGCCCACACCTACCCACTGACCCGGCTGACGAAGTATTTTCATAGGTTGATTAAGCCTATGACCATTGTCGTCTGTTTCATATTAGAGCCGGATATATCCTCGGCTATCATATCGTATCATCAGCCGGTATAACCTTCGGCTACCATAACATATCAGTCGGCATATCTCTCGACTATCCTGTCCCTAGCCACCAGGGTATCCCTTGGGGTGTGCTAGTCATGTATCATATCATATCATATCAGTCGGCATATATCTCAACTATCATTTCATATCAGTCGGCATCTCTCGACTATCATAACATATCAGTCGGCATCTCTCGACTATCATATCATATCAGTCGGCATAGTCGGCATCTCTCGACTATCATATCATATCAGTCGGCATATCTCAACTATCATATCATATCAGTCGGCATATCTCGACTATCATATCATATCAGTCGGCATATCTCGACTATCATATCATATCAGTCGGCATATCTCGACTATCATATCATATCAGTCGGCATATCTCGACTATCATATCATATCAGTCGGCATATCTCGACTATCATATCATATCAGTCGGCATATCTCGACTCTCATATCATATCAGTCGGCATATCTCGACTATCATATCATATCAGTCGGCATATCTCGACTATCATATCATATCAGTCGGCATATCTCGACTATCATATCATATCAGTCGGCATATCTCGACTATCATATCATATCAGTCGGCATATCTCGACTATCATATCATATCAGTCGGAATATCTCGACTCTCATATCATATCAGTCGGCATATCTCAACTATCATATCATATCAGTCGGCATATCTCAACTATCATATCATATCAGTCGGCATATCTCGACTATCATATCATATCAGTCGGCATATCTCGACTATCATATCATATCAGTCGGCATATCTCGACTATCATATCATATCAGTCGGCATATCTCGACTATCATATCATATCAGTCGGCATATCTCGACTATCATATCATATCAGTCGGCATATCTCGACTATCATATCATATCAGTCGGCATATCTCAACTATCATATCATATCAGTCGGCATATCTCGACTATCATATCATATCAGTCGGCATATCTCGACTCTCATATCATATCAGTCGGCATATCTCGACTCTCATATCATATCAGTCGGCATATCTCGACTATCATATCATATCAGTCGGCATATCTCCACTATCATATCATATCAGTCGGCATATCTCGACTATCATATCATATCAGTCGGCATATCTCGACTCTCATATCATATCAGTCGGCATATCTCGACTATCATATCATATCAGTCGGCATATCTCGACTATCATATCATATCAGTCGGCATATCTCGACTCTCATATCATATCAGTCGGCATATCTCGACTATCATATCATATCAGTCGGCATATCTCGACTATCATATCATATCATATCATATCAGTTATTGGAGGTTCACCGGTTCACCGCTAATAACGGATCCTCGTCCCGAGTCCTGGCCTCCCTCAATATGACCAAAACACACTTTAATCGAAATAGTGGAAAACATATATCCAGTAATCATTTCTAAATTCCGGGAAATCATTGCAACAATACATAACAATATGTAAACAAAGATACATTGATGCATGCATTACAGTTTATAAACAATAGTCCACTAATATACATCAACCAACCCTTAATTCAAGGACGCTCTAGCCCAAGCAACACATGCACAATAATGTCCCAACTACCTGGACTTCCCGAGCTCAAAACCCGCTAATACGGTCAACTATTACCGCTGGGATTGCCCAAAACTACCTCTAAATGACGTCTGATCAACCTCAAACCTGTACCAACAGATTCGGAACGTCGAAAACTAGTTCCCACGCGCCGCCGTGACCTCAGTCTCGGCCCCACGCGCCGCCACGCGCCGCCGGAAGGTCGGCACACGCGCCCACGCGCGCTCACGCGCCGGTCACGCGCTACTACAGTGTTCACGCGCCTGGACCGGTCCAACCCGGTCCGGCTCAACCTGACCCGGTCCAACTCGACCCGACCGGTTCACTCAACCCGACCGGTTCAACTCGACCCGACCGGTCAACTCGACCCGACCGGTCACCGGTGACTCGCCGGAGAAGACGACCGGACGCCGTCACCGTCGCCGGAGGCTGGCCGGAGAAGATGACCGGACCGCCACCTCCGCCGCCGTCTGGTTCGCCGGAATCCCCCATTTCCGGCCGAAACTACCAGTTTTCTAACTTCTTCATTTCTTAACCGTTTTTCACGATCTATACATGGAAATTTATCTACTCTTCACCAGGAATCCAAATATGAGGTCAAAGTTCCGAGATCGTACCTGGTTTGGCCGGAAAACGGCCGAGAAGTTTCGGTTCACCTCCCTCCTCCGTCCGTCGCCTACGGCGGTGCTCCCGCTCCAATATCTACCCCAAAATGCTCGTGGGGTCCCGGGGATGATCCTCCCGACCTTGGTTTCACTCAACTCGGATCGAAATCCGTCCGATGAAGATCAAGCTTTGTGTTCACACGGGGGGGGGGGGGGGGGGGGGTTTTCGGGTAGGAGAGAGAGAGCCCATATTGACCAATCTGCCGAGGAGAGAGAAAATATCTATTATATAGTTCCAACTTCTCCAAAATTACCAAACTGCCCCTGAAGCTTCTAGACCCGTAACGTACTCACCGGGTCTCCATTTTCCGCGTGCCGCCTGTCTACGAACTCGTGAGTTCGAGACCTACGCAACGACTTTAGAAAATTTCCCAAAAGTCTTGCCAGTCAAAAAGTGACTCCCGAACCCGTCCAAAATTGAGGGTAAAATTGTCCAATCCTCAAAATAGTTTAATTTCTGGTCCGGGTCGTTACACAACTAATTGCGTTTCTGACACTTCAGTTTCATGTACGGGCTGAGACCCTTAGATTACTTCGTAATCCGTGTACTTTAATTTTTGGATCATCATGCACAATTTTCTTTATATTTGAACTATGCTCTATAACATGTAACACTCATGTTGGGTTTCTTTGGTTTTATTCAGACATTTATTTTTCCGTTATATTTTGTTCCCTGTTTATCTTTACTTCCTAAACGAACTGTTTCACTTGGCTTTTTCACGTCGCCCCGTGTTCACGTGTCGGTCAACATGTCCCAATTACGGAATCCTTGTTGATTTTCGGACCGGGGTGTGTCAAAGGGCCTTCTTTTAGCAATATTAAGTCATTGTATTAGTGTTAGTATATAAAGTGAATGTGAGAGTCATTCATTGTTAATTGAGATATTTTACATAATGAAGATTACCAAACTTACTCTCATAACTTTCTCTCTTTTTCTTCTCTTGTTTGATCCTTGAATCTTATTCCTTATCACTAACATTCATACCTAAACTCCATTGATACACTAACCTAACTTCAATTGAATAAGGTTCCTTGATTTCTTTCATGGTATCAGAGCTTCAAAGCTCATCGCTTCTGATCCTGTTCTTTCTACTCTAATTTTGTTTTCAATTTCCTAAATTTAGTTAAATTGAAATCGGTTACATGTTTGACCTAAGTTTTCTAATTCATGTTCTGGTTCCGCTACACTTCATTTTCAATCTTGCATTGTTGTCTATCCTGTGACTGCTTCGATTTCACGAACTGAAGATTCTTGCATAGACGAAGGTTTCTACTTCGATCTTGCCTCTGTTCGATCGAAGTTTCTACTGCTTCCATGGCGATGGAGTTCTTTGTGTTCTTCGATTCCAGCGAATCCTGCAATCCTCGAATCATCGACGAGTGTTTCTAGCGATCCTTGAATCCTCGACTCGTTTCCAATTCTTGAATCTTGCTGCTTCGATGTTGGTCAGCTTCTCGGATTTTCAAGATTTCTGCTGCATTCAATCCTTTGAGCTTATCAATTTCTGTGATGACTTCGAATCTTGGCTTACAGATTTCTCAGACATTTTCGTTCAATTGGTACGAGTTTGACCTAGAGTTGGCGTGATTGAAATTGTGCGATTCTTGCTGTTTCGATTTGTTGTGCGAGTTTTCTATAGCTCATCTACGAGCTTCGATTCTTGCTTTGTGCATCCAGTCTTCGATTAAGCACTGAAGGATTTGTGCGATTGAAGTTGATTTCTCAGCTCAATCTCGGTTTTCTCTGCTCAACAGCGATTGCTTGCTTCGATCTTGCCTCTGTTCGATCGAAGTTTCTGTGTTTTCCTGCAATCAACTACGACGACTTCATTTTCTCAGCTCAATTGCGGCTACGATTTCCTGCATTCTTCAAGTTCTGTTTCGGTCTCGACTTCTTCTCTAGTTTTGCTCTTCCTCTTCGTTCGGCTATTCGACTGCGATGGCTTCGTCTTCTCAGATACTTCGACTTCTAAGCGTTCTTCGACCTTGAATCTCAGGACTTCTCCAACGGCTTCGGGTCTACATCTTCGTTCCATTGGTTTCTTAGCTCGAATCTCTCAGCTAAGTGTTCACAGCTCAAAATCATATGTCTTCTTCGATTTCAATTCTTCTGATTGCTCATGTTATTTCTCAATATTGTTCTTTCTATTCGATCTCTTTGCTTCCTCTTTTTCGATCTTCTATTCGATCTCCTTGCTTCCTTCTTCCTATCTTCATTTTCTCGATTTAACACAGAAATATTGCGAGCCTTGTCTTGTGCGAATTTGGCTTGGTTCTTCGATCTAATTCTTTTATTTTCAATGTCTTCTTCGGTCTGATTCTTGCCTTCGATCTTGCCTATTCTTGTTCTTCGATTCTTGCTTCTTCTTGATTCTTCGACTCTCTCAAATTTCTTCTTCGGTCTCAAATTCTTCTTCTTCGATCTCTGATTCTTCTTCTTCTTCGGTCTCAATTTCTATTGAATTTTCTTCTATAACAGATTCTTTCTTTTCTAACTCCAATTCTGCGTTCAATATGTTTCTTTCTTGTTGAGCTGAGTTCATTGTTGCACTAAGGTGTATTGTTTGAGCTGAGTTCTCATGTCTGGATGATCTGCTGTGAATATTGGTCTTAGCTGGGTAGTGTGGAAATGAGCTGAGTTATCCTATTTGAGTTGAGTAATTGCATTCTGGTTTCTGCTGATGATTTGATGTCTGTAATATGCTGATGCAATTGGTTTGAGATGAGTTATAATTTTGGTCATTGCTGTTGAATTCTGGACTGCCATATCGTGTTGTGTCAAATTGCCCTGGAATGGCTTATGTCTGAGTATGCTGGAGAATATCTATTCAGCTTTCTGCTGTGTTTTGGCCCCATATGCCTTTGCTCTTCGGCTGTGAGGCTGGTGTTTACAGGTAATTGTATCTTGTTGCTGTTGTGAAGTGTGGGTTCTGCTGCCGTGCTTGTGTTTGCTCTGTGGTGATGTATTCTGAGATGAGCTATTGATATGGTGATGCATTCTGGGATGAGCTGCCTTACTTTGTCTGCGTTGTGATGATATGCTATCAGTTGTGGAATGGATGATTTTGTGTATGTTGTTGAGTTTGCTACTTCTGTATGCTACTGTGTTTCTGTCTGAGTTGAGCTACTCTACAACTGGTTTGGCAAAGTGTCAAGCCCGTTATGCTGTGGACTTTGCTGTTTGCTGGATCAGTTGTTTACTGCGCTGAGCTGTTGTGTTGTGGTATGGCCTGCAATGGTCCTCCTTCTGATGTCTACTGGGTTTTGTGCCTTCTGCTCTTATTGGCGAGTCCCTGCCTGTTACTAAGAATCCCTCAGATGAAGTGTTTTTTTGGCTCAACATGTAAACAGGGTGAAATAGAGGCAGTTGTGATTGCCACTGGTGTGCACACCTTCTTTGGTAAGGCTGCACATCTGGTGGACAGCACCAATCAAGTTGGTCACTTCCAAAAAGTTCTCACTGCCATTGGGAACTTCTGCATTTGTTCAATTGATGTGGGGATACTATTTGAGATTATAGTTATGTACCCAATACAGAAGCGCAAGTACAGGGATGGGATTGACACTTTGCTGGTTCTCTTGATTGGTGGAATCCCAATTGCAATGCCAACTGTTTTATCTGTCACCATGGCTATTGGCTCCCACTGGCTTTCTCAACAAGGTGCTATTACCAAAAGAATGACTGCCATTGAGGAAATGGCTGGCATGGATGTCCTTTGCAGTGACAAGACTGGTACTCTGACCCTGAGCAAGCTGTCAGTTGACAGATATCTGATTGAAGTGTTTGCCAAGGGTGTGGAGAAAGGACATGTTATTCTTCTTGCAGCAAGGGCTTCTAGGACTGGAAATCAGGATGCTATTGATGCTGCAATTGTAGGAATATTTTGCTAGTTCGATGCCAACTTCCATCAGAGTCAATGTAGGTCAGCGCAGTCCTTTTGTCTACAGGGTTGAATGGAAGGAAATGCACTTCTCTGATACCAGCTCGTGCCTTGTGCTGGTTTTCACGGTTATCCTAAGCATGTTTGGGGTATCTGGATGGCACTCTTCAGGACTTCTCTTTGTCTCTTCAGCTCCCCATATTGATTAGATTGTGCCTTGTGCTAGTTTTGCTCTTTGTTCTAATTGTAAAGTGTTGCTGTCCCAATCTCACGATGGAGCCTCTCCATATGAGATTGAGGGGGGATGTTAGCAATATTAAGTCATTGTATTAGTGTTAGTATATAAAGTGAATGTGAGAGTCATTCATTGTTAATTGAGATATTTTACATAATGAAGATTACCAAACTTACTCTCATAACTTTCTCTTTTTTTCTTCTCTTGTTTGATCCTTGAATCTTATTCCTTATCACTAACATTCATACCTAAACTCCATTGATACACTAACCTAACTTCAATTGAATAAGGTTCCTTGATTTCTTTCATGGTATCAGAGCTTCAAAGCTCATCGCTTCTGATCCTGTTCTTTCTACTCTAATTTTGTTTTCAATTTCCTAAATTTAGTTAAATTGAAATCGGTTACATGTTTGACCTAAGTTTTCTAATTCATGTTCTGGTTCCGCTACACTTCATTTTCAATCTTGCATTGTTGTCTATCCTGTGACTGCTTCGATTTCACGAACTGAAGATTCTTGCATAGACGAAGGTTTCTACTTCGATCTTGCCTCTGTTCGATCGAAGTTTCTACTGCTTCCATGGCGATGGAGTTCTTTGTGTTCTTTGATTCCAGCGAATCCTGCAATCCTCGAATCATCGACGAGTGTTTCTAGCGATCCTTGAATCCTCGACTCGTTTCCAATTCTTGAATCTTGCTGCTTCGATGTTGGTCAGCTTCTCGGATTTTCAAGATTTCTGCTGCATTCAATCCTTTGAGCTTATCAATTTCTGTGATGACTTCGAATCTTGGCTTACAGATTTCTCAGACATTTTCGTTCAATTGGTACGAGTTTGACCTAGAGTTGGCGTGATTGAAATTGTGCGATTCTTGCTGTTTCGATTTGTTGTGCGAGTTTTCTATAGCTCATCTACGAGCTTCGATTCTTGCTTTGTGCATCCAGTCTTCGATTAAGCACTGAAGGATTTGTGCGATTGAAGTTGATTTCTCAGCTCAATCTCGGTTTTCTCTGCTCAACAGCGATTGCTTGCTTCGATCTTGCCTCTGTTCGATCGAAGTTTCTGTGTTTTCCTGCAATCAACTACGACGACTTCATTTTCTCAGCTCAATTGCGGCTACGATTTCCTGCATTCTTCAAGTTCTGTTTCGGTCTCGACTTCTTCTCTAGTTTTGCTCTTCCTCTTCGTTCGGCTATTCGACTGCGATGGCTTCGTCTTCTCAGATACTTCGACTTCTAAGCGTTCTTCGACCTTGAATCTCAGGACTTCTCCAACGGCTTCGGGTCTACATCTTCGTTCCATTGGTTTCTTAGCTCGAATCTCTCAGCTAAGTGTTCACAGTTCAAAATCATATGTCTTCTTCGATTTCAATTCTTCTGATTGCTCATGTTATTTCTCAATATTGTTCTTTCTATTCGATCTCTTTGCTTCCTCTTTTTCGATCTTCTATTCGATCTCCTTGCTTCCTTCTTCCTATCTTCATTTTCTCGATTTAACACAGAAATATTGCGAGCCTTGTCTTGTGCGAATTTGGCTTGGTTCTTCCATCTAATTCTTTTATTTTCAATGTCTTCTTCGGTCTGATTCTTGCCTTCGATCTTGCCTATTCTTGTTCTTCGATTCTTGCTTCTTCTTGATTCTTCGACTCTCTCAAATTTCTTCTTCGGTCTCAAATTCTTCTTCGGTCTCAAATTCTTCTTCGGTCTCAAATTCTTCTTCTTCGATCTCTGATTCTTCTTCTTCTTCGGTCTCAATTTCTATTGAATTTTCTTCTATAACAGATTCTTTCTTTTCTATCTCCAATTCTGCGTTCAATATGTTTCTTTCTTGTTGAGCTGAGTTAATTGTTGCACTAAGGTGTATTGTTTGAGCTGAGTTCTCATGTCTGGATGATCTGCTGTGAATATTGGTCTTAGCTGGGTAGTGTGGAAATGAGCTGAGTTATCCTATTTGAGTTGAGTAATTGCATTCTGGTTTCTGTTGATGATTTGATGTCTGTAATATGCTGATGCAATTGGTTTGAGATGAGTTATAATTTTGGTCATTGCTGTTGAATTATGGACTGCCATATCGTGTTATGTCAAATTGCCCTGGAATGGCTTATGTCTGAGTATGCTGGAGAATATCTATTCAGCTTTGTGCTGTGTTTTGGCCCCATATGCCTTTGCTCTTCGGTTGTGAGGCTGGTGTTTACAGGTAATTTTATCTTGTTGCTGTTGTGAAGTGTGGGTTGTGCTGCCGTGCTTGTGTTTGCTCTGTGGTGATGTATTCTGAGATGAGCTATTGATATGGTGATGCATTCTGGGATGAGCTGCCTTACTTTGTCTGCGTTGTGCTGATATGCTATCAGTTGTGGAATGGATGATTTTGTGTATGTTGTTGAGTTTGCTACTTCTGTATGCTACTGTGTTTCTGTCTGAGTTGAGCTACTCTACAACTGGTTTGGCAAAGTGTCAAGCCCGTTATGCTGTGGACTTTGCTGTTTGCTGGATCAGTTGTTTACTGCGCTGAGCTGTTGTGTTGTGGTATGGCCTGCAATGGTCCTCCTTCTGATGTCTACTGGGTTTTGTGCCTTCTGCTCTTATTGGCGAGTCCCTGCCTGTTACTAAGAATCCCTCAGATGAAGTGTTTTTTTGGCTCAACATGTAAACAGGGTGAAATAGAGGCAGTTGTGATTGCCACTGGTGTGCACACCTTCTTTGGTAAGGCTGCACATCTGGTGGACAGCACCAATCAAGTTGGTCACTTCCAAAAAGTTCTCACTGCCATTGGGAACTTCTGCATTTGTTCAATTGCTGTGGGGATACTATTTGAGATTATAGTTATGTACCCAATACAGAAGCGCAAGTACAGGGATGGGATTGACACTTTGCTGGTTCTCTTGATTGGTGGAATCCCAATTGCAATGCCAACTGTTTTATCTGTCACCATGGCTATTGGCTCCCACTGGCTTTCTCAACAAGGTGCTATTACCAAAAGAATGACTGCCATTGAGGAAATGGCTGGCATGGATGTCCTTTGCAGTGACAAGACTGGTACTCTGACCCTGAGCAAGCTGTCAGTTGACAGATATCTGATTGAAGTGTTTGCCAAGGGTGTGGAGAAAGGACATGTTATTCTTCTTGCAGCAAGGGCTTCTAGGACTGGAAATCAGGATGCTATTGATGCTGCAATTGTAGGAATATTTTGCTAGTTCGATGCCAACTTCCATCAGAGTCAATGTAGGTCAGCGCAGTCCTTTTGTCTACAGGGTTGAATGGAAGGAAATGCACTTCTCTGATACCAGCTCGTGCCTTGTGCTGGTTTTCACGGTTATCCTAAGCATGTTTGGGGTATCTGGATGGCACTCTTCAGGACTTCTCTTTGTCTCTTCAGCTCCCCATATTGATTAGATTGTGCCTTGTGCTAGTTTTGCTCTTTGTTCTAATTGTAAAGTGTTGCTGTCCCAATCTCACGATGGAGCCTCTCCATATGAGATTGAGGGGGGATGTTAGCAATATTAAGTCATTGTATTAGTGTTAGTATATAAAGTGAATGTGAGAGTCATTCATTGTTAATTGAGATATTTTACATAATGAAGATTACCAAACTTACTCTCATAACTTTCTCTTTTTTTCTTCTCTTGTTTGATCCTTGAATCTTATTCCTTATCACTAACATTCATACCTAAACTCCATTGATACACTAACCTAACTTCAATTGAATAAGGTTCCTTGATTTCTTTCATGGTATCAGAGCTTCAAAGCTCATCGCTTCTGATCCTGTTCTTTCTACTCTAATTTTGTTTTCAATTTCCTAAATTTAGTTAAATTGAAATCGGTTACATGTTTGACCTAAGTTTTCTAATTCATGTTCTGGTTCCGCTACACTTCATTTTCAATCTTGCATTGTTGTCTATCCTGTGACTGCTTCGATTTCACGAACTGAAGATTCTTGCATAGACGAAGGTTTCTACTTCGATCTTGCCTCTGTTCGATCGAAGTTTCTACTGCTTCCATGGCGATGGAGTTCTTTGTGTTCTTCGATTCCAGCGAATCCTGCAATCCTCGAATCATCGACGAGTGTTTCTAGCGATCCTTGAATCCTCGACTCGTTTCCAATTCTTGAATCTTGCTGCTTCGATGTTGGTCAGCTTCTCGGATTTTCAAGATTTCTGCTGCATTCAATCCTTTGAGCTTATCAATTTCTGTGATGACTTCGAATCTTGGCTTACAGATTTCTCAGACATTTTCGTTCAATTGGTACGAGTTTGACCTAGAGTTGGCGTGATTGAAATTGTGCGATTCTTGCTGTTTCGATTTGTTGTGCGAGTTTTCTATAGCTCATCTACGAGCTTCGATTCTTGCTTTGTGCATCCAGTCTTCGATTAAGCACTGAAGGATTTGTGCGATTGAAGTTGATTTCTCAGCTCAATCTCGGTTTTCTCTGCTCAACAGCGATTGCTTGCTTCGATCTTGCCTCTGTTCGATCGAAGTTTCTGTGTTTTCCTGCAATCAACTACGACGACTTCATTTTCTCAGCTCAATTGCGGCTACGATTTCCTGCATTCTTCAAGTTCTGTTTCGGTCTCGACTTCTTCTCTAGTTTTGCTCTTCCTCTTCGTTCGGCTATTCGACTGCGATGGCTTCGTCTTCTCAGATACTTCGACTTCTAAGCGTTCTTCGACCTTGAATCTCAGGACTTCTCCAACGGCTTCGGGTCTACATCTTCGTTCCATTGGTTTCTTAGCTCGAATCTCTCAGCTAAGTGTTCACAGCTCAAAATCATATGTCTTCTTCGATTTCAATTCTTATGATTGCTCATGTTATTTCTCAATATTGTTCTTTCTATTCGATCTCTTTGCTTCCTCTTTTTCGATCTTCTATTCGATCTCCTTGCTTCCTTCTTCCTATCTTCATTTTCTCGATTTAACACAGAAATATTGCGAGCCTTGTCTTGTGCGAATTTGGCTTGGTTCTTCGATCTAATTCTTTTATTTTCAATGTCTTCTTCGGTCTGATTCTTGCCTTCGATCTTGCCTATTCTTGTTCTTCGATTCTTGCTTCTTCTTGATTCTTCGACTCTCTCAAATTTCTTCTTCGGTCTCAAATTCTTCTTCGGTCTCAAATTCTTCTTCTTCGATCTCTGATTCTTCTTCTTCTTCGGTCTCAATTTCTATTGAATTTTCTTCTATAACAGATTCTTTCTTTTCTATCTCCAATTCTGTGTTCAATATGTTTCTTTCTTGTTGAGCTGAGTTAATTGTTGCACTAAGGTGTATTGTTTGAGCTGAGTTCTCATGTCTGGATGATCTGCTGTGAATATTGGTCTTAGCTGGGTAGTGTGGAAATGAGCTGAGTTATCCTATTTGAGTTGAGTAATTGCATTCTGGTTTCTGTTGATGATTTGATGTCTGTAATATGCTGATGCAATTGGTTTGAGATGAGTTATAATTTTGGTCATTGCTGTTGAATTATGGACTGCCATATCGTGTTGTGTCAAATTGCCCTGGAATGGCTTATGTCTGAGTATGCTGGAGAATATCTATTCAGCTTTGTGCTGTGTTTTGGCCCCATATGCCTTTGCTCTTCGGCTGTGAGGCTGGTGTTTACAGGTAATTGTATCTTGTTGCTGTTGTGAAGTGTGGGTTGTGCTGCCGTGCTTGTGTTTGCTCTGTGGTGATGTATTCTGAGATGAGCTATTGATATGGTGATGCATTCTGGGATGAGCTGCCTTACTTTGTCTGCGTTGTGCTGATATGCTATCAGTTGTGGAATGGAT
Organism: Oemleria cerasiformis; assembly: GCA_037349345.1. Taxonomy (NCBI): domain Eukaryota; kingdom Viridiplantae; phylum Streptophyta; class Magnoliopsida; order Rosales; family Rosaceae; genus Oemleria; species Oemleria cerasiformis. The sequence goes on along the minus strand of JAZGTL010000050.1, from coordinate 1,516,054 downwards.
GATTTTGTGTATGTTGTTGAGTTTGCTACTTCTGTATGCTACTGTGTTTCTGTCTGAGTTGAGCTACTCTACAACTGGTTTGGCAAAGTGTCAAGCCCGTTATGCTGTGGACTTTGCTGTTTGCTGGATCAGTTGTTTACTGCGTTGAGCTGTTGTGTTGTGGTATGGCCTGCAATGGTCCTCCTTCTGATGTCTACTGGGTTTTGTGCCTTCTGCTCTTATTGGCGAGTCCCTGCCTGTTACTAAGAATCCCTCAGATGAAGTGTTTTTTTGGCTCAACATGTAAACAGGGTGAAATAGAGGCAGTTGTGATTGCCACTGGTGTGCACACCTTCTTTGGTAAGGCTGCACATCTGGTGGACAGCACCAATCAAGTTGGTCACTTCCAAAAAGTTCTCACTGCCATTGGGAACTTCTGCATTTGTTCAATTGCTGTGGGGATACTATTTGAGATTATAGTTATGTACCCAATACAGAAGCGCAAGTACAGGGATGGGATTGACACTTTGCTGGTTCTCTTGATTGGTGGAATCCCAATTGCAATGCCAACTGTTTTATCTGTCACCATGGCTATTGGCTCCCACTGGCTTTCTCAACAAGGTGCTATTACCAAAAGAATGACTGCCATTGAGGAAATGGCTGGCATGGATGTCCTTTGCAGTGACAAGACTGGTACTCTGACCCTGAGCAAGCTGTCAGTTGACAGATATCTGATTGAAGTGTTTGCCAAGGGTGTGGAGAAAGGACATGTTATTCTTCTTGCAGCAAGGGCTTCTAGGACTGGAAATCAGGATGCTATTGATGCTGCAATTGTAGGAATATTTTGCTAGTTCGATGCCAACTTCCATCAGAGTCAATGTAGGTCAGCGCAGTCCTTTTGTCTACAGGGTTGAATGGAAGGAAATGCACTTCTCTGATACCAGCTCGTGCCCTGTGCTGGTTTTCACGGTTATCCTAAGCATGTTTGGGGTATCTGGATGGCACTCTTCAGGACTTCTCTTTGTCTCTTCAGCTTCCCATATTGATTAGATTGTGCCTTGTGCTAGTTTTGCTCTTTGTTCTAATTGTAAAGTGTTGCTGTCCCAATCTCACGATGGAGCCTCTCCATATGAGATTGAGGGGGGATGTTAGCAATATTAAGTCATTGTATTAGTGTTAGTATATAAAGTGAATGTGAGAGTCATTCATTGTTAATTGAGATATTTTACATAATGAAGATTACCAAACTTACTCTCATAACTTTCTCTCTTTTTCTTCTCTTGTTTGATCCTTGAATCTTATTCCTTATCACTAACATTCATACCTAAACTCCATTGATACACTAACCTAACTTCAATTGAATAAGGTTCCTTGATTTCTTTCATGGTATCAGAGCTTCAAAGCTCATCGCTTCTGATCCTGTTCTTTCTACTCTAATTTTGTTTTCAATTTCCTAAATTTAGTTAAATTGAAATCGGTTACATGTTTGACCTAAGTTTTCTAATTCATGTTCTGGTTCCGCTACACTTCATTTTCAATCTTGCATTGTTGTCTATCCTGTGACTGCTTCGATTTCACGAACTGAAGATTCTTGCATAGACGAAGGTTTCTACTTCGATCTTGCCTCTGTTCGATCGAAGTTTCTACTGCTTCCATGGCGATGGAGTTCTTTGTGTTCTTCGATTCCAGCGAATCCTGCAATCCTCGAATCATCGACGAGTGTTTCTAGCGATCCTTGAATCCTCGACTCGTTTCCAATTCTTGAATCTTGCTGCTTCGATGTTGGTCAGCTTCTCGGATTTTCAAGATTTCTGCTGCATTCAATCCTTTGAGCTTATCAATTTCTGTGATGACTTCGAATCTTGGCTTACAGATTTCTCAGACATTTTCGTTCAATTGGTACGAGTTTGACCTAGAGTTGGCGTGATTGAAATTGTGCGATTCTTGCTATTTCGATTTGTTGTGCGAGTTTTCTATAGCTCATCTACGAGCTTCGATTCTTGCTTTGTGCATCCAGTCTTCGATTAAGCACTGAAGGATTTGTGCGATTGAAGTTGATTTCTCAGCTCAATCTCGGTTTTCTCTGCTCAACAGCGATTGCTTGCTTCGATCTTGCCTCTGTTCGATCGAAGTTTCTGTGTTTTCCTGCAATCAACTACGACGACTTCATTTTCTCAGCTCAATTGCGGCTACGATTTCCTGCATTCTTCAAGTTCTGTTTCGGTCTCGACTTCTTCTCTAGTTTTGCTCTTCCTCTTCGTTCGGCTATTCGACTGCGATGGCTTCGTCTTCTCAGATACTTCGACTTCTAAGCGTTCTTCGACCTTGAATCTCAGGACTTCTCCAACGGCTTCGGGTCTACATCTTCGTTCCATTGGTTTCTTAGCTCGAATCTCTCAGCTAAGTGTTCACAGCTCAAAATCATATGTCTTCTTCGATTTCAATTCTTATGATTGCTCATGTTATTTCTCAATATTGTTCTTTCTATTCGATCTCTTTGCTTCCTCTTTTTCGATCTTCTATTCGATCTCCTTGCTTCCTTCTTCCTATCTTCATTTTCTCGATTTAACACAGAAATATTGCGAGCCTTGTCTTGTGCGAATTTGGCTTGGTTCTTCGATCTAATTCTTTTATTTTCAATGTCTTCTTCGGTCTGATTCTTGCCTTCGATCTTGCCTATTCTTGTTCTTCGATTCTTGCTTCTTCTTGATTCTTCGACTCTCTCAAATTTCTTCTACGGTCTCAAATTCTTCTTCGGTCTCAAATTCTTCTTCTTCGATCTCTGATTCTTCTTCTTCTTCGGTCTCAATTTCTATTGAATTTTCTTCTATAACAGATTCTTTCTTTTCTATCTCCAATTCTGCGTTCAATATGTTTCTTTCTTGTTGAGCTGAGTTAATTATTGCACTAAGGTGTATTGTTTGAGCTGAGTTCTCATGTCTGGATGATCTGCTGTGAATATTGGTCTTAGCTGGGTAGTGTGGAAATGAGCTGAGTTATCCTATTTGAGTTGAGTAATTGCATTCTGGTTTCTGCTGATGATTTGATGTCTGTAATATGCTGATGCAATTGGTTTGAGATGAGTTATAATTTTGGTCATTGCTGTTGAATTCTGGACTGCCATATCGTGTTGTGTCAAATTGCCCTGGAATGGCTTATGTCTGAGTATGCTGGAGAATATCTATTCAGCTTTGTGCTGTTTTTTGGCCCCATATGCCTTTGCTCTTCGGCTGTGAGGCTGGTGTTTACAGGTAATTGTATCTTGTTGCTGTTGTGAAGTGTGGGTTGTGCTGCCGTGCTTGTGTTTGCTCTGTGGTGATGTATTCTGAGATGAGCTATTGATATGGTGATGCATTCTGGGATGAGCTGCCTTACTTTGTCTGCGTTGTGCTGATATCCTATCAGTTGTGGAATGGATGATTTTGTGTATGTTGTTGAGTTTGCTACTTCTGTATGCTACTGTGTTTCTGTCTGAGTTGAGCTACTCTACAACTGGTTTGGCAAAGTGTCAAGCCCATTATGCTGTGGACTTTGCTGTTTGCTGGATCAGTTGTTTACTGCGCTGAGCTGTTGTGTTGTGGTATGGCCTGCAATGGTCCTCCTTCTGATGTCTACTGGGTTTTGTGCCTTCTGCTCTTATTGGCGAGTCCCTGCCTGTTACTAAGAATCCCTCAGATGAAGTGTTTTTTTGGCTCAACATGTAAACAGGGTGAAATAGAGGCAGTTGTGATTGCCACTGGTGTGCACACCTTCTTTGGTAAGGCTGCACATCTGGTGGACAGCACCAATCAAGTTGGTCACTTCCAAAAAGTTCTCACTGCCATTGGGAACTTCTGCATTTGTTCAATTGCTGTGGGGATACTATTTGAGATTATAGTTATGTACCCAATACAGAAGCGCAAGTACAGGGATGGGATTGACACTTTGCTGGTTCTCTTGATTGGTGGAATCCCAATTGCAATGCCAACTGTTTTATCTGTCACCATGGCTATTGGCTCCCACTGGCTTTCTCAACAAGGTGCTATTACCAAAAGAATGACTGCCATTGAGGAAATGGCTGGCATGGATGTCCTTTGCAGTGACAAGACTGGTACTCTGACCCTGAGCAAGCTGTCAGTTGACAGATATCTGATTGAAGTGTTTGCCAAGGGTGTGGAGAAAGGACATGTTATTCTTCTTGCAGCAAGGGCTTCTAGGACTGGAAATCAGGATGCTATTGATGCTGCAATTGTAGGAATATTTTGCTAGTTCGATGCCAACTTCCATCAGAGTCAATGTAGGTCAGCGCAGTCCTTTTGTCTACAGGGTTGAATGGAAGGAAATGCACTTCTCTGATACCAGCTCGTGCCTTGTGCTGGTTTTCACGGTTATCCTAAGCATGTTTGGGGTATCTGGATGGCACTCTTCAGGACTTCTCTTTGTCTCTTCAGCTCCCCATATTGATTAGATTGTGCCTTGTGCTAGTTTTGCTCTTTGTTCTAATTGTAAAGTGTTGCTGTCCCAATCTCACGATGGAGCCTCTCCATATGAGATTGAGGGGGGATGTTAGCAATATTAAGTCATTGTATTAGTGTTAGTATATAAAGTGAATGTGAGAGTCATTCATTGTTAATTGAGATATTTTACATAATGAAGATTACCAAACTTACTCTCATAACTTTCTCTCTTTTTCTTCTCTTGTTTGATCCTTGAATCTTATTCCTTATCACTAACATTCATACCTAAACTCCATTGATACACTAACCTAACTTCAATTGAATAAGGTTCCTTGATTTCTTTCACCTTCAAAGTTATACATTTGAGCCGGAGAATAAGAAAAGATTCTTGAAGTGGTTGAAGATTGTGAAATTTTCAAATGGGTACGCTAACAACATCTCTAGAAACGTTAGCATTGATGGTGGCTCCCTATCTGGTTTGAAGAGTCACGACTATCATGTTTCGCTACAATGGCTCCTTCCGATTTTCGCGTATCGCCTTTCTACGAACACATGAGTTCAAGACGTACGCGATAGTCCAAGAAAAATTCCCAAAAGTATCCCCAAACTAAAAGTGATTCCCGAACCCCTCCTAAACCCGAGGGTAAATCATCCTAGTCCAAAAATAATTTAGGAAAATTTAATAATTCCACATATGGGTCGTTACATGGCATAACCTTAATAAAACATTAACGATTAATTTAGCATATTCATCCTCATTAACAAGTAAAAAGTAATGAATTTACGAATTTTATTTTTCGAAAATACAAAAAAATTTGAAATAAACTTTTTTGTTTTTTTTTAAGTTTTTATTTATTATTATTATTTTTTTCAAAAATTCTCATTCCCAAAAAGTTTTCTAATTTTTAAATGAAAGGTCACACCCCCAAATCTAAAATGAACATTGTCCTCATTGTCAGGACCCGTCCCGAATTTCCCCTCGAAACCCGGGAAGAACCCTGATCCCGTCTGACAACCTAAGAAAAGGTTCCCAAAATACCCTTCAATCCATACAAATTATAATAACCATAATAAATACTTCCTCTTGTCAGACAAGGGACTTAAGCACTCAATAATTCCCGTAATTAACGACAAATCAAATGCAACATAATATCAGAGCGTCTAAGTAGGATCGAGAATAAAATTTAGATATCCTACTCAAATATACAACACAGCGCAGTCGGAATCCTAATGCCTCAGCCTCGAGATCAATGTTCGCGTCAACTCTACTCAACTGCCTGAAGGGGGATTTAAACACAAAAGTTGTGAGTGGACAAAAATAATCATTTATAAATTCCTTTTCGAAGAATTACCTTTCTTCCCCTCCATTTATAAAATCATGCATGCATAACATAAAACAATTTATCATATAAAAGCATCATATGTAAATCATCCAAAATTCACATTTATCTTTAAAACCATTTAATTGGACTCACATAAAATCTGTATAATGAAAATACCTCGTGATCCACAATTTGGTTTGAAAACTCTCTTCAAATGAGTTTAAAATCATTTAATTCAATCTGGACACAAATTATCTCAAATTCAAATCATTTGGTTCCATTTGGCAAATATCTCAAAATCAAGAATTCACTGTTCCCGACATATTCATAACACATCAGGGTATCCCTTGAGATGTGTTCAAATCTGTACAACTCTGTGTACCATATGTACTGTCTGTAATATCTGTACTATGCATAGACAGTTTCGCGACCCGGCGGAGACATACTCCTCAACACCTAAGGTCCGAACCCTCAACAACTGGTAGAGTCATACTCCTCAACACCAGTCAGAGCATCAACAATCATCGGAACGGGAACCAGTGAATCAAATCCATACTTCGAAATCTTTGTTTCGCGGCCTAAGCCAAATTCTTTGAAACATCATTTTATGGCCAAAATCGGTAAAATCACAATTATGAGTCAAAACCCAAATCACATACTCAAATATGTCACCACGTCAAAACGATATCAAAATCGAGTACAAAATCAGGCCATTTCTCAAAACATACTTTCACTGAAATATTGTAAAATATGTGTCCAGTATCATTTCTAAAATCCAGAAATTCATTGCACCCAAACACAACAGTATTTAAATCAAAGATACATTTATGCATGCATTACAATTTATAAATCAAAGTCCACTCACAAACCTGTTCAAGCACGCTCAATCCCGAACTGTACGCTCCCCTGAAGTTCCTGGAGCAGTATCGCCTGTCCAAATTAATAATCGGGATTACCAGCCAATCATAATAATCTTAAATATAAACCCCATAAATCCCGGGAGTCTAACGATGCTGTCCTAGAAAACGCAGCAACCTTAAAACGTCCGAAACAACCCTTAGACGACATCCGATCGACTCGAAACCTGCGCCAACAGGTCCGAAACGTCAAAAACTAACTGTCACGCGCCACCGTGACCTCAGACTCGGCCCCACGCGCCGCCACGCGCCGACGGAAGGTCGGAACACGCGCTCACGCGCCGCCACGCGCCCTCACGCGCCGGTCACGCGCCTGCTACAGTACCCACGCGCCTGGACCGGTCCAACCCGGTCCAACTCGGCCCGACCCGGTCCAACTCGGCCTGACCGGTTCACTCAACCCGACCGGTTCAACTCGACCCGACCGGTTCAACTGACCCGACCGGTTCACTCGACCGGACCGGTTCAACTCAACCTGACCGGTCACCGGCGACTCGCCGGAGAAGATGACCGGCTGCCGTCACCGTCGCCGGAGGTTGGCCGGAGAAGATGACCGGACCACCACCTCCGCCGCCGTCTGGTTTCGCCGGAATCCTCCATTCCCGGCCGAAACTCCAAGCTTTCCAACTTCTTCAAAACTCAACCATTTTTCATGAATTTTACGTCTAAATCTATCTACTCAAACCCAGGAATCCAAATATGAGCTTAAAACATCAAACACATACCTGTGCTAGCCGGAAAATCGATCGGAAAGTCCGAAACTTCCTATTCTCGGTTCGGCTTCCTCCGTGGTCCTCTCCTTCGATGGTTGGTACGGTTGTGATCACGGGAAGGAGTAGAACACGATTAGTGGATCAAAACTGGAAGATGAGGCCTTGAAATCAATGTTGACTTTGTGTTCTCTTCGGGAGTTTTCGCACGGGGTGGGTGGTTTGTGTTTGTTTGTTTTCTTTTGTCACAGAGAGAGAAGAAAGAGATGATAAAGATGAATTGAAGATGGATCAGATTACACTGTTTTGGTAACAAAATATCTCTCCCAAAACCAAATTACCAAAATGCCCTTGCACATTTAGACCCATAACTCTCGTCTACGAACTCCGTTTTCCGCGTGCCGCCTGTCTATGAACTCGTGAGTTCGAGACCTACGCAACGGTATACAAAATACCACCGAAAAGGTTTCGAAACAAAACTTGATTTCCATGCCCTTTAACAAGCAAGGGTAAAATCGTCATTTTACATAATTATTTAATTAAATCCAATAATTGAAATTCCGGGTTGTTACAATCTACCCCCCTTAAGAAATTTCGTCCCCGAAATTCAACTCTACCCTTGGAACAAATAAGGATACTGCGTCCGCATTAGTTCCTCAGTTTCCCACGTGGCTTCCTCCACGTTATGATTCCTCCACAACACTTTAACTAGAGGAATACTCTTTATGCGCAGTACCTTCTCTTTCCAATCCAAAATTTGCACCGGTTGCTCCTCAAAGGTCAAATCATCTTTCAGCTCAAGTGGTTGCTCTTCCAACACATGAGACTCATCAAACAGATATTTCCGGAGCAAAGATACATGGAAAACATTATGAACTCTGGATAGTTCCGATGGTAAAGCAAGACGATATGCCACTGGTCCTATCCTCTCCAGAATCTCATATGGACCAATGTAGCGAGGACTCAGTTTTCCTCGTCTACCAAAACGTACAACCCCCTTCCAAGGAGATAGTTTCAAGAACACCCAGTCACCAACCTCAAACTCAAGGTCTCTAGTTCTGCGGTCTGCATAGCTCTTCTGGCGATCCTGAGCTGTCTTCAACCTTTCTCTGATGATCCTTATCTTTTCCTCAGTCGTATCAACCAACTCTGGTGTTAACAGTTTCCTTTCACCCACTTCGTTCCAGCATAGAGGTGTCCTGCACTGCCTCCCATACAGTGCCTCGAAAGGAGACATCCCAATACTCGACTGATAACTATTATTATAAGCAAATTCCATCAGAGCCAGATGTGAATCCCAGTTTCCTTTAAACTGTAGTACACAAGCTCTCATCATATCCTCCAAAATCTGGATTGTCCTCTCAGACTGACCATCCGTCTGAGGATGAAAAGCTGTACTAAAATGCAATGTAGTGCCAAAAGCCTTCTGCAAACTCCGCCAAAACCTGGAGGTAAATCTAGGATCCCTGTCCGAAACAATGGACTCTGGAGTCCCATGTAGCCGTATGATCTCATCAATGAACAATTTGGCATACTGACTCATCCGAAAATCTTCCCGCACTGGCAAGAAATGTGCAGACTTCGTGAGTCTATCAACAATTACCCATATCCCATCATGTCCTTTCTGTGTTCTTGGAAGTTTATACACAAAATCCATCGTAATGTGATCCCACTTCCATTCCGGAATAGGTAATGGTTGAAGTGCCCCATATGGTTTCTGCCTCTCTGCTTTCACTTGCTGGCACGTCAGGCATCTACTCACAAACTCAGCAATCTCCCTTTTCATCCCAGTCCACCAATAATATTTCCTTAGGGTATGATACATCTTGGTACCTCCTGGATGCATAGCGTAAGCCGAACTATGAGCCTCATCAAGAATTTCCCTCTTTAGCTCCAACTCATTCGGTACGCACAACTGTCCATCCGTAACCAATGCTCCATCATCCCTAACCGCATAGTCCTGCCGGTTTCCATCTTCCAACTCTATCCTGATAATGCACAATGTAGGGTCCTGGAGTTGAGCCTCAATAATCCGATCAATCAGCACAGGCCTCACATGAAAACTAGCCAACAAAGCCCCCTGGCTATCCATGTCCAGTACTATCCCTGCTCTACGGAACTCTACCAGTAATGGTAAGTAGACTGTATGCAAATGGGCTAAAGAACCCATGGATTTCCTGCTTAAAGCATCCGCCACAACATTGGCTTTCCCTGGATGGTACTCTATAGTACAATCATAATCCTTTATTAACTCAAGCCATCTTCTCTGCCTCAGATTTAGGTCTTTTTGGGTGAACAAGTACTTCAAACTCTTATGGTCGGTGAAGATCCGACACGTCTCCCCGTACAAATAATGTCTCCATATTTTCAATGCATGCACCACTGCAGTTAATTCCAAATCATGTGTGGGGTAATTCAACTCATGGGGTTTAAGTTGTCTAGAAGCATAAGCTATCACCTTTCCATGCTGCATCAACACGCAGCCTATACCCCGCAATGATGCATCACTATACACCTCGAATCCACCAGTATCATCAGGAATGGTCAATACTGGAGCAGAAGTCAACCTCCTCTTCAGCTCCTGAAATCCCTGTTCACAATCAGCTCCCTAGTCAAACTTGACTCCTTTCCTCGTCAACCGAGTCAACGGCCCTGCTATCGTAGAAAATCCTTCTACGAACCGTCGATAATATCCTGCCAAACCCAGAAAACTCCTCACCTCTGTCACTGTCCTCGGTTGCTCCCAGTTTGCCACTGCCTCAATCTTTTGGGGATCTACGCTGATACCCTCAGCCGAAATCACATGACCTAAGAATCCAACTTCGGTCAACCAAAACTGGCATTTACTGAATTTGGCAAACAAATGCTTTTTCCTAAGCATATTCAGAACCAACCTTAAGTGCTTCTCATGTGCCTTAGCACTCCTCGAATACACCAAGATGTCATCAATGAACACAATCACAAACCGATCCAAATACTTTTGGAACACCCTGTTCATCAAATCCATAAATGCTGCTGGAGCATTAGTCAACCCGAAAGGCATCACCAGGAACTCATAATGACCATAACGAGTCCTGAAAGCTGTTTTCTCAACATCCCCTTCTCTAATCCTCAACTGGTGGTATCCGGATCGAAGGTCAATTTTCGAAAAATATCTTGCCCCCTTAAGTTGATCAAACAAATCATCTATCCTTGGCAAAGGATACTTATTCCGCACCGTAGCCATGTTTAGCTTCCGGTAGTCGATACACAACCTCAACCCACCATCCTTTTTCCTCACAAATAACACTGGTGCACCCCAAGGTGAAACACTTGGGCGAATAAATCCCATATTCACCAAGTCCTGCAACTGAGTCTTTAACTCTCGCAATTCTGCCGGTGCCATCCTATACGGTGCCTGTGAGATAGGTTGAGTACCTGGCAAAAGCTCGATGGTGAACTCAATCTCCCGGTGAGGTGGCAATCCCGGAAGATCATCTGGAAACACATCAGAGAATTCACTCACCACGGGAATATCCTCCACTCTCATCGGAGTTTCCCGAGAATCAAACACATGAGCCAAGTAACCCTCACAACCTTTCCTCAGCAATTTCTCAGCAGTCAAAGCTGATATCACTCCACAGGGTAGTACCCTACGATCTCCTCTGAATGTAAGTTCCGGTAAACCTGGACTCCGGAAATCCACTCTTTTGTCATAACAATCAATAGAGGCATGGTGCATAGTTAACCAATCCATCCCCAGAATCACATCAAAATCAAAAATATCTAAGGGGATTAAATCTGCCTCTAATGCATGACCTTCCACTAACACTGGACAATTTCGAATCACGAGATTCGCCACTAACATATTCCCAGTAGGAGTACTAATACCCATGTCCCAACCAATCGGAGACAATTCTCTATCAGCAAATAATGTAAAACCCCGAGAAATGAAAGAATGAGTAGCCCCAGGATCTATTAAAACATAAGCATCACGGTTAAAAATAGATAACATACCCGTGACTACATCTGGTGCTGCTCGGGCCTCCTGTTGCGACATAGCAAACACTCGAGCTTGTGTATCCAACGATCGACCACGACCCCACTGTCTGCCTCTGGCCCTGTTGGACCCACGGGGCCTGTTTGTCCAATTGGCCCGGTTGGCCCTACTGGATTGACTCTGACTTCCAGCTGCAAAACCGGGCGTCTGAAATGTCCTCTGCCCCTGTTCAGCAGCACCCCGCCCCCAGGAACTACTAGCCGGATACAAATGTGGGCAAAATCTCTTGATGTGACCACTCTCCCCACAAAAGAAACATCCAGTGCTACCTGAGCTGCCACTCGGTCTTCTGGTTGATTGCACAGAAGCACCACTAGAACGGGCGAATGACTGGGGTGCCTGTCTGACTCCGCCACTGCCTGAACCAGATCCCTCACCCGCAGTAGATCCAGAGCTGTAACTGCCTCTCTTGGACGGTCCCTGGCTAGAGGTTCCAACATCCCAGCGATCCCTGTGTCGCCTGGAACCCCTAAACTGCTGCTGGACTGGCACACCCATGCTCAACTCTACACGAGCTGCAGCGTCAGACGCATCTCTCAATGAAGTATGGGCTGCAGCCGTTACCGCTGACCGAAGTTCGCCCCTCAGCCCATTTTCAAATCTGCGGCGTCTGTCCCTCTCGGTTACCACTAGAGCTGGTGCAAAACGAGCCAACTCTAAAAATCTCTGCTCATATTGAGCCACTGTCAAATCTCCCTGCTGTAGGTGTATGAACTCAGCCTCCCTGGCATCTCGGTACGAGCAAGGATAAAATTGCTCGAGGAACTTCTCCCGAAAGGTCGCCCAGGTAATGGTACTGACTTCCCAACCTGATACCTCTAATGCACTCCACCAATCATAAGCAGAACCACCCAGCAGAAAAGTGGCTAACAACACCCTGTCCCCCTGAGGACATCTCATAACCGAGAACACTCGCTCTAAACGAGTAATCCACTCTCTTGCATCATCTGGGCTAGAGTCGCCCATAAATACTGTAGCCCCTAATCTCTGGGCTCTCTCAATGTCTGAACCTTCAGTAGCAGTCCTACTCTGAAGTACAGAAGTCAACGCATGACCTAATTGTTCCAGTGTCTGCCTCATATCAGGCTCCACTGTAGGTTCAGGTGTGTCCCCCATATTTTCCGACGGTTGACGGAACTCGCGTCTCGGAGGCATTATGCTGAAAAGAACTATAACTCATCAATACCAAAATAATTGTACACGTAGTGTACAGTCTGCAGGAATTTAACCTAGTGCTCTGATACCAATTGTCAGGACCCGTCCCGAATTTCCCCTCGAAACCCGGGAAGAACCCTGATCCCGTCTGACAACCTAAGAAAAGGTTCCCAAAATACCCTTCAATCCATACAAATTATAATAACCATAATAAATACTTCCTCTTGTCAGACAAGGGACTTAAGCACTCAATAATTCCCGTAATTAACGACAAATCAAATGCAACATAATATCAGAGCGTCTAAGTAGGATCGAGAATAAAATTTAGATATCCTACTCAAATATACAACACAGCGCAGTCGGAATCCTAATGCCTCAGCCTCGAGATCAATGTTCGCGTCAACTCTACTCAACTGCCTGAAGGGGGATTTAAACACAAAAGTTGTGAGTGGACAAAAATAATCATTTATAAATTCCTTTTCGAAGAATTACCTTTCTTCCCCTCCATTTATAAAATCATGCATGCATAACATAAAACAATTTATCATATAAAAGCATCATATGTAAATCATCCAAAATTCACATTTATCTTTAAAACCATTTAATTGGACTCACATAAAATCTGTATAATGAAAATACCTCGTGATCCACAATTTGGTTTGAAAACTCTCTTCAAATGAGTTTAAAATCATTTAATTCAATCTGGACACAAATTATCTCAAATTCAAATCATTTGGTTCCATTTGGCAAATATCTCAAAATCAAGAATTCACTGTTCCCGACATATTCATAACACATCAGGGTATCCCTTGAGATGTGTTCAAATCTGTACAACTCTGTGTACCATATGTACTGTCTGTAATATCTGAACTATGCATAGACAGTTTCGCGACCCGGCGGAGACATACTCCTCAACACCTAAGGTCCGAACCCTCAACAACTGGTAGAGTCATACTCCTCAACACCAGTCAGAGCATCAACAATCATCGGAACGGGAACCAGTGAATCAAATCCATACTTCGAAATCTTTGTTTCGCGGCCTAAGCCAAATTCTTTGAAACATCATTTTATGGCCAAAATCGGTAAAATCACAATTATGAGTCAAAACCCAAATCACATACTCAAATATGTCACCACGTCAAAACGATATCAAAATCGAGTACAAAATCAGGCCATTTCTCAAAACATACTTTCACTGAAATATTGTAAAATATGTGTCCAGTATCATTTCTAAAATCCAGAAATTCATTGCACCCAAACACAACAGTATTTAAATCAAAGATACATTTATGCATGCATTACAGTTTATAAATCAAAGTCCACTCACAAACCTGTTCAAGCACGCTCAATCCCGAACTGTACGCTCCCCTGAAGTTCCTGGAGCAGTATCGCCTGTCCAAATTAATAATCGGGATTACCAGCCAATCATAATAATCTTAAATATAAACCCCATAAATCCCGGGAGTCTAACGATGCTGTCCTAGAAAACGCAGCAACCATAAAACGTCCGAAACAACCCTTAGACGACATCCGATCGACTCGAAACCTACGCCAACAGGTCCGAAACGTCAAAAACTAACTGTCACGCGCCACCGTGACCTCAGACTCGGCCCCACGCGCCGCCACGCGCCGACGGAAGGTCGGAACACGCGCTCACGCGCCGCCACGCGCCCTCACGCGCCGGTCACGCGCCTGCTACAGTACCCACGCGCCTGGACCGGTCCAACCCGGTCCAACTCGGCCCGACCCGGTCCAACTCGGCCTGACCGGTTCACTCAACCCGACCGGTTCAACTCGACCCGACCGGTTCAACTGACCCGACCGGTTCACTCGACCGGACCGGTTCAACTCAACCTGACCGGTCACCGGCGACTCGCCGGAGAAGATGACCGGCTGCCGTCACCGTCGCCGGAGGTTGGCCGGAGAAGATGACCGGACCACCACCTCCGCCGCCGTCTGGTTTCGCCGGAATCCTCCATTCCCGGCCGAAACTCCAAGCTTTCCAACTTCTTCAAAACTCAACCATTTTTCATGAATTTTACGTCTAAATCTATCTACTCAAACCCAGGAATCCAAATATGAGCTTAAAACATCAAACACATACCTGTGCTAGCCGGAAAATCGATCGGAAAGTCCGAAACTTCCTATTCTCGGTTCGGCTTCCTCCGTGGTCCTCTCCTTCGATGGTTGGTACGGTTGTGATCACGGGAAGGAGTAGAACACGATTAGTGGATCAAAACTGGAAGATGAGGCCTTGAAATCAATGTTGACTTTGTGTTCTCTTCGGGAGTTTTCGCACGGGGTGGGTGGTTTGTGTTTGTTTGTTTTCTTTTGTCACAGAGAGAGAAGAAAGAGATGATAAAGATGAATTGAAGATGGATCAGATTACACTGTTTTGGTAACAAAATATCTCTCCCAAAACCAAATTACCAAAATGCCCTTGCACATTTAGACCCATAACTCTCGTCTACGAACTCCGTTTTCCGCGTGCCGCCTGTCTACGAACTCGTGAGTTCGAGACCTACGCAACGGTATACAAAACACCACCGAAAAGGTTTCGAAACAAAACTTGATTTCCATGCCCTTTAACAAGCAAGGGTAAAATCGTCATTTTACATAATTATTTAATTAAATCCAATAATTGAAATTCCGGGTTGTTACATCATTGTGATAAAGCAAAGATTAAATGAAGAAAGTAAAGTTCAGGCATGGCATCAAACAAAAATACGAAAAAAACAAAAAGGAAAGGAAAGATCGAACCGGGTTGGTTGCCTCCCAATAAGCATGTACCTAAAAAAATATATCAAACTGAGTCAATCAGACAATCTAAGATAAATGGACACCATTAAGGGACAAAGTCCCCAGCAATGGAGTCAAAAACTTATTGGATAAAATACACAACATAAATATGAACCCTATTCTATTTAGATTAACCTTGCAAGTACACAAATCGAATAGGTAGTATAGCAAATAAGCAGGGGTCGAATGTCATGACCCGTCCCGAATTTCCCCTCGAAACCCGGGAAGAACCCTGATCCCATCTGACAACCTAAAGAAAGGTTCCCATAATACCCTTCAATCCTTACAAATTATAATAATAATACATACTTTCACTTGTCAGACAAGGGATTCAAGCACTCAATAATTCCGGTAAATAATGACCAACTAAATACAATATAATATCAGAGCGTCTAAGTAGGATCAAGAGTATAATTTAGAATATCCTACTCAAATATAACTACACAGCGCAGTCGAAAGTACTAATGCCTCTGCCTCGAGATAAGTGTCCGCGTTAACTCAACTGCCTGAAGGGGGTTTAAACACAAAAGTTGTGAGTGGACAAAAATAATCATTTATAAATCGTTTTCCAAGGAAATATTACATTTTCCCCCCTCCATTTATAAAATCATGCATGCATCACATAAAACAGTTTATGATATAAAAACATTATATTTAAATCACCAAATTTCCATTTCTTTTTAAAACCACTTAGTTGGACTCACATAAAATTTGTATAATGAATATACCTCGTGAACCACAGTTTGGTTTGAAAACTCTCTTCAAAGGAGTTTAAAATCATTTAATTCAATATGGACACATAATATCTCAAATCCACTGTTCCCGACATATCCACAACACACCAGGGTATCCCTTGAGATGTGTTAAAATCTGTACGACGCGTAGACAGCTTCGCGACCCGGCGGAGCAAGACCCCTCAAGACCAAAGTCCGTACCCTCAACAACCAGTGGAGCAAAACCCCTCAACACCAGTAAGAGCAACTGTAACCATCGGGACAGAAAACCAGTGAACCAAATCCGTGTTTTGAAATCTTTGTTTCTTAGCCTAAGCCAAATTCTTTGAAATATCATTTTACGGCCAAAATCGATAAAATCATAATTACGGGTCTCAAACCAAATCACATGCTCAAATAGTTACCACTTCAAAACGATATCAAAATCAAGTACAAAAACCAGGTCATTTCTCAAAACACACGTTCACTGAAATATAGGAAAACATGTATCCAGCATCATTTCTAAATTCCAGAAATTCATTGCACCCATACATAACAATATTTAAATCAAATATACATTTATGCATGCATTATACTTTATAAACCAAAAGTCCACTCACAAACCTGTCCAAGCAAGCTCAATCCCGAATTGTACGCTCCCCTGAAGTTCCTAGAGCAGTATCGCCTGTCCAAATTAATAATCGGGATTACCAACTAATAATAAGAACCTTAAATATAAACCCCCTAAACTCCGGGAGGTCTACCTATGTTGGCCTAGAAAACGCAGCAACTTCAAACGCCCAAAACAACCCCTAAACGAAGTCCGATCGACTCAAAACCTGCGCCAACAGGTCCGAAACGTCAAAAACTAGCTGCCACGCGCCACCGTGACCTCAGACTCGGCCCCACGCGCCGCCACGCGCCGACGGAAGGTCGAAACACCCGCCCACGCGCCGCCACGTGCCCTCACGCGCCGGTCACTTGCCTGCTATAGTACCCACTCGCCTGGACCGGTCGAACCCGACCCAACTCGGCCTGACCCGATCCAACTCGGCCCGACCGGTTCACTCAACCCGACTGGTTCACTCGACCCGATCGGTTACCTCGACCCGACCGGTTACCTCGACCCGACCGGTCACCGGTGACTCGCCGGAGAAGACGACCGGCTGCCGGCGCCGCCATCTTGTTTCTCGCCGGAATCCCCCATTTTCAACCGAAACTTCAAGCTTTATAACTTCCTCAAAACTCGACCATTTTTCAAAAATTTTACCTCTAAATCTATCTACTCGAACCCAGGAATCCAAATATGACCTTATAACATCAAACACGTACCTGTGTAAGCAGAAAAATCGATCGGAAGTTCCGAAACTTCCTACACTTGGTTCGGCTTCCCCCGTGGTCCTCTTCTTCGATGGTTGGTACGGTTGTGATCGTGGGAAGGAGTAGAATACGATTAGTGGAATAGAAATGGAAATCTTGGCCTTGAATCAAACTCGGAATTTGTGGGTTTTTGGGTATGTTTTTCGCACAGTTTCGGGTGGTTTTGGGAGTGTTTGTCAAAGAGAGAAAATGAGGATGAAGATTTGAATTGATGTGGATTAGATTAATCTGATTTGGGTGGTAAAAATATCTTCCCTCTATGGAAAATTACCAAACTACCCTTGCACATCTAGACCCATAACTTTCGTACACGAACTCCGTTTTCTGCGTGGCGCCTGTCTACGAACTCGTGAGTTCGAGACCTACGCAACAGTATCCAAAACACCACCAAAAATGTCTCGAAACAAAATTTGACTTTCACGCCCCTTAACAAGCAAGGGTAAAATCGTCATTTTACATAAACAATTTACGTAAATCCAATAATTGAAATTCTGGGTTGTTACAATCCACCCCCCTTAAGAAATTTCGAACTCGAAATTCAACTCTACCCTTGGAACAAATGAGGATACTGCGCCCGCAGTAAAGTCGCAGTTTCCCACGTGGCCTCCTCCATGTTATGATTCCTCCATAATAATTTAACTAGAGGAATACTCTTTCTGCGCAGCACCTTCTCCTTCCAATCCAAAATTTGCACTTGTTGCTCCTCAAAGGTCAAATCATCCTTCAGCTCAAGTGGCTGCTCTTCCAATACATGAGACTCATCAAACAGATATTTCCGGAGCAAAGATACATGGAAAACATTATGAACTCTGAATAATTCCGATGGTAAAGCAATACGAAATGCCACTGGTCCTATCCTCTCCAAAATCTCATACGGACCAATGTAGCGAGTACTCAGTTTTCCTCGTCTACCAAAACGTACCACTCCCTTCCAAGGAGATAGTTTCAAGAATACCCACTCACCTACCTCAAACTCAAGATCTTTGGTTCGACGGTCTGCATAGCTCTTCTGGCGATCCTGAGCTGTCTTCAACCTTTCTCTGATGATCCTTGTTGGTAAAATTAAAGAGCAAGAAATATGCAATTCAATTCTAACAGTTATAAAATCCTTGCAAGCGCACAAATCGATAAGAATAGTATAGTTGCACAGCAAGAGTCGATACCTCGAGGACTTGTATCAACATTAACTTAGTGAAAACACACACACACACATTCCTATTAACAAGTTATGAAGTGAGAACTGAAATTTAAAGACAAGTAAAATAAAATGCAGAAAATAACAATGCAAGAATTAATGGTTAATTGATTATTAACTAAGGCGAATTAAGGCTTACTATCCACTCTAGCCAATTATAGTTACTCATCAGATTTCCTTGACCTAATTACTATGCCTTTTCTGAATTAGGTGCCCGTGCCTAGGACCCGGCGTTGGTTCACTAGACACATCTTATTCCCTCTTACTTAGCATGTTCTAAACAGGGCATATGCCTAGAACGTCTATCACCTACCTTTTAAGATGATGCATGAAGTTTAAAGAGAATTTAATGACACCACATTAGGCTAGCAAAGTGACATGCAATCCTAGGTCGTTATGAGTTAAGATTACAAGTAAGAATACTTTCGATGCTCCAAATCACAAGATGATATGACGGTCACTCAAGCAATTACATCTATAATTATATGCAAACAAGGTAGCTAATCTTATAGGCATAAATTAAGGTCATTAAGCATAGTAATCCAACTTATTCAGCATGCATAGCAATCATAATCAAGAGCCAGAAATCCAATCAACAAGCTAACATGGCTAGGGCTTCAAGCAGCCCTAATACTAACGACTACTCATACATTACTGAAATTGAAACAAATATAATTGAATTCATAAGTAAATTGAAATAATGAAAATAAGGGTATAGAAATATTGTGAAGAACAGGTGCAGCAGAAGACACAGTAGAGCCTTCTTCTCCAAGCTCCACGTCCAACACACTCGACTTCGGGAAGAACCAAGCTTTAACGTAAAACTCTAAAAACTAAAATACTATATGCGGCTAAGGTGTCTCTGTATCTCCCAAAAACGCCTCTAGCTAATTATCTCCCTCCTTTAAAACACTGAACAAAGGCTCCCTTTTATAGACAAAGGGAAAACCTTGTTCTATAAGGATTGGTAAAACCATGTCCTATAAGGATAGGGAAAGTTATTGTACTTTTAATTAATTACAAAGTCCTCAAATCTATTAGAACCAATCAGAACACGGCTGGGAGTGTGAATGCAAGCTGGCAAGTGGGAACGCAAGCTGGCCAAACTTGGATTTTGGACTGTCTTCGTAATCAGGATCTGGGACTGTGCTTTTGAAGCAAATCATGAGTACATTAGAAGCGCATCTTCATTCAGGCTTGGCACAAATGTTGTCAGGCTTAGCGCAGATGGAGAACCTCTGATCCACCGCTGGCGGAACAGGGACCTCGGGCTTAGGCGCACATCTGGGCTCGGATGGGAGTTCTTGGGACATGTCCTCGACCTACCTTGGCGCGACCTTGGCACTTCTAGGACCTGACCTTGATGTCATGAAACACATGTTTGAGACCCAGAGGGCCTGATTCAGTACTTGGCCAGTGTCCCAAAATAGGCGCACTGGCGCACTAAAGACTTCGTTCAGGACCTGATATTAAAATGAGGACATCTCCTTCATCTGGACTCGGATTTGAGTCATTCTTTTTGCGTTCTTTCCATATTTTACCTATCTTTCTAACTTTTCACAAGTCTCACAAGATTGATCATTTTCTACTATTGATGGCACGAAATCATTCAAAAGACATGTAAAAGAGGCATATAAAGACATCAAAATGATGCATAAATAACGACTGATCAAATACCCCCAAACCTATCTTTTGCTAGTCCCTGAGCAAAACAAACGCTAACAAAATGAAAAGACTAGATTTTAGTTAAGATAGAACATTTAAACCCCTAGGTTCACCTAGTAGGAGGAGTTTTGTCTCCTGAGGGTTATAACAGCACGATACCCACAAACGTTTTACTTATACAAAAAAAAGATGCTAGAGATAGTACTTTTAACAAGCTAATAAGAATCAAAGTAAGTAGACATGTGTTGCAGAACTAAAAGGATTGCCATAGCCGTAGAAAGATTTCGCCTCGACTCTAATCCTCACTAGGCAACTCTCAATTCGCACAAGAATCCTAGGCTTACACTCTTTTCAAGCATATGTGATGAGTTTATGTTATGAAATTCAAATTTAATCACATATGAGTAACAATGAAGAATAGCACTTTATGGAAATAAATATCTCATGAAAGGAATTGAACTTTAAGAATATAGATACGTACCTTAATCCTCAGCATGATTGTCCATAAGATCAGTTAGGTCTTCCTTTTTAGGTTGTAATGGGGCTAAGCTTTGGGGTTTAGCAAGGAAGGATGGGATTCAAAGAACCTGAGTTGTGCCAAGGCATGAGAAGTCATGAATTGAACTTGGAATTTCTGAACTGAATCCTTTCTTAAGGCCCACGACATTGTGCTTTCTTGATGACTTATTTTGAGGCTCTTGTGGCTTATTTTGAGGCTCTTGGCTCACTTGGCTCAATTCACTTTGTTTTTCACTTTTTATTTATTTTTTCTTTTCTTCTCAACGTTTCTTCCTTTCTTTATTTTTTTCTGTTCTTTCTTTTGAATTGAATTGCATCAAGATCATGCAATGATTTCCTCAAATTTTCGTGCAGCTTGCAACTTGTAAAGCTTTTCTTTACTTTTGAACTTTGAATTGACGCCAATGTCTTTTGAATTGGGCAGCATCTTCTTTCACCTCTCATTCTCACCAAGAATCTCATTTACAGCAACCTTAGCACAAACTGAGGTTATAGGGCATGGCTGTGATGAATGGCTAAGTATTTCGGTTAGGTTATACTTTGGGTGATGAAAGAAAAGGCTGAGTGTTTGGCTTCAAAATTGGCTTAGGGAGCATGCAATAGAGTAGGATAAAGCCTTTAGAGGTTAAAGCATACATATCCTACATCACTTCTTATGGCAAACCACACATTAAATCAAGAGTATCTAAATGATGTTAGTTCTTTAAAATTCAATGCAAATATGATGTAATGAGATGAACAATTAAGAACAAAAGTGATGAGTGTTTAAGAGTAGAAACAAGTATATCCCTCAGAAAGAATGGCAATTAGGCTCAAAGATCTCACAGGGTAGTCTCCACTAATTTTCTAAGGTTCACTCAAATTCAGTTATTTCGTTCACTTAATCACTTAAAACATGGCATTGTGAAGTGCAAATTATGAACTACTTGACCATGGCATGACTCTTAGTAAAGCAAAGATAGTTAACTTAGCATATACATTCCTATTAACAAGTTATGAAGTGAGAACTGAAATTTAAAGACAAGTAAAATAAAATGCAGAAAATAACAATGCAAGAATTAATGGTTAATTGATTATTAACTAAGGCGAATTAAGGCTTACTATCCACTCTAGCCAATTATAGTTACTCATCAGATTTCCTTGACCTAATTACTATGCCTTTTCTGAATTAGGTGCCCGTGCCTAGGACCCGGCGTTGGTTCACTAGACACATCTTATTCCCTCTTACTTAGCATGTTCTAAACAGGGCATATGCCTAGAACGTCTATCACCTACCTTTTAAGATGATGCATGAAGTTTAAAGAGAATTTAATGACACCACATTAGGCTAGCAAAGTGACATGCAATCCTAGGTCGTTATGAGTTAAGATTACAAGTAAGAATACTTTCGATGCTCCAAATCACAAGATGATATGACGGTCACTCAAGCAATTACATCTATAATTATATGCAAACAAGGTAGCTAATCTTATAGGCATAAATTAAGGTCATTAAGCATAGTAATCCAACTTATTCAGCATGCATAGCAATCATAATCAAGAGCCAGAAATCCAATCAACAAGCTAACATGGCTAGGGCTTCAAGCAGCCCTAATACTAACGACTACTCATACATTACTGAAATTGAAACAAATATAATTGAATTCATAAGTAAATTGAAATAATGAAAATAAGGGTATAGAAATATTGTGAAGAACAGGTGCAGCAGAAGACACAGTAGAGCCTTCTTCTCCAAGCTCCACGTCCAACACACTCGACTTCGGGAAGAACCAAGCTTTAACGTAAAACTCTAAAAAACTAAAATACTATATGCGGCTAAGGTGTCTCTGTATCTCCCAAAAACGCCTCTATCTAATTATCTCCCTCCTTTAAAACACTGAACAAAGGCTCCCTTTTATAGACAAAGGGAAAACCTTGTTCTGTAAGGATTGGTAAAACCATGTCCTATAAGGATAGGGAAAGTTATTGTACTTTTAATTAATTACAAAGTCCTCAAATCTATTAGAACCAATCAGAACACGGCTGGGAGTGTGAATGCAAGCTGGCAAGTGGGAACGCAAGCTGGCCAAACTTGGATTTTGGACTGTCTTCGTAATCAGGATCTGGGACTGTGCTTTTGAAGCAAATCATGAGTACATTAGAAGCGCATCTTCATTCAGGCTTGGCACAAATGTTGTCAGGCTTAGCGCAGATGGAGAACCTCTGATCCACCGCTGGCGGAACAGGGACCTCGGGCTTAGGCGCACATCTGGGCTCGGATGGGAGTTCTTGGGACATGTCCTCGACCTACCTTGGCGCGACCTTGGCACTTCTAGGACCTGACCTTGATGTCATGAAACACATGTTTGAGACCCAGAGGGCCTGATTCAGTACTTGGCCAGTGTCCCAAAATAGGCGCACTGGCGCACTAAAGACTTCGTTCAGGACCTGATATTAAAATGAGGACATCTCCTTCATCTGGACTCGGATTTGAGTCATTCTTTTTGCGTTCTTTCCATATTTTACCTATCTTTCTAACTTTTCACAAGTCTCACAAGATTGATCATTTTCTACTATTGATGGCACGAAATCATTCAAAAGACATGTAAAAGAGGCATATAAAGACATCAAAATGATGCATAAATAACGACTGATCAAATACCCCCAAACCTATCTTTTGCTAGTCCCTGAGCAAAACAAACGCTAACAAAATGAAAAGACTAGATTTTAGTTAAGATAGAACATTTAAACCCCTAGGTTCACCTAGTAGGAGGAGTTTTGTCTCCTGAGGGTTATAACAGCACGATACCCACAAACGTTTTACTTATACAAAAAAAAGATGCTAGAGATAGTACTTTTAACAAGCTAATAAGAATCAAAGTAAGTAGACATGTGTTGCAGAACTAAAAGGATTGCCATAGCCGTAGAAAGATTTCGCCTCGACTCTAATCCTCACTAGGCAACTCTCAATTCGCACAAGAATCCTAGGCTTACACTCTTTTCAAGCATATGTGATGAGTTTATGTTATGAAATTCAAATTTAATCACATATGAGTAACAATGAAGAATAGCACTTTATGGAAATAAATATCTCATGAAAGGAATTGAACTTTAAGAATATAGATACGTACCTTAATCCTCAGCATGATTGTCCATAAGATCAGTTAGGTCTTCCTTTTTAGGTTGTAATGGGGCTAAGCTTTGGGGTTTAGCAAGGAAGGATGGGATTCAAAGAACCTGAGTTGTGCCAAGGCATGAGAAGTCATGAATTGAACTTGGAATTTCTGAACTGAATCCTTTCTTAAGGCCCACGACATTGTGCTTTCTTGATGACTTATTTTGAGGCTCTTGTGGCTTATTTTGAGGCTCTTGGCTCACTTGGCTCAATTCACTTTGTTTTTCACTTTTTATTTATTTTTTCTTTTCTTCTCAACGTTTCTTCCTTTCTTTATTTTTTTCTGTTCTTTCTTTTGAATTGAATTGCATCAAGATCATGCAATGATTTCCTCAAATTTTCGTGCAGCTTGCAACTTGTAAAGCTTTTCTTTACTTTTGAACTTTGAATTGACGCCAATGTCTTTTGAATTGGGCAGCATCTTCTTTCACCTCTCATTCTCACCAAGAATCTCATTTACAGCAACCTTAGCACAAACTGAGGTTATAGGGCATGGCTGTGATGAATGGCTAAGTATTTCGGTTAGGTTATACTTTGGGTGATGAAAGAAAAGGCTGAGTGTTTGGCTTCAAAATTGGCTTAGGGAGCATGCAATAGAGTAGGATAAAGCCTTTAGAGGTTAAAGCATACATATCCTACATCACTTCTTATGGCAAACCACACATTAAATCAAGAGTATCTAAATGATGTTAGTTCTTTAAAATTCAATGCAAATATGATGTAATGAGATGAACAATTAAGAACAAAAGTGATGAGTGTTTAAGAGTAGAAACAAGTATATCCCTCAGAAAGAATGGCAATTAGGCTCAAAGATCTCACAGGGTAGTCTCCACTAATTTTCTAAGGTTCACTCAAATTCAGTTATTTCGTTCACTTAATCACTTAAAACATGGCATTGTGAAGTGCAAATTATGAACTACTTGACCATGGCATGACTCTTAGTAAAGCAAAGATAGTTAACTTAGCATATACATTCCTATTAACAAGTTATGAAGTGAGAACTGAAATTTAAAGACAAGTAAAATAAAATGCAGAAAATAACAATGCAAGAATTAATGGTTAATTGATTATTAACTAAGGCGAATTAAGGCTTACTATCCACTCTAGCCAATTATAGTTACTCATCAGATTTCCTTGACCTAATTACTATGCCTTTTCTGAATTAGGTGCCCGTGCCTAGGACCCGGCGTTGGTTCACTAGACACATCTTATTCCCTCTTACTTAGCATGTTCTAAACAGGGCATATGCCTAGAACGTCTATCACCTACCTTTTAAGATGATGCATGAAGTTTAAAGAGAATTTAATGACACCACATTAGGCTAGCAAAGTGACATGCAATCCTAGGTCGTTATGAGTTAAGATTACAAGTAAGAATACTTTCGATGCTCCAAATCACAAGATGATATGACGGTCACTCAAGCAATTACATCTATAATTATATGCAAACAAGGTAGCTAATCTTATAGGCATAAATTAAGGTCATTAAGCATAGTAATCCAACTTATTCAGCATGCATAGCAATCATAATCAAGAGCCAGAAATCCAATCAACAAGCTAACATGGCTAGGGCTTCAAGCAGCCCTAATACTAACGACTACTCATACATTACTGAAATTGAAACAAATATAATTGAATTCATAAGTAAATTGAAATAATGAAAATAAGGGTATAGAAATATTGTGAAGAACAGGTGCAGCAGAAGACACAGTAGAGCCTTCTTCTCCAAGCTCCACGTCCAACACACTCGACTTCGGGAAGAACCAAGCTTTAACGTAAAACTCTAAAAAACTAAAATACTATATGCGGCTAAGGTGTCTCTGTATCTCCCAAAAACGCCTCTATCTAATTATCTCCCTCCTTTAAAACACTGAACAAAGGCTCCCTTTTATAGACAAAGGGAAAACCTTGTTCTATAAGGATTGGTAAAACCATGTCCTATAAGGATAGGGAAAGTTATTGTACTTTTAATTAATTACAAAGTCCTCAAATCTATTAGAACCAATCAGAACACGGCTGGGAGTGTGAATGCAAGCTGGCAAGTGGGAACGCAAGCTGGCCAAACTTGGATTTTGGACTGTCTTCGTAATCAGGATCTGGGACTGTGCTTTTGAAGCAAATCATGAGTACATTAGAAGCGCATCTTCATTCAGGCTTGGCACAAATGTTGTCAGGCTTAGCGCAGATGGAGAACCTCTGATCCACCGCTGGCGGAACAGGGACCTCGGGCTTAGGCGCACATCTGGGCTCGGATGGGAGTTCTTGGGACATGTCCTCGACCTACCTTGGCGCGACCTTGGCACTTCTAGGACCTGACCTTGATGTCATGAAACACATGTTTGAGACCCAGAGGGCCTGATTCAGTACTTGGCCAGTGTCCCAAAATAGGCGCACTGGCGCACTAAAGACTTCGTTCAGGACCTGATATTAAAATGAGGACATCTCCTTCATCTGGACTCGGATTTGAGTCATTCTTTTTGCGTTCTTTCCATATTTTACCTATCTTTCTAACTTTTCACAAGTCTCACAAGATTGATCATTTTCTACTATTGATGGCACGAAATCATTCAAAAGACATGTAAAAGAGGCATATAAAGACATCAAAATGATGCATAAATAACGACTGATCAAATACCCCCAAACCTATCTTTTGCTAGTCCCTGAGCAAAACAAACGCTAACAAAATGAAAAGACTAGATTTTAGTTAAGATAGAACATTTAAACCCCTAGGTTCACCTAGTAGGAGGAGTTTTGTCTCCTGAGGGTTATAACAGCACGATACCCACAAACGTTTTACTTATACAAAAAAAAGATGCTAGAGATAGTACTTTTAACAAGCTAATAAGAATCAAAGTAAGTAGACATGTGTTGCAGAACTAAAAGGATTGCCATAGCCGTAGAAAGATTTCGCCTCGACTCTAATCCTCACTAGGCAACTCTCAATTCGCACAAGAATCCTAGGCTTACACTCTTTTCAAGCATATGTGATGAGTTTATGTTATGAAATTCAAATTTAATCACATATGAGTAACAATGAAGAATAGCACTTTATGGAAATAAATATCTCATGAAAGGAATTGAACTTTAAGAATATAGATACGTACCTTAATCCTCAGCATGATTGTCCATAAGATCAGTTAGGTCTTCCTTTTTAGGTTGTAATGGGGCTAAGCTTTGGGGTTTAGCAAGGAAGGATGGGATTCAAAGAACCTGAGTTGTGCCAAGGCATGAGAAGTCATGAATTGAACTTGGAATTTCTGAACTGAATCCTTTCTTAAGGCCCACGACATTGTGCTTTCTTGATGACTTATTTTGAGGCTCTTGTGGCTTATTTTGAGGCTCTTGGCTCACTTGGCTCAATTCACTTTGTTTTTCACTTTTTATTTATTTTTTCTTTTCTTCTCAACGTTTCTTCCTTTCTTTATTTTTTTCTGTTCTTTCTTTTGAATTGAATTGCATCAAGATCATGCAATGATTTCCTCAAATTTTCGTGCAGCTTGCAACTTGTAAAGCTTTTCTTTACTTTTGAACTTTGAATTGACGCCAATGTCTTTTGAATTGGGCAGCATCTTCTTTCACCTCTCATTCTCACCAAGAATCTCATTTACAGCAACCTTAGCACAAACTGAGGTTATAGGGCATGGCTGTGATGAATGGCTAAGTATTTCGGTTAGGTTATACTTTGGGTGATGAAAGAAAAGGCTGAGTGTTTGGCTTCAAAATTGGCTTAGGGAGCATGCAATAGAGTAGGATAAAGCCTTTAGAGGTTAAAGCATACATATCCTACATCACTTCTTATGGCAAACCACACATTAAATCAAGAGTATCTAAATGATGTTAGTTCTTTAAAATTCAATGCAAATATGATGTAATGAGATGAACAATTAAGAACAAAAGTGATGAGTGTTTAAGAGTAGAAACAAGTATATCCCTCAGAAAGAATGGCAATTAGGCTCAAAGATCTCACAGGGTAGTCTCCACTAATTTTCTAAGGTTCACTCAAATTCAGTTATTTCGTTCACTTAATCACTTAAAACATGGCATTGTGAAGTGCAAATTATGAACTACTTGACCATGGCATGACTCTTAGTAAAGCAAAGATAGTTAACTTAGCATATACATTCCTATTAACAAGTTATGAAGTGAGAACTGAAATTTAAAGACAAGTAAAATAAAATGCAGAAAATAACAATGCAAGAATTAATGGTTAATTGATTATTAACTAAGGCGAATTAAGGCTTACTATCCACTCTAGCCAATTATAGTTACTCATCAGATTTCCTTGACCTAATTACTATGCCTTTTCTGAATTAGGTGCCCGTGCCTAGGACCCGGCGTTGGTTCACTAGACACATCTTATTCCCTCTTACTTAGCATGTTCTAAACAGGGCATATGCCTAGAACGTCTATCACCTACCTTTTAAGATGATGCATGAAGTTTAAAGAGAATTTAATGACACCACATTAGGCTAGCAAAGTGACATGCAATCCTAGGTCGTTATGAGTTAAGATTACAAGTAAGAATACTTTCGATGCTCCAAATCACAAGATGATATGACGGTCACTCAAGCAATTACATCTATAATTATATGCAAACAAGGTAGCTAATCTTATAGGCATAAATTAAGGTCATTAAGCATAGTAATCCAACTTATTCAGCATGCATAGCAATCATAATCAAGAGCCAGAAATCCAATCAACAAGCTAACATGGCTAGGGCTTCAAGCAGCCCTAATACTAACGACTACTCATACATTACTGAAATTGAAACAAATATAATTGAATTCATAAGTAAATTGAAATAATGAAAATAAGGGTATAGAAATATTGTGAAGAACAGGTGCAGCAGAAGACACAGTAGAGCCTTCTTCTCCAAGCTCCACGTCCAACACACTCGACTTCGGGAAGAACCAAGCTTTAACGTAAAACTCTAAAAACTAAAATACTATATGCGGCTAAGGTGTCTCTGTATCTCCCAAAAACGCCTCTAGCTAATTATCTCCCTCCTTTAAAACACTGAACAAAGGCTCCCTTTTATAGACAAAGGGAAAACCTTGTTCTATAAGGATTGGTAAAACCATGTCCTATAAGGATAGGGAAAGTTATTGTACTTTTAATTAATTACAAAGTCCTCAAATCTATTAGAACCAATCAGAACACGGCTGGGAGTGTGAATGCAAGCTGGCAAGTGGGAACGCAAGCTGGCCAAACTTGGATTTTGGACTGTCTTCGTAATCAGGATCTGGGACTGTGCTTTTGAAGCAAATCATGAGTACATTAGAAGCGCATCTTCATTCAGGCTTGGCACAAATGTTGTCAGGCTTAGCGCAGATGGAGAACCTCTGATCCACCGCTGGCGGAACAGGGACCTCGGGCTTAGGCGCACATCTGGGCTCGGATGGGAGTTCTTGGGACATGTCCTCGACCTACCTTGGCGCGACCTTGGCACTTCTAGGACCTGACCTTGATGTCATGAAACACATGTTTGAGACCCAGAGGGCCTGATTCAGTACTTGGCCAGTGTCCCAAAATAGGCGCACTGGCGCACTAAAGACTTCGTTCAGGACCTGATATTAAAATGAGGACATCTCCTTCATCTGGACTCGGATTTGAGTCATTCTTTTTGCGTTCTTTCCATATTTTACCTATCTTTCTAACTTTTCACAAGTCTCACAAGATTGATCATTTTCTACTATTGATGGCACGAAATCATTCAAAAGACATGTAAAAGAGGCATATAAAGACATCAAAATGATGCATAAATAACGACTGATCAAATACCCCCAAACCTATCTTTTGCTAGTCCCTGAGCAAAACAAACGCTAACAAAATGAAAAGACTAGATTTTAGTTAAGATAGAACATTTAAACCCCTAGGTTCACCTAGTAGGAGGAGTTTTGTCTCCTGAGGGTTATAACAGCACGATACCCACAAACGTTTTACTTATACAAAAAAAAGATGCTAGAGATAGTACTTTTAACAAGCTAATAAGAATCAAAGTAAGTAGACATGTGTTGCAGAACTAAAAGGATTGCCATAGCCGTAGAAAGATTTCGCCTCGACTCTAATCCTCACTAGGCAACTCTCAATTCGCACAAGAATCCTAGGCTTACACTCTTTTCAAGCATATGTGATGAGTTTATGTTATGAAATTCAAATTTAATCACATATGAGTAACAATGAAGAATAGCACTTTATGGAAATAAATATCTCATGAAAGGAATTGAACTTTAAGAACATAGATACGTACCTTAATCCTCAGTATGATTGTCCATAAGATCAGTTAGGTCTTCCTTTTTAGGTTGTAATGGGGCTAAGCTTTGGGGTTTAGCAAGGAAGGATGGGATTCAAAGAACCTGAGTTGTGCCAAGGCATGAGAAGTCATGAATTGAACTTGGAATTTCTGAACTGAATCCTTTCTTAAGGCCCACGACATTGTGCTTTCTTGATGACTTATTTTGAGGCTCTTGTGGCTTATTTTGAGGCTCTTGGCTCACTTGGCTCAATTCACTTTGTTTTTCACTTTTTATTTATTTTTTCTTTTCTTCTCAACGTTTCTTCCTTTCTTTATTTTTTTCTGTTCTTTCTTTTGAATTGAATTGCATCAAGATCATGCAATGATTTCCTCAAATTTTCGTGCAGCTTGCAACTTGTAAAGCTTTTCTTTACTTCTGAACTTTGAATTGACGCCAATGTCTTTTGAATTGGGCAGCATCTTCTTTCACCTCTCATTCTCACCAAGAATCTCATTTACAGCAACCTTAGCACAAACTGAGGTTATAGGGCATGGCTGTGATGAATGGCTAAGTATTTCGGTTAGGTTATACTTTGGGTGATGAAAGAAAAGGCTGAGTGTTTGGCTTCAAAATTGGCTTAGGGAGCATGCAATAGAGTAGGATAAAGCCTTTAGAGGTTAAAGCATACATATCCTACATCACTTCTTATGGCAAACCACACATTAAATCAAGAGTATCTAAATGATGTTAGTTCTTTAAAATTCAATGCAAATATGATGTAATGAGATGAACAATTAAGAACAAAAGTGATGAGTGTTTAAGAGTAGAAACAAGTATATCCCTCAGAAAGAATGGCAATTAGGCTCAAAGATCTCACAGGGTAGTCTCCACTAATTTTCTAAGGTTCACTCAAATTCAGTTATTTCGTTCACTTAATCACTTAAAACATGGCATTGTGAAGTGCAAATTATGAACTACTTGACCATGGCATGACTCTTAGTAAAGCAAAGATAGTTAACTTAGCATATACATTCCTATTAACAAGTTATGAAGTGAGAACTGAAATTTAAAGACAAGTAAAATAAAATGCAGAAAATAACAATGCAAGAATTAATGGTTAATTGATTATTAACTAAGGCGAATTAAGGCTTACTATCCACTCTAGCCAATTATAGTTACTCATCAGATTTCCTTGACCTAATTACTATGCCTTTTCTGAATTAGGTGCCCGTGCCTAGGACCCGGCGTTGGTTCACTAGACACATCTTATTCCCTCTTACTTAGCATGTTCTAAACAGGGCATATGCCTAGAACGTCTATCACCTACCTTTTAAGATGATGCATGAAGTTTAAAGAGAATTTAATGACACCACATTAGGCTAGCAAAGTGACATGCAATCCTAGGTCGTTATGAGTTAAGATTACAAGTAAGAATACTTTCGATGCTCCAAATCACAAGATGATATGACGGTCACTCAAGCAATTACATCTATAATTATATGCAAACAAGGTAGCTAATCTTATAGGCATAAATTAAGGTCATTAAGCATAGTAATCCAACTTATTCAGCATGCATAGCAATCATAATCAAGAGCCAGAAATCCAATCAACAAGCTAACATGGCTAGGGCTTCAAGCAGCCCTAATACTAACGACTACTCATACATTACTGAAATTGAAACAAATATAATTGAATTCATAAGTAAATTGAAATAATGAAAATAAGGGTATAGAAATATTGTGAAGAACAGGTGCAGCAGAAGACACAGTAGAGCCTTCTTCTCCAAGCTCCACGTCCAACACACTCGACTTCGGGAAGAACCAAGCTTTAACGTAAAACTCTAAAAAACTAAAATACTATATGCGGCTAAGGTGTCTCTGTATCTCCCAAAAACGCCTCTATCTAATTATCTCCCTCCTTTAAAACACTGAACAAAGGCTCCCTTTTATAGACAAAGGGAAAACCTTGTTCTATAAGGATTGGTAAAACCATGTCCTATAAGGATAGGGAAAGTTATTGTACTTTTAATTAATTACAAAGTCCTCAAATCTATTAGAACCAATCAGAACACGGCTGGGAGTGTGAATGCAAGCTGGCAAGTGGGAACGCAAGCTGGCCAAACTTGGATTTTGGACTGTCTTCGTAATCAGGATCTGGGACTGTGCTTTTGAAGCAAATCATGAGTACATTAGAAGCGCATCTTCATTCAGGCTTGGCACAAATGTTGTCAGGCTTAGCGCAGATGGAGAACCTCTGATCCACCGCTGGCGGAACAGGGACCTCGGGCTTAGGCGCACATCTGGGCTCGGATGGGAGTTCTTGGGACATGTCCTCGACCTACCTTGGCGCGACCTTGGCACTTCTAGGACCTGACCTTGATGTCATGAAACACATGTTTGAGACCCAGAGGGCCTGATTCAGTACTTGGCCAGTGTCCCAAAATAGGCGCACTGGCGCACTAAAGACTTCGTTCAGGACCTGATATTAAAATGAGGACATCTCCTTCATCTGGACTCGGATTTGAGTCATTCTTTTTGCGTTCTTTCCATATTTTACCTATCTTTCTAACTTTTCACAAGTCTCACAAGATTGATCATTTTCTACTATTGATGGCACGAAATCATTCAAAAGACATGTAAAAGAGGCATATAAAGACATCAAAATGATGCATAAATAACGACTGATCAAATACCCCCAAACCTATCTTTTGCTAGTCCCTGAGCAAAACAAACGCTAACAAAATGAAAAGACTAGATTTTAGTTAAGATAGAACATTTAAACCCCTAGGTTCACCTAGTAGGAGGAGTTTTGTCTCCTGAGGGTTATAACAGCACGATACCCACAAACGTTTTACTTATACAAAAAAAAGATGCTAGAGATAGTACTTTTAACAAGCTAATAAGAATCAAAGTAAGTAGACATGTGTTGCAGAACTAAAAGGATTGCCATAGCCGTAGAAAGATTTCGCCTCGACTCTAATCCTCACTAGGCAACTCTCAATTCGCACAAGAATCCTAGGCTTACACTCTTTTCAAGCATATGTGATGAGTTTATGTTATGAAATTCAAATTTAATCACATATGAGTAACAATGAAGAATAGCACTTTATGGAAATAAATATCTCATGAAAGGAATTGAACTTTAAGAACATAGATACGTACCTTAATCCTCAGCATGATTGTCCATAAGATCAGTTAGGTCTTCCTTTTTAGGTTGTAATGGGGCTAAGCTTTGGGGTTTAGCAAGGAAGGATGGGATTCAAAGAACCTGAGTTGTGCCAAGGCATGAGAAGTCATGAATTGAACTTGGAATTTCTGAACTGAATCCTTTCTTAAGGCCCACGACATTGTGCTTTCTTGATGACTTATTTTGAGGCTCTTGTGGCTTATTTTGAGGCTCTTGGCTCACTTGGCTCAATTCACTTTGTTTTTCACTTTTTATTTATTTTTTCTTTTCTTCTCAACGTTTCTTCCTTTCTTTATTTTTTTCTGTTCTTTCTTTTGAATTGAATTGCATCAAGATCATGCAATGATTTCCTCAAATTTTCGTGCAGCTTGCAACTTGTAAAGCTTTTCTTTACTTTTGAACTTTGAATTGACGCCAATGTCTTTTGAATTGGGCAGCATCTTCTTTCACCTCTCATTCTCACCAAGAATCTCATTTACAGCAACCTTAGCACAAACTGAGGTTATAGGGCATGGCTGTGATGAATGGCTAAGTATTTCGGTTAGGTTATACTTTGGGTGATGAAAGAAAAGGCTGAGTGTTTGGCTTCAAAATTGGCTTAGGGAGCATGCAATAGAGTAGGATAAAGCCTTTAGAGGTTAAAGCATACATATCCTACATCACTTCTTATGGCAAACCACACATTAAATCAAGAGTATCTAAATGATGTTAGTTCTTTAAAATTCAATGCAAATATGATGTAATGAGATGAACAATTAAGAACAAAAGTGATGAGTGTTTAAGAGTAGAAACAAGTATATCCCTCAGAAAGAATGGCAATTAGGCTCAAAGATCTCACAGGGTAGTCTCCACTAATTTTCTAAGGTTCACTCAAATTCAGTTATTTCGTTCACTTAATCACTTAAAACATGGCATTGTGAAGTGCAAATTATGAACTACTTGACCATGGCATGACTCTTAGTAAAGCAAAGATAGTTAACTTAGCATATACATTCCTATTAACAAGTTATGAAGTGAGAACTGAAATTTAAAGACAAGTAAAATAAAATGCAGAAAATAACAATGCAAGAATTAATGGTTAATTGATTATTAACTAAGGCGAATTAAGGCTTACTATCCACTCTAGCCAATTATAGTTACTCATCAGATTTCCTTGACCTAATTACTATGCCTTTTCTGAATTAGGTGCCCGTGCCTAGGACCCGGCGTTGGTTCACTAGACACATCTTATTCCCTCTTACTTAGCATGTTCTAAACAGGGCATATGCCTAGAACGTCTATCACCTACCTTTTAAGATGATGCATGAAGTTTAAAGAGAATTTAATGACACCACATTAGGCTAGCAAAGTGACATGCAATCCTAGGTCGTTATGAGTTAAGATTACAAGTAAGAATACTTTCGATGCTCCAAATCACAAGATGATATGACGGTCACTCAAGCAATTACATCTATAATTATATGCAAACAAGGTAGCTAATCTTATAGGCATAAATTAAGGTCATTAAGCATAGTAATCCAACTTATTCAGCATGCATAGCAATCATAATCAAGAGCCAGAAATCCAATCAACAAGCTAACATGGCTAGGGCTTCAAGCAGCCCTAATACTAACGACTACTCATACATTACTGAAATTGAAACAAATATAATTGAATTCATAAGTAAATTGAAATAATGAAAATAAGGGTATAGAAATATTGTGAAGAACAGGTGCAGCAGAAGACACAGTAGAGCCTTCTTCTCCAAGCTCCACGTCCAACACACTCGACTTCGGGAAGAACCAAGCTTTAACGTAAAACTCTAAAAAACTAAAATACTATATGCGGCTAAGGTGTCTCTGTATCTCCCAAAAACGCCTCTATCTAATTATCTCCCTCCTTTAAAACACTGAACAAAGGCTCCCTTTTATAGACAAAGGGAAAACCTTGTTCTATAAGGATTGGTAAAACCATGTCCTATAAGGATAGGGAAAGTTATTGTACTTTTAATTAATTACAAAGTCCTCAAATCTATTAGAACCAATCAGAACACGGCTGGGAGTGTGAATGCAAGCTGGCAAGTGGGAACGCAAGCTGGCCAAACTTGGATTTTGGACTGTCTTCGTAATCAGGATCTGGGACTGTGCTTTTGAAGCAAATCATGAGTACATTAGAAGCGCATCTTCATTCAGGCTTGGCACAAATGTTGTCAGGCTTAGCGCAGATGGAGAACCTCTGATCCACCGCTGGCGGAACAGGGACCTCGGGCTTAGGCGCACATCTGGGCTCGGATGGGAGTTCTTGGGACATGTCCTCGACCTACCTTGGCGCGACCTTGGCACTTCTAGGACCTGACCTTGATGTCATGAAACACATGTTTGAGACCCAGAGGGCCTGATTCAGTACTTGGCCAGTGTCCCAAAATAGGCGCACTGGCGCACTGGCGCACTAAAGACTTCGTTCAGGACCTGATATTAAAATGAGGACATCTCCTTCATCTGGACTCGGATTTGAGTCATTCTTTTTGCGTTCTTTCCATATTTTACCTATCTTTCTAACTCTGCACAAGTCTCACAAGATTGATCATTTTCTACTATTGATGGCACGAAATCATTCAAAAGACATGTAAGAGAGGCATATAAAGACATCAAAATGATGCATAAATAACGACTGATCAATCCTTATCTTTTCCTCAGTCGTATCCACCAACTCTGGTGTTAACAGTTTCCTTTCACCCACTTCGTTCCAGCATAACGGTATCTTGCACTGCCTCCCATACAGTGCCTCGAAAGGAGACATCCCAATACTCGACTGATAACTATTATTATTTCCGTTTAAACTGCAGTACACAAGCTCTCATCATATCCTCCAAAACCTGGATTGTCCTCTCAGACTGACCATCCGTCTGAGGATGAAAGGCTGTACTAAAATGCAAGGTAGTGCCAAAAGCCTTCTGCAAACTCCGCCAAAACCTGGAGGTAAATCTTGGATCCCTGTCCGAAACAATTGACTCTGGAGTCCCATGTAGCCGTATGATCTCATCAACGAACAATTTGGCATACCGGCTCATCCGAAAATCTTCCCGCACTGGCAAGAAATATGCAGACTTCGTGAGTCTATCAACAATTACCCATATCCCATCATG
Organism: Oemleria cerasiformis; assembly: GCA_037349345.1. NCBI lineage: Eukaryota > Viridiplantae > Streptophyta > Magnoliopsida > Rosales > Rosaceae > Oemleria > Oemleria cerasiformis. The sequence goes on along the minus strand of JAZGTL010000050.1, from coordinate 1,479,527 downwards.
TCCCTTCTGTGTCCTTGGAAGTTTATACACAAAATCCATCGTAATGTGATCCCACTTCCATTCTGGAATAGGTAATGGTTGAAGTGCCTCATATGGTTTCTGTCTCTCTGCTTTCACTTGCTGACATGTCAGGCATCTACTCACAAACTCAGCAATTTCCCTTTTCATCCCAGTCCACCAATAGTATTTCCTTAGGGTATGATACTTCTTGGTACCTACTGGATGCATAGCGTAAGCCGAACTATGATACATCCTGGTACCTACTGGATGCATAGTATTTCCCTTCTCTACCTCAGATTCAGGTCTTTTTGGGTGAACAAGTACTTTAAACTCTTATGGTCGGTGAAGATCCGACACGTCTCCCCGTACAAATAATGTCACCAAATTTTCAGTGCATGCACCACTGCAGCTAACTCCAAATCATGTGTGGGGTAATTCAACTCATGGGGTTTAAGTTGTCTAGAAGCATACGCTATCACCTTCCCATGCTGCATCAACACGCAGCCTATACCCCGCAATGATGCATCACTATACACCTCGAATCCCCCAGTATCATCAGGAAGGGTTAATACTGGAGTAGAAGTCAACCTCCTCTTCAGCTCCTGAAATCCCTATTCACAATCGGCGTCCCAGTCAAACTTGACTCATTTCCTAGTCAATCGAGTCAACGGGCCTGCTATCGTAGAAAATCCTTCTACGAACCGTCGATAATATCCTTCCAAACCCAGAAAGCTCCTCACCTCTGTCACTGTCCTCGGTTGCTCCTAGTTTGCCACTGCCTCAACCTTTTGGGGATCTACACTGATACCCTCAGCCGAAATCACATGACCTAAGAATCCAACTTCTGTCAACCAAAATTGGAATTTACTGAACTTGGCAAAAAAATGCTTTTTCCAAGCATATTCAGCACCAACCTTAAGTACTTCTCATGTGCCTTAGCACTCCTCGAATATACCAAGATGTCATCGATGAACACAATCACAAACCGATCCAAATACTTTTGGAACACCCTGTTCATCAAATCCATAAATGCTGTTGGGGCATTAGTCAACCCGAAGGGCATCACCTGGAACTCATAATGACCATAACGAGTCCTGAAAGCTGTTTTCTGAACATCCCCTTCCCTGATCCTCAATTGATGGTACCCGGATCGAAGGTCAATTTTTGAAAAATATCTTGCCCCCTGAAGTTGATCAAACAAAACATCTATCCTTGGCAGAGGATACTTATTCCGCACCGTAGCCCTGTTTAGCTGCCGGTAGTCGATACACAACCTCAGACCACCATCCACTTTCCTCACAAATAACACTGGTGCACCCTAAGGTGAAACACTTGAGCGAATAAATCCCATATTCACCAAGTCCTGCAACTGAGTCTTCAACTCTCGTAATTCTTCCGGTGTCATTCTGTACGGTGCCTGTGAGATAGGTTGAGTACCTGGTAAAAGCTCTATGGTCAATTCAATCTCCCGGTGAGGTGGCAGTCCCGGAAGATCATCTGGAAACACATAAAAGAACTCACTCACCACTAGAATATCCTCCACTCTCATCGGAGTATTCCGAGAATCAAACACATCAGCCACTGTCATATCTCCCTACTGTAAGTGCAAGAACTCAGCCTCCCTGGCGTCTCGGTACGAGCGAGGGTAAAATTGCTCAAGGAACTTCTCCCGAAAAGTCGCCCAGGTAATTGTACTGACATCCCAGCCTGATAGTCAAATGCGTTCCACTAATGATAAGCGGAACCACCTAGCAGAAAAGTGCCTAACAGCACCCTGTCCCCCTGAGGACATCTCATAACTGAGAACACTAGCTCTAAACGAGTAATCCACTCCGCTGCATCATCTGGGCTAGAGTCACCCATAAATATTGTAGCCCCTAATCTCTGAGCTTTCTCAATGTCCGACCCTTCAGTAGCAGCCCTACTCTGAAGTAAAGAAGTCAAAGTGTGACCCAATTGTTCCAGTGTTTGCCTCATATCAGGCTCCACTGAAGGTTCATGTGTGTCCCCACTGTTTCCAGACTGTTGACGGGACTCGCGTCTCGGAGGCATTACGCTGAAAAGAACTATAACTCATCAATACCAAAATAATTCTACACTAGGTGTACGGTCTACATGAATTTAAACCTAGTGCTCTGATACCAATTGTCAGGACCCGTCCGGAATTTTCCCTCGAAACCCGGGAAGAACCCTGATCCCGTCTGACAACCTGAAGAAAGGTTCCCAAAATACCCTTCAATTCTTACAAATTATAATAGTAATACATACTTTCACTTGTCAGACAAGGGATTCAAGCACTCAATAATTCCCGTAAATAATGACCAACCAAATACAATATAATATCAGAGCGTCTAAGTAGGATCAAGAGTATAATTTAGAATATCCTACTCAAATATAACTACACAGCGCAGCCGAAAGTACTAATGCCTCTGCCTCGAGATAAGTGTCCACATCAACTCAACTGCCGGAAAGGGGTTTAAACACAAAAGTTGTGAGTGGACAAAAATAATCATTTATAAATCGTTTTCCAAGGAAATATTACCTTTTCCCCCCTCCATTTATAAAATCATGTATGCATCACATAAAACAGTTTATGATATAAAAACAATATATGTAAATCACCAAAATTTCCATTTCTCTTTAAAACCACTTAGTTGGACTCACATAAAATTTGTATAATGAATATACCTCGTGAACCACAGTTTGGTTTGAAAACTCTCTTCAAAGGAGTTTAAAATCATTTAATTCAATATGGACACATAATATCTCAAATCCACTGTTCCCGACATATCCACAACACACCAGGGTATCCCTTGAGATGTGTTAAAATCTGTACGACGCGTAGACAGCTTCGCGACCCGGCGGAGCAAGACCCCTCAAGACCAAAGTCCGTACCCTCAACAACCAATGGAGCAAAACCCCTCAACACCAGTAAGAGCAACTGTAACCATCGGGACAGAAAACCAGTGAACCAAATCCGTGTTTTGAAATCTTTGTTTCTTAGCCTAAGCCAAATTCTTTGAAATATCATTTTACGGCCAAAATCGGTAAAATCATAATTACGGGTCTCAACCCAAATCACATGCTCAAATAGTTACCACTTCAAAACGATATCAAAATCAAGTACAAAAACAAGGACATTTCTCAAAACATACTTTCACTGAAATATTGGAAAACATGTGCCCAGCATCATTTCTAAATTTCAGAAATTCATTGCACCCATACATAACAGTATTTAAATCAAATATACATTTATGCATGCATTATAGTTTATAAACCAAACGTCCACTCACAAACCTGTCCAAGCAAGCTCAATCCCGAATTGTACGCTCCCCTGAAGTTCCTAGAGCAGTATCGCCTGTCCAAATTAATAATCGGGATTACCAACTAATAATAAGAACCTTAAATATAAACCCCCTAAACCCCGGGAGGTCTACCTATGCTGGCCTAGAAAATGCAGCAACTTCAAACGCCCAAAACAATCCCTATACGACGTCCGATCGACTCAAAACTTGCGCCAACAGGTCCGAAACGTCAAACACTAGCTGCCACGCGCCACCGTGACCTCAGACTCGGCCCCACGCGCCACCTTGACCTCAGACTCGGCCCCACGCGCCGCCACACGCCGATGGAAGGTCGGAACACGCGCCTCCACACGCCGGTCACGCGCCTGCTACAGTACCCACTCGCCTGGACCAGTCCAACCCGACCCAACTCGGCCTGACCCGATCCAACTCGACCCAACCAGTTCACTCAACCTGACCGGTTCACTCGACCCGACCGGCCCGACCGATTCACTCGACCCGACCGGTCACCTTGACCTGATCGGTCACCGGTGACTCGCCGGAGAAGACGACCGGCTGTCGGCGCCGCCGTCTGGTTTCCTGCCGGAATCCCCCATTTCCGGCCGAAACTTCAAGCTTTATAACTTCCTCAAAACTCAACCATTTTTCACAAATTTTACATCTAAATCTATCTACTTGAACCCAGGAATCCAAATATGACCTTATAACATCAAACACGTACATGTGTAAGCCGAAAAATTGATCGGAACTTCCGAAACTTCCTACACTCGGTTCGGCTTCCCCCATGGTCCTCTCCTTCGATGGTTGGTACGGTTGTGTTCGTGGGAAGGAGTAGAATACGATTAGTGGAATAGAAATGGAAATCTTGGCCTTGAATCAAACTTGGAATTTGTGGGTTTTTGGGTATGTTTTTCGCACGGTTTTGGGTGGTTTTGGGAGTGTTTGTCAAAGAGAGAAAATGAGGATGAAGAAATGAATTGATGTGGATCAGATTAATCTGATTTGGGTGGTAAAAATATCTTCCCTCAATGGCAAATTACCAAACTACCCTTGCACATATAGACCCATAACTTTCGTACACGAACTCCGTTTTCTGCGTGCTGCCTGTCTACGAACTCGTGAGTTCGAGACCTACGCAACAGTATCCAAAAACACCACCAAAAATGTCTCGAAACAAAATTTGACTTTCACGCCCCTTAACAAGCAAGGATAAAATCGTCATTTTACATAAATAATTTACGTAAATCCAATAATTGAAATTCCGGGTTGTTACATTGAATCCCAAAAGGACTTGTCTTAACTATGTTCCACTTTATTACTTAGATTGATTAATTAACTCAGGAACTTAAAAAAACAAAGAGAGAAAATACGATTAAAACACGCAACACGTTGGGGGTTTATAATAAAAATAAAGTAAAACAAATTAGAGAACCTAAAATAATAGGTTAAGGCACTCATTCCACCAGTAACCACAATTAATCAATGCAGATGTCCGACTAAGGCCCATTCCACATATTTTATTCTCTCTTACCTAGCAAGTTCTAAGCTGGATGTGTACCTAGAACATCTATCAACTTTCATTAAGATGATGCATGAAGTACAAAGAGAATTGTTGACACCACACTACCCCTAAAAAAGTGATGTGCAGTCCTAGGCTGTCTTGAGCTGAATTATGAGTAAGATGTAAGCCACTATCCTTGATGCCAAACAATTACAAGAAGATTACTAGTCTAACAAAGATAGAAAATACGATAAAACAAAGATTGCTTAGATTGATTAATTAACTCGGGAACTTAATAAAACAAAGATAGAAAATACGATAAAAACACGCAACACGTTGGGGGTTTAAAATAAAAATAAAATAAAACAAATTAGAGAACCTAAAAGAATAGATTAAGGCACTCAATCCACCAGTGGCCACAATTAATCCATGCAAGTGTCCGACTAAGGCCCATTCCACATATTTTATTCTCTCATACCTAGCAAGTTCTAAGCCGGATGTGTACCTAGAACATCTATCAACTTTTATTAAGATGATGCATGAAGTACAAAGAGAATTGTTGACACCACACTACCCCTAGAAAAGTGATGTACAGTCCTAGGTTGTCTTGAGCTGAATTACGAGTAAGATGTAAGTCACTATCCTTGATGCCAAACAATTACAAGAAGACTACTAGTCTAACAAAGATAGAAAATACGATAAAACAAAGATTACTTAGATTGATTAATTAACTCAGGAAATTTATAAAACAAAGATACAAAATACGATAAAAACACGCAACACGTTGGGGGTTTAAAATAAAAATAAAATAAAACAAATTAGAGAACCTAAAATAATAGGTTAAGGCACTCAATCAACCAGTAACCACAATTAATCCATGCAAATATCCGACAAAGGCCCATTCCACATATTTTATTCTCTCCTACCTAGCAAGTTCTAAGCCGGATGTGTACCTAGAACATCTATCAACTTTTATTAAGATGATGCATGAAGTACAAAGAGAATTGTTGACACCACACTACCCCTAGAAAAGTGATGTGCAGTCCTAGGTTGTCTTGAGCTGAATTACGAGTAAGATGTAAGCCACTATCCTTGATGCCAAACAATTACAAGAAGATTACTAGTCTAACAAGCAATTATTCATCAATAGTCCATGCAAGCAAGTTATCAAACTCATAAACATAAACGTAAGTATAAGCACAGTAATTCAAACTATATCCAACATTCATAGCCATTTAAATCAAGGGCCAAAAGCATATTAGTGAAGAACCATGGCTAGGGCTTCAAGAAGCCCTAACCTAAAAAGGAAAAACAGTAGAATTAAATTTTACATGTCTAAAAAACCCTACTCGAAAAGGTATCGTAGCAGCTTTGCTGGAAAGGGATGCCTCCGCCTCAAAATGTGCCCTCATCGTACTCAACAGCCTGGAGGGCCGTAAACAAGGAAAAGTATGAAAGCATAAACTAATAATAATTTAAAACACAATTTCCGAGGAAAACATACATTTTCCCCTCCATAAGCAAAACCATGCATGCATAATGTAAATCCAGTTTTTAAATTTAAAAATACGGTGAGATCCACGTAAATCCATGTCCATGTAAAAACAACTCGTGGTCCACAATCATGCATTGAAAATTCTCCTCGAAGGAGCTTAAAATCATGAGAAAACCTGGATATTTAAGCATGAAAATATTCCACTATCCTCCAAAGTAATCCCGAGCCGAAGCTCAATATCCAGGGCAGTCCAACCCGGGGACATGCCCTCCTAACCACTGCCAAAAATGCCTCAAGACAGTCACTAGAAATTAAGAGGTCCAACCTGGGGACCTACTCTCTGTATGACCGAAAATACCTCAAGATTAGGTGTCAGAAATACTACGCGCGTAGGGAAGCTCGACGAGCACATGACCAAAAATACATCAAGATCATGTGTCAGAGATGAACACGCATGACCGAAAATACCTCAAGATCATGCGGTCACATGACCAAAAATACCTCAAGATCATGTGCTAGAAATACTTCAACGATCACATGACCAAAAATACCTCAAGATCATGTGTTGGAGAAAACCATAATAACTGAGGATGGTAAACATAGTGGAAACCCTATCGTAAATCCGAAATCCAATTTGAAATCCCTTTTTTCTTGTCTAAGCCAAAATCATAGGAAATCCTGGGCCAAAGCGTAAAATCCAAGAAATCAAAGTCCCCGTGCTAAGCTCAAAATCATAAGCTCGACAACAACCAAAATCCAACAAATCCAAAATCCATAAACCCGGGCCATAGCCCCAAAACATTGAAAACTAGGCTTAAACCGAAATTATAAAATTCAAGCAATTTCAAAATCTATGAAACCGGGTTTAATGCCAAAAGTCATCTAAAAATCGTTATTAAGAATCCATAACAACAATAAGTCATTAGAATAATTATTCCAAATTTCCTAAATTCATAAAAGTTACTCAATCCTTATAGAATAATTATTCTAATTTACTAAAATGCACATTTAATATAAATTTATTTAAGAAAAGAATTTAAGCATGCATTATGTTGAAAAATCAAAATCCACTCACCGAAGGTCTGATTTAACTCAACCTTGAGCTGTACGCACCTCTGTCGTCCCCAAAGTGGTATCCCCTATCAAAAGTAACATTCAGGGATTACTAAACGATAATTGAAAACTTAAAAATAAATTGCAGAATCTCGAAAGTACACGCGCGTTCTAATGCGTACAACCTAACTTTGCACATCTAAAACAGATCCTAAACGAACTCCGATTGACCCAAAACATGCGCCAAAAGATCCGGAACGTCAAAAACATGACAGCACGAGTCGACGGAGCCCGGGCTAGGGCCCCATGAACCCTCACGTGCCGCCCTTGTGTTTTGCCCTTCCTGGTGGTGTGACTGTGTATTTCAGTCGCCCCTAACCTCCCTCGCCAAACACTATTCACTCACCGGCCGGAAAACTCAATAACCGCCCTATTTTCAAATATTGATAACTCACTCATTTCCCAACCAACTTCGATGTTCTAATAACAGAAATCTTTCTACCCAAAGCCAAGGAATCCAAATATTAAGTCAGAACTGAGATCCATTAACTCTGATGGCTAGAAAATGGCCAGAAAGGTGGCAGACTACTGTTCACCGTGGCCTCTCCTTCTCCATACGCTATCTACCTTCGTGGTGGGTATGGTTGAACTTAGAATGAGGCAAGGAATATTATGTTATGATTTGTTTGTCATGGTTTGGCCTAAAACGAAAAATCACAAGGGGAGAGGTATGTGTTTCACGGGTTTGGGACGACAGAGATCGAGAGGAGAGCGAAAGAGAGAATGTGTGAAAATCAGGAAAATCGTGGTTTTAAATATTTGATCACCCAAAATTACCAAACTACCCTTGAAGCTTCTAGACCCATAACTCTCTCATCCGTACTCTGTTTTTCGCGATGGTCTAAGAAAAACTTTCAAAAGTATCCCCAAGCAAAAAATAGCTTTCGAACCCCAAGGGTAAAATCTCCCTTTTCTAAATTAATTTACAAAAATTCACTAATTAAAAATACGGGTTGTTACTACTCACCCTCAAAGAAATTTAGTCCTCGAAATCAGTGACTCGGGCTCCCAAGTGGCTTCCTCCACGTTATGATTCCTCCACAGAACTTCAACCAGGGGGATAGTCTTTTAGCGCAATATTTTTCCTTCCAATCTAGAATTTGCACTGGTGGTTCCTCAAAGCTCAAATCAACTCTTAACTAAATCAGCTGCTCCTCCAGTACATGGGATTCACCAAACAAATGCTTCCGGAGCATGGATATATGGAATACATCGTGAACCTTAAAAAATTCTGGGGGTTGGGCAAGCTTGTAAGCCACTGGGCCTATCCTCTCAATGATCTCATAAGGCCCAATATAGCGAGGGCTCGGCTTTCCTCATCTACCAAAATGCAAAACTCCTTTCCAAGGGGATAATTTCAAGAAAATCTAATCTCCGACCACATACTCGACATCCCTGATTCGCCACTCTACATAGCTTTTCTGGCGATCCTGAGCTGCCTTAAATCCTCCCTTGATATTCTGATCTTTTCATCTGTCATGTCAGCTATCTCTAGTGTTAGTATTCTTCTCTCACCTACCTCATTCCAAGATATAGGTGTCTTGCAGTGTCTCCCATAAAGTGCTTAAAAAGGAGACATCCTATTGCTAGACTAATAACTGTTGTTATGGGAAAATTCTGTCAAAGCCAAGTGTGAATCCCAATTCCCTTTGAATTGCAGTACACAAGCTCTCAGCATATCTTATAGAATATTAATTGTCCTCTAAGACTGACCATCAGTTTGAGGATGAAAAGCTATACTAAAATGTAGTTTAGTTCTGAAGCCTCCCTGTAAACTCTGCCAAAACCTTGAGGTAAATCTAGGATCCCTGTTTGACGCAATTGACTCTGGAGTCCCATGTAACAGGATGATCTCATTCACAAACAATTGGGCGAACTGGTCCATCCTATAAGCTTCCTGTACTGGCAAGAGATGCGTTGACTTGGTAAGCCTATCCACAATCACCCAAACTCCATCATGTCCTTTCCGAGTCTGTGGAAGCTTATACACAAAATCCATAGTAATGTGATCCCACTTCCATTCCGGGATAGGAAGCGGTTGCCGGGCCCCATAAGGTTTCTGCCACTCTGCTTTTACTTGCTGACTAATCAGGAATCTACTCACAAAATCTGCTATTTGCCTTTCCATCCCTGTTCACAGATAATGTTCCTTAAGAGTACGATACATTGTAGTGCCACCTAGGTAAATCGCATGGGCTGAACTGTGAGCTTCCTCAAGAATCTCTCTTTTCAACTCTTAATCATTAGGCACGTACAACTGGCCATCTTTAACCAAGCTCTCATCATCTCAAATGACATAGTCCTGCCTATTCCAAGCTTCTAGCTCCATCCTAACGATACACAATGTCGGATCCTGAAGTTGAGCTACAATAATTCGATCGATCAAAATTGGTCTCACATGAAAACTAGCAAGCAAAGCTCCTTGGTTATCCGTCCTGAGTACAATACCTGCTCTCCGGAGCTCCACTAATAATGGTAGGTAAACCGTGTGCAAATAAGCCGAGGAACCCACTAACTTCCTACTCAAAATATCTGCCACTACGTTGGTTTTCCCTGGGTGATACTCAATAGTAAAATCATAATCTTGTATCAACTCTAACCATCTTCTCTATCTCAAGTTCAAATATTTCTGCGTGAAGAAATACTTCAAACTCTGAGGGTCTGTAAAGATTCAGCATGTTTCTCCATACAAATAATGTCTCCAAATCTTCAGGGCATGCACCAGTACAGCTAATTCTAAGTCATGTGTGGGGTAATTCATCTCATGGGGTTTAAGTTGCTTGGAAGCGTAAGCTATCACCTTTTCATGTTGCATCAGCACACAGCTTATACCCCGTAATGATGCATCACTGTACACCTTAAATCTTCCACTATCATCTGGAAGAGCTAACATTGGAGTAGAAGTCAACCTACTCTTTAGCTCTTGGAAGCTTTGCTCACATTCATCATCCCACTCAAACTTAACTCCCTTCCTATTCAATCAGGTCAACGGGGAAGCTATCGTAGAAAATCCTTCTACGAATCGTCTATAGTATCCTACCCAGCCTAGGAAGCTTCTCACCTCTATAACTGTCTTGGGTTGCTCCCAATTAGCTACTGCCTCTACTTTATGAGGATCCACACTAATACCCTTTGCAGAGATCACGTGACCGAAGAATCCCACACTGGTAAACCAAAATTGACATTTACCGAACTTGGCGTATAATTGCTTTTTCCACTGAGTGTTCAGCACCAACCTCAAGTGTTTTTCGTGTGCTCTAGCACTATTCGAATTCAACAGAATGTCATCGATAAACACAATTACAAATCGATCTAGATATCATCGGAACAACCTGTTCATCAGGTCCATAAATGCCACTGGTGCATTAGTTAAACCAAAGGGCATCACCAGGAACTCATAATGCCCATACTCGAACCGACGACATTTATCAACGTCATGTGCCACTAATGCATAAGCAAATCGAGACAAGTCAAGAAACCTCTGCTCATACTACGCTATTGTCATGTTTCCCTGTCTCAACTATTAGAACTTAACCTCCACAACATCCTGATACAATCTAGGATAGAACTTCTCAAGCAAGCGCTCCCGGAAAGCTTCCCAAGTAAGCACACTACGGACATCCCAGCCCATCATCACCAGAGCGTGCTACCGACGGTACCCAGAGCCATATAGCAGAAAAGTGGCCAGACATACGCTATTGCCTGGAGGGCACATCATGGCTTCAAAAACTCGTTCCAAACAAGTAAACCATCCATCGGTATCTGCTGGGCCCAACTCGCCAGTAAAAACAGTAGCTCCCAACCTCTAGGCCCTCACTATGTTAGAAACCTCAGTAGTGTTTTTAGTCATTATTTATGAATCATTTTGATGTCCTTTAGTACCACTCTTACACGTCTTTGGAATGATTTAGTGCCAACCATAGTAGAAATGATCAATCTTGTGAGACTTGTGAAGATTTGGAAAGATAGGTGAATTATGATAAGAACGCAAAAAGAATGGTTCAATTTGGAGTTATAATGAAGGAGATGTCTCAAGTTAAAGTTTATGCCTTGAAAAGGTCCAAAATTGGGTCCTAGCACATGCCAAGACAAGCCAATAACCAAGCCCTAATCTGAGCTTCTGAGAGGTCCTACCGAGACCCTGCTATGTCTAGACACGAGCCAAGTACATGTCCTTGACATGTCCTAAGACATCCCAGCCGAGACCGAGGACACGCCCAAGACATGTCCTTGTCGTAGGACCTGCACTAACTCTGAATCTCATGCACCAAGCCACGCCACGCCACGCTACACCACGCCACGCCGCCAGTGACAAGTTCCTAGTGCGCCCCAAAAGCGGAGACCCAAATCATGTCTTGGATGCGTCCCTGGTCCCTCAGCGGTGGAGTTTTTTTGTGCCTAATTCATGTCACCGGGAAGGCTAAATTGGGCCATGACTTGGAACACAATGGAACAAAGCGAGACCCCACCCACAATTGGACTTCACAACACCTATCTAATCTAATGCAATCAAGTGTCTAGCTTGGAAATGCCAATAACACGTTCGTGTCCTGTTTTGCTTTAAAAGACTTCCGAGAAGCCCTGATTTGAGCCAAATTGGGTCATCGACTTTTCTACAAGGTTTTTGTAACGACCCGGACCAGAAATTAAATAAATTTTAGAATTTGACGATTTTACCCTCGATTTTTTACGGGTTCATAAGTCACTTTTTGACTGGCAGTGCTTTTACGAATTTTTCTTGGGTCATTGCATAGGTCTCGAACTCATGAGTTCGTAGACAGGCGGCACACAAAAAATGATGACCCGGTGAGATCGTTACGGGTCTAGAAGCTTCAGGGGCTTTTTGGTAATTTTGGCTGGGGGTAGATATTTTAACCCCCAAAATTTCGGGGTCACGGCGGCGCGTGGCTATGGTTTTGAGACGATCCGGATCTGATTTTGATGGTTTCGAGGCCATAGGAGTTTGTTTAGAGCCCCGGTTGGGCAATCCCAGCGGTAACGGTTGACCATGGACCGGGTTTTTGAGCTCGGGAGGTCAAGGTAGTTGGGTCAATATTGTGTCAAGAGTTCCTTGGGGCTAGAGCGTCCATGATTTGGTATTTTATTCGCGCTGTGAACGTTCTAGGGCTCTAAGATTGCTTGGGTATGCAAATTTCTAGGTCTTGGGTTATACCGTGGGATTCTCCGATGATTGGCGTGGAGGGTGCTGTTCTCCGCTACATTGTTGAGGGTTCTCTGATTGGTATTAGAGGGTATGTCTCCGCTAGATCGTGAAGGGGTTCTCCAATGTTGTCATTTGAGGGATCTTTCTCCACCATATCATTGAGGTCTAAGGTAGCTCTAGAGGAGCAGGGATATTGAGTTATCACTCGGGGGCTCAGGACGAGCCGGGATATCGAGTTACCACTCGGGGTGCTCTAGAGGAGCATGGATATCGAGTTCAACTCGAGGCGAATTGGTGAGACTCAATTGAACCAAGACTGGTTCCTTCGTTATCCGAGTTAGTGGGTTAGTGTGGGCGGTGACCCAGAGTGAAGAGTTAGGGATGGTTCACAAGTGGTTGACCAGTTAGTTATCTTGTGATTCCAGTAGATATTTTTAGCAGTGTCTGACCTACTGACATTTGGTGTCAGAGTGTGTTACTTTTTGGACCACCACTATTCCGAGGTCTTGTGTTTGCCTATAAGCTATCATGCGTCTGACAGGTAGGTGTGGTCAGTACGTACAGAGGTTCTATCGGGAACCCTGTAAGGTTTACTAAATTATTTAAGGATAAAGGGTATTCTTGGTATTAAATTTTGAGGAAAATGAGCTGTCAGACGGGATAAGGGTTTTTTACGGATTTCGAGGTGAAATTCGGGAAGGGTTCTTACAAGTGGTATCAGAGCTCTAGGTTAACTTCCTATAGACCGCACACTTGTGTGCAAATTATTTAAGGATTCCTGTTAACAAGATGCCTCCGAGATGTTTACCTCTTTAACGACCTTGAAATGAGGGAGGCGAAGGTCATGTGATGCACGAGCGAGGTAGGTGTCGCTGTTACTGGTTAGTGGACCCTAGTTTTGTAGATGAAAATGCATGCATACACGTGTATTTGAATTAAAATATTTTATGTATTTTACAAATCTTACTGGACACAGGTTTTCAACATTTAAGTGAAAATGTGTTTTGGGAAATGGCCTGGTTTTTGGACTCGGTTTTGATATCGTTTTGATGTGGTAATTATTGAGGCCATGTTTTGGGTTTGACCCGTATTTGTGAATTTTAATGGATTTGGCCATGAGTGATTTTTCAATGACTTTGGCTGAGGCCAAGAAACAAAGATTTCAAAACACGGATTTGGTTTTCACTGGTTTCCTATTCCGATGTTAGATATAGCTTCGACTAGCGTTGAGGAGTTTTGCTCCGCTACTTGTTGAGGCAGTTAGATATAGTTCCGACAACCGTTGAGGAGTTTTGCTCCGCTAGTTGTTGAGGCAGTTAGATATAGCTCCGACTAGTGTTGAGGAGTTTTGCTCTGCTAGTTATTGAGGCAGTTAGATATAGCTCCGACTAGCATTGAGGAGTTTTACTCCGCTGGTTGTTGAGGCAGTTAGATATAGCTCCGACTAGTGTTGAGGAGTTTTGCTCCGCTAGTTGTTGAGGCAATTAGATATAGCTCCGACTAGTGTTGAGGATTTTTGCTTAGCTAGTTATTGAGGCAGTTAGATATAGCTCCGACTAGTGTTGAGGAGTTTTACTCCGCTGGTTGTTGAGGCAGTTAGATGTAGCTCCGACTGGCTTGAGGAGTTTTCCTCCGCTAGTTGTTGAGGCAGTTAGATATAGCTCCAACTAGTGTTGAGGAGTTTTGCTCCGCTAGTTGTTGAGGCAGTTACATATAGCTCCGACTATTGTTGAGGAGTTTTGCTGCTCTAGTTGTTGAGGCAGTTAGATGTTGCTCCGGCTGGCGTTGAGGGGTTTTGCTCCGCTGGTTGTTAAGGATGTTGCTCCGATGCTAGTGTCGAGGGTGTTCTCCGCCGGATCATTGAGCCTGTGTATGCATAGTACAGAGTTTGTAGTACATATTTTAGCACATCTTAAGGGATACCTTGGTGTGTAGTGGATATGTCGGGAACAGTGGATTGGTTATATTATGTGTCCAAATTGATTTACATGATTTGAACTCCTTTGAGGAGGGTTTTCAAAGTAGGGTTGCGGTCCACATAATGTTTTCATTATTTGGATTTCGCGGGTGTCACCGGATGTTTTTACAAAGATGGATTCGTTTTTCCAGTAAGCTTTTGGCTTATCTTTGTGAACTTGTTTGAAAAGAAATGTTGTGTATGCACACATTGTTTTATATATGATAGAGGGTCTTCTCCAGCACATATTCGTCAAGGTTTTCTCTGACTAGCGTAGGAGGGTAGTTCTTCGCCAGATCGTTGATGGGTTTCCCGATGCTGGCGTTGTAAGATAGTACTCCGCTAGATCGTTGAGGCTGATTGCACGTAGTGCACGTACCCCTATCTGACACCTAGCTTCGAGGTATGTTCGGTCGTGTGATGTCATGAAGTAATGTTGGGAGTAGGACCCACAGTGGATTTCTTAGGCTCAAAGACGTGTTTTGAGGTATGTTCCATTTTGAATGGATACTGGTGCCTTAAGGATGTTTCCTGGATGTAGTTCTCGCCTACGGTTTGTTGTCGAGATTGGAATGAAGAAATGTGCAGAGTGCACAGGTTCTTTTGGGAATCGTATATGGGGCCAAGTTCGTGTCGGTGGTGACGCGAGAGGAATTGAAACAAGAGGTTGGTTCTTTGACTTGAGAAAACAAACAAGTCATGGCTCCCACGCAAGCAATCGTTGAACACTTTTATTAATATTGGGATCACTTTAACCAAATGATTCAAGCTTGCCCCCACCACAACATTGACGATAGTTTGTTAATGTTGTACTTCTATGACGGATTGAAGACCAATGATCTGGTCATGGTCGATTCTCAATCATAGGGCATCAACGAAGGCATTGCGGATGAGGCGAAGACGGCCTTTGAGAGCATCGCTCAAAGGGAAAAGAAATTCAGCTACAGAGGCAGTCCCTCTAAGGCTAGTGGTGACATGTACAACGGCGACAAGGGTGAGGCCATTGCTCAACTAACAGCAATGGTGAAGAAGTTTGAAACGAGAAGGCCAAAGGCATTCAAATCTGTGTAGTATGTTCAATTCATGGTCATACTTCACAAGATTGTCCAACGGTGGAAGAAGCTAACTTCGCAGGAAGCTTCAACAATGATGCATGGCCTCGGAATGACCCGTACCCCAATACTTACAATTCGGGATGGAAGAGTCATCCGAACTACCATTGGAGCAAAAACCAAAGTGTACAAAACCCTTTGCCGCCCCCTGGATTTCGAAAACAAGCCACAGCTCCACCAAAGAATCATCAAGCCACAGCTACGCCAATCAAAGCATGATACAAATGCCGCTTCAAAACCAAGCGACATATCAACAAAACGAAACAGCGTATCAACAAAAGACTGATAATAACATCGCCAATTTGGATTGCCAAATAGGGCAGATTGCAAATCTACTGAATCAAAGGGAGTAAGGGAAGTTACCTTTTCAAGTTCTGATCAGCCCGAAGGGACTTCAACATCCATGTGTAAACGCCATCACATTGTGAAGTGGAACACAACTCCGAGGCGCTACATACACTGCTTATGAGGAAAACGTTGAAGTAAATGAACCTGAGGAGGAAGACTTCCCCGTGGCTCCCTCACAGTACCATTATGCCGTGCATCAGCTGATGTCACCAGCTACGTTCCACGATGTGTCCCATGGCATGTCTCTGCCTTACTACCGAGAGCAGTTCAGCAGCCTACTCCACAACTAATGCCCTTCAC
The DNA here is from genome assembly GCA_037349345.1 of Oemleria cerasiformis. NCBI lineage: Eukaryota > Viridiplantae > Streptophyta > Magnoliopsida > Rosales > Rosaceae > Oemleria > Oemleria cerasiformis. The sequence continues at coordinate 1,463,232 of JAZGTL010000050.1, read as the reverse complement.
CATACCGTAGAGCCAGGATAGATTTCACGCTCTACCGCACGCCTTTTCTCCAGCTACACCACCAATGGTCACGCCGCAACCCGAACTTGTGCCACAACCCCAATGTGTTCTGTAAACTGCACCCCTAGTTGTGCCCCAGACTCAACCCTCCACAACAGCACCTGGGCCTTTCCTTGGCGTGGATGCACACCCGGCTGTGCCAGTCACCAATTACAAGTCCACGACTGACCAACAATGCGCCACGGCTAACTCCCAGGTTTCTCCCAATGCCAAGGCCATGGCCTTGACTCCCAAATTGTGATCTCACCATCCAAATCACGCTAACTCTCAATCTCCAACTTCACTCCATAAACAAGCTCAAAAAGAGAATTTGGAGATGGAGGATGACGTAGTTGTGCCATTTCCTCGCCGGTTTAAACAAAAAACCCAAGAAAAGGAGGTGTTCGAGAAAGAGACGGAGCACATGCTGAAAAAGCACGAAATCACATTGTCATTCCAGAAACTCGTCAAGCATATTCCAGTCTTTGCTAAACTTTTCAAGGACTTAGTTTTTGGAAAACATGGAGCTGAGACAAAGTCACTCTCGACATCAATGCAACCACTCGCAATGCTCTACATGGATTGCCACCCAAGGCTGAAGATCCAGGTCTGCCATCACTCCCGTATCATCAAAGGAAAATGGTTTAATCATTATCTTTGTGATACAAGGGCGGCAGTAAGTATCATGCCCTACCATTTCTTTAGATCCTTAAAACTGGGATTGTTGAAACCTACTGAGCTAGGCATTAGATTAGCTAATTCAACTGTAACTAGTCTAATAAGTGTGATTGATTGAGGATGTTAGTGTGCAGATAAGGGATATTTGTGTTGCTGCGGATTTCTATGTTCTGAGGATACCAGGCCAAAGTGAAGATACACCGCTTATATTTTCCCTTTTGACCACCATGGACTGCGACATCAACGTCAAAAGGAGGACAATGGCAATCAATGTTTTAAAGAAGCTGCGAACTTTCAACAGCCATGATATCCTCCCATACTCTGCTGAACCCATTATTGATTTTCCCTTAGGACCAATGGATCAATTGTTGCAGGAAACAATAGCAGGTTCCAGCGCTAAAGAATGTCTTAACAAGGATAACACACGCCCTCTAGAAGAATAGGAGGGTCTCGAAAATGCCAAGTTCAACATGCTCCAACCGGTGTCATCTCCAGCCGAAGAACCATCCACCCCAATTCAGGTCCACCCACCCATGGTCAAAGAACCTCCCCCCTCTAGCAGGCCATCCAAACTCTGGTCCAAACAAGGCCCCATTGGTGACCCCCCTCTCACGGCCAAGGATTTCAATGGCAACCGCAGCCACCAAGGAAAACCACGGTAGTTCCTGAACTTCACCCACCACCAAAGTACCTTGACATTCAACTGGCACCAAACATCTAGCCTACCATCCTCGTCTTGCCCAGACGTTAAATAAAGCGCTCCTAGGAGGCAACTTAACCCTGGTTTATGTTTCTCTCTTACTTTACTGTTTCAACCCTTTATATCTCTCGAACCTTTATTATGTTGTCTTACATATTTCTTATCACATTGAGGACAATGCTCAATTTAGGTTTGGGGGTGAACTTAAAATTTTTCATATAGAAACAACTAGGTTTGGGGGTAGTACACAGCCAGGAAAGTTAACAGTTTAAGTGTTAATTAGCTTAGGTTCAGTGAGTGATAGTATGATAACTTGTTAATAGGAGTTTACAGGCTAAGTTAACAATCTTTGCCTTACTTACAGTAATACCATAGTCAAGTAGTTCATAATCTGCACTTCACAAATGCCATGCTTTAAGTGATTAAGTGAACAAAACAACTGAATTTTAGTGAACCTTATAAAATTAGTGGAGACTACCCTATGAGATCTTTGAGCCTAATTTCCATTCTTTCTGAGGGATATACTTGTTTCTACTCTTCAAAACTCATCGCTTTTGTTCTTAATTGTTGATGTCATTACATCATATTTGCATTGAATTTTAAAGAGCTAACATCATATAGATACTCTTGATTTGATGTGTGGTTTGCCATAAGAAGTGATGTAGGCTATGTATGCTTATCCTCTAAAGGCTTTATCCTGCACTATTTCATGCTCCCTAATCAAACTTTCAAGCCAAACACTTGGCCTTTTCTTTCATCACCCAAAGTATTATCTACCCAAATTACTTAGCCATTCATCAAAGCCATGCCCTATAACCTAAGTTGTGCTAAGGTTGCCCTAAATGAGATTCATGGTGAGAATGAGAAGTGAAAGAAAGTGCTGCCCAATTCCATAGATATTGGCGTCTTTATCAGAAGATAAAAGTTCAAAGTTCAAGGAATGCAAAGCTCTACAAGTGACGAGCTAAATGGAAAGAATGAGGAAATAATTGCATGGTCTTGGTTCGATTCAATTCACAAGAGAAAGAAAAAAAAGCGTTGAAAAGAAAGAACAGAAAGAAAGAGAAAAAAAAGTGATAAACAAAGTAAATTGAGCCAAGTGAGCCAAAGACCTCAAAATAAGCCATCAAGAAGGTACAATGTCGTGGGCCTTAAGCAAGGATTCATATAAGAAATTCTAAGTTCCAGTCTTACTCCTCATGCCTTGGCACAACTCAGGTTCTTTGAATCCTAATCCTTTCTTTCTAAACCCTAAGCTTAGCCCCATTATAACCTAAATAGAAAACCTAACTGATCTTATGGACAATCTTGCTGAGGATTAAGGTACGTATCTACATTCTTAAAGTTCGATTCCTTTCATGAGATCTTAACTTCCATAAAGTGCTATTCTTCATTGATAATAATTTGTGATTAAACTTGAATTCCATAACATAAACTCATCACATATGCTTGAAAAGAGTGAAATCCTAGGATTCTTGTGTGAATTGAGAGTTTCCAAGTGAGGATTAGAGTCGAGGCGAAATTATTCTAAGGCACTAAGATGAAGTTGTTTTTAAACTTGATCACTTGAAATTTTGGCACTTACACTTTGACACATGACACTCATGACTATGGCATCTCTTTTAGTTCTGCAAAGCATGTATACTTACTTTGATTCTTCTTAGCTTGTTAAAAGTACTGCTCTAGCATCTTAGTTGTCAAGGTAAAACTTTTTTAGGGTATCGTGCTACTAAAACCCTCAGGAGACAAAATTCCCCCTACTAGGAAGACCTAGGGGTTTAAATGTCCTATCTTAGCTAAGATCGAGTCTTTTTATTTTAAGTCTATTTTCCTTTGTTTTGCTCAGGGACTAGCAAAAGATAGGTTTGGGGGTATTTGTTCAGTCATTATTTATGAATAATTTGGATGTCCTTTAGTACCACTCTTACATATCTTTTGAATGATTTTGTGCCAACCATAGTACAAAATGATCAATCTTAAGATACTTGTGTAGGTTTAGAAAGACAGGTGAATTCTGAGAAGAACGCAAAATGAATGGCTCAATTCAGAGTTATAACGAAAGAGATGTCCCAAGTTGAATTTCAAGCCTTGAAAAGGACCAAAATCGAGTCCAGGCGCAAGCCAAGATAAGCCAAGAACCAAGCCCTAATATGAGTTCCTGAGAGGTCATATTGAGCCCCAGCTGTGCCAAGACATGAGCCAAGTACATGTCCTTGACATGTCCTAAGACATCCCAGCCGAGACCGAGGACACGCCCAAGACATGTCCATGTCTCAGGACCTGCGCCAACTCTGAATCCCATGAGCCAAGCCACACCACGCTACGCCAGTGACAGGCTAGCACCCCAAAAGCAGAGACATAAATCAAGTCTTGGACGCGTCCCTGGTCCCTCAGTGGTGGAGTTCCTCTGCGCCAATTCATGTCACCGGGAAGGCCAAATTGGCAGATGACCTGGTACATGATGGAACAAAGTGAAACACCACCCACAGTTGGACTTCACAACACCTATCTAAGTTAATACAATCAAGTGTCTATCCTGGAAATTCCAATGACACGTTCGTGTCCTATTTTGCTTTCAAAGAGTTTCGGGAAGCCCAGATTTGATCCCAATTGGGCCATCGAATTTTCTACAAACTTTTGAGAAGGAAAAAGCCTAGAACCATACTAGATACATCATTTGAAAGTGCCTGGGGTGGCTTGTCTCGGTTGGATTGGTCCATGACATGTAAAGTTCTTAAAAGTCCAATTTTGAAGGTTTTGGGGCCCAGAATCTGGCCTAGCTGTGTTTGATGCATTTAGGAGTGATCAGGCCCAGTCCTTGATGTTTAAGCAACGTTTAGAAGATCCTAGAAGCAGCCTTGGCACACAAGAAAGCTCAAAAGTCTTTATCATAAATCATTGCCGCAAAAGACCATTCCTTGTCCAATAAGGAATCCCTTTTTGAGTCAGTTTTCCTGAAAAATGTGGATAGAATCAGTTAGTCATTATTTGAAAAGGTTACCTAAGTAATCTCCTATTGTGTAAAGGTCTTGGTCCCCTATAAATAGGAGCACAAGCCTCACCGGTCAAGGACCCCAACTTTTAGACATAGCCGCAATACTTGTAATTTTTGAGTATTAAAACACCTTTAGTTTTTAGTTTGGAGAAGAGCAGAGTATGGAGACTTAATGATTTTAATTGCTATGAATGCTGAATAAGTTGGATTACTGAGCTTAATGAACTTAATTTATGCTTATAAGATATCACCTTATATGCGGATAACTGTTGATGTAATTGCTTGACGGACCATCATATCATCTTGTGATTTGCAGCATCAAGGGTAGGTGGAGGGACACCTATTCGTAATCTAAACTCATAACGACCTAGGATTGCATATCACTTTTCTAGGGGTAGTGTAGTGTCATTAAATTCTCTTTGTACTTCATGGATCATCTTAAACGGTATATGGTAGATGTTCTAGGTACAGATCATGCTTAGGATATGCCAAGTAAGAAAGAATAACATATATGGAGTTGGCCAACCATCGAGACTTTTGCATGGGCACAATATTCAGAGAGTTTAAAGTAATTGGATCAAGGAAATCTAGTTAACAAGTATAATTAGTTAGAGTGGATAGTAAGCCTTTATTCGCCTTAGTTAATAACTAAATCAATCCTCATCTTTGTTGCATTTTAATTACTTGCACTTTACTTTCATTGTTTTAATTTCAAAGTTCCAAAAGCATAAAAAAAAAACCCCTTGCCGTTGGTCTTTATTTTGTCCTTGTTTTTAGTTTTAGTCTATGTCTTAAATCTTAAGTAACTATTATTAGAGTCTGATTTTGGCGTGTGTGTCTTTTGTTATTTTTGTTGTCTTTTATTTGAGTTAATAAATCTGAACTTAATTGGATTAACTGTTGAGCAAGTCCTCGAGGGATCGACCTTTGCTAGTTATTATATTATCTTAATTGATTTTGAGCACTTGCAAAGATATAACTGTTAAAAATAGAGTTCATATATACTGTGTTCTTTAATTTAACTATCATAGTTCCCCTACTCTGTAAGACCGTGGTCATCGCCCAACCCAATTGATCCAGGGTCTGCCTCAGATCGGGCTCTAACACGGAAACTTGTGCACCCCTAACATTTTCCACCTCTTCTTCGTTTCTAGGCTAATGATGGGGCACGCGTCTCAGAGGCATCTGGCTGAGAAGAAACAAAATTCGTCAGTACCGCAAATAATATGCACAATAAGTGTGCGGTCTGCAGGAATTTAAACCTAGAGCTCTGATACAAAGTTGACAGGACCCTTCCCAATTTCCCCCTCGGAAGCCGCAAAAAGCCTTACTCCTGTCTGACAACCCCTGACGTCTCAAAATAATTCCTGAAATACCCTAAACAGCCCAACAAAGGCATACGAGAATTCTACCAAAACTTTGACAGAATCTCCCCAGTTATATTGTCAAACCGTCTTCCACCTATTAGACGAAGGATTCAAATACAAAACGAACATACAGATAGTCCAAATCAAATCAGAACCAACCAACTCCAAGTCCAGAACAACCAACCATAGAAAAAAATTTACAAACAACCCCAACTGGTTAATTAGAGCAACTAGGGTGTAAAATTAAATTTACAAGTCTAACAAACCCTATTGGAAAGGGATACCTCCACCTCGCAATGTGCCATCATCGTACTCAATGGCCTAGAGGGGATGTAAACAAGGAAAAGTGTGAGTAGATCAAATAATAATCATTTAAAACACAATTTCCGAGGAAAACAGTCCTTTTCCCGTCCATAAGTAAAATTGTTTGATCCAAAAATGGACCTAACGGAAGATAGTCTTGCCAGACGCTGGTATGCCTTATTCTCGTCCGCCGGGAGACCTGTAGGATAACAAGAAGAGTGCTTGACACCGGTAGGGTGCCATCCTAGTAGACTCTGATGCCTAAGTTAGTAGGTGAGTGGGAGATCAGTCATGGACTAGGCAGCAGAAGGGCAAATGAATAGTTATCTTTTGTTGGGAAAGGTGTCCAGTATTTATAGTAGCAATGAATGTGGTGGTTGGAACCCTAATGGTGTGATGCCCAAGCTATCCTCAGTATCTTGACAAGTGTCCTGAGAATCAGGGTGTCTGAGGGAATGGTGGCGTCACACGTGGCATGATGGATTTCCATTGATGCATTTGGTGATGAGTTCTGACCACGGGTGCCGACCAGAGGTGCCAATCGTGGGCGCCTTGTAGGAATTGTAGCGAAAGATGGTAGACCAGGAGAGGTTGATCAGCCGTGCATAGGTCGATCGGTAGGAGTTTATTAGCACTGCTGGGTGTGTTACGTGACGTTTGTTCTTCCTTCTGGTGGTTGGTTGGAAGGGTATAAACATAAGTCCCCTAATTCGTTGACAGAGGTGGATTTTCTAGGTCGAGGACTTATATGTTCCGTGCAGACCGTGTCGACCGACTAGTAGGGGTACACCCTACAGTCCCCCAAGTTCTAGACTGAGGAAGTGAGCGTTTGTCGTAGGAGTTCCCCAAAGGAGTCTCGAATGATGCGACAGATCGGTTGCCTCAGTGGGCTTGCTGATCAGCGCGATCTCTGAGAGGAAACCTCGAATGATGCGACATATCGATCGGCTTTGTGGGTTTTCTTATCAACACGAGATCTGAGATGGAACCTTGAATTCTACGATAGATTGGTCGCCTTTGTGGGCTTACCGATCAACGCGATCACTAAGAGGCAACCTCGAATGATGGGACAGATCGGTCGCCTCTGTGGGCTTGTCGATTAGCGCAATCTTTGAGAGGTAACCTCGAATGATGTGACAGATCAGTTGGCTTTATGGGCTTGCCTATTAGAGCGATCTCCAAGAGGGAACCTCGAATAGTGCGACAGATCAGTCACCTTTGCGGGCTTGCCGATCAGCGCGATCTATAAGAGGGAACCTCGAATGACATGATAGATCAGTCACCTCTGTGGGCTTGCCAATCAGCGCTATCTTGGTGTTTATGTGATTATTTGTCCGATCGTCTGACGCGTGTCATCATCTACCTGGACGGACAGGTGAAGGGTTCAGAGCTTTATTGACCATATAGTCTAGCTTGCAGATCGAGGTTGCTTTTTAGATTGTTACAGGATGTCTATATAGAAGTGGGAGGTTCAGTTGAGTGCACTTTTAAGAAATTTGCAATCAGAGCTCTGAATTCTACCGACCAAAAATGAGTTAGCCGAGCTAAGAAAGTGAATCTACGACCTTCGTCCGTAGCCGAGAGAAGTGTGTCCGACCACAATTCAAGCCGAGTGAAGGTAAAGTTTTGCCTCTTTTGTTTTGCTCTTCCTTTTAGAAATAGGATAGGTTGATTCTTAGCGTAGTTTTCCTTTGATTCTAGATGTCAGAGTCAGAGTCCGCGAACGGATCTGGGGAAAGGTACCATCAAACTTTTGGTGGTGAATCACCTTCTTGCTCGGTAGATGATGTGTCGAGTACGTCGAGTGGTTCATCCTCCACTAGTAGGTCCTCATCGACTAGTAGTGGGTCGAGCAGTGGAAACTCGTCGTTCACTGATAGTATTGGGCAGCTGTTCAAATATGTACGTACTTGTGCTGCCGAGGGAAATATTGAGGAGGCATCATCGTCAAGACCACAGGTGATGACTCTCGACGAGTTTGAGGCTGAAGACATGGAGGCTGACGAGGGTGAAGTTGGAGAAAAAGAGGTTGAGGATATGGGGGCCGATGGGTTAGAATTAGTAACCGAAGAGGTAGAGGATGAGGATTTTGGGGCCGATGACGAAGTGGAAGTAGAAGATGCTGAGCCGATTCAGATGGCTATTCCCCTCAACAATTCTCCTTGGTCGGTAGATCACGAAGTGACTACATTGAACGAGGCCGACCTGGAGTAGTTCAGGGAGCTGTATAATGTGCCGAGTGATATCGTATTCACTCGTCCCCCTCCTTGCGTGAGGTCGAGTGAGCCGCCAGACAGGTCCATCCTCTTCTTCATTGATTCTTTGGAGCATGGCGTCCGTCTGCCACTCCACCCGTGGTTCCAAGGCATATTGGCTCTTGCCCGGATACATTCGGTCGACTAAAAATGAACGGCTCGATCACGCTGATCATCCTATATATGTCCTTCTGACTGTGTAATGAGGGAGAGTCAAACAAGGGCAAGTTTGTTATCATTACAAGTTTAGGAGACAACAGTATGGTCCTGGCTAGTTCTAGATCTTGTGTGTGGGGAAGATGTAGAAGGGTGCCTTCATCACTGATATACCCTCGTCCCAGAAGAACTAGAAGCATCGGTACTGCTGGGTGTCCGACCCTTGGGAAGGGGAGCCGAGCAGGCTGAAGAAGCAGATCACACCTTTTTTCAAGTCAGAAGGTTGTTAGTGCCGACCACTGTGTTAGACTTAGGAGTCTTGTAATTGTTGAATATATTTTTTCTTTGTTGCTCGGCGTAACTTAGTCGGCTGACTTATTTTCACTTGTTTTATAGGTTCATTATAACACGGGTGTTTGACTGCCGAGGAGAAGGATTGTGAAGACGTTCGGTGTCAACTGTCTCATCTCGAGCAAAGCAAGTGTATCCTTCGGCTGCCGGATACCTTAATCGTAGTCGGCCTAATTAGCCCTCATGGTAAGCAACTTTATTCTAGTCGGTAGGGTCAGTTTGTATATATTTTCTATCGACCGTGCCTGACTTCTGTTTTGTTGTAGTTCACGCGAACATTGAAAGAGCTGCGGTGAAGAAAATGTCAAGCAGGCGAAGAGGAGGGGTAAGAAACCTATCGAGCAGACCAGGGGCAGCCTGGGTCAGCAAAGGTAGACCACTTCTAAGTGGCACTGAAAGGTCATCCTACCGTAGAAGAAGTCGAGGCCGCGGGCACTGAAAACTACCGAGGAAGACCATTCCTTGCTGCTCCGGTGACGCAAAAGAATTCGGCGGTCACAACCAGCCTGGATCCGTCTGAGGTCCGAGGATGTTCAACAGAAGAAGACGCAGGAAGAAGTGGTCATAATGGAGAAGGCAAGGGATGTCGTGACGTCCGAGCCTACTCTGCCCCTACCTCCTCGTATAGTGCTCAAGTGCCTTCACCGGCCAATCTTCAACCATGGGTTGAAGTCTTGTTTCATCAATCCTGGTGTTGTGCCTGACGTAGTTTAGATGTCGGTCGTTGATAGTACTTGGCCCCAGGTGTCGGAGTGTATGCACCCTACCATGGTGCCGGCCGTCAACAACTTGATTCTAGGCTCGCAGAAGGAGCTCACAGAGATTGGCGAGATGAGCTCGTCTACCCTCCATGATCGGTACGCCGAGGACATGTCAGTGCATGACCTAAATCCATGTCTGAGGACCATGAACCTTGAATCAAGCCATGCGGGTCCTAAATCCTTGTCTGAGGACCAAGAATCTCAAATGAAGCCATGCAGGTCCAAAATCCATGTCTGCGGACCTGCATATCAAGCTCAAGGTGAGCCAAGGTGAATGCCATGACATGTCACTGACATGTCTCAAAGAGAACCCAGCGGAGCCCAGGTATGTGCCCTAAATTGAGTCCTAGAACTAGCCTCAGACGATCCATGGCGCATCTTCAAAGCTCTTAGCCAAGTTCCAATCATGTCCCCTTACATGCCTCAAGTCCCAGATTCCAGGCGTGTTCCTCAAAAGTGCCAGAGATCAGGCCCAGCGGTGAAATCAAGCTGTGTCCTCGACTGTGAACTATTTAGGGATGTGACATGCCGATTGAGTCAAAATGAGACATGAATTGGAACTCGATGGAGCCAAGTGAGACACCACCCAGAAGTACACATCTGAACACCCATCTAAGGTAATGCAATCAAGTGTCTCGCTTAGAACTACCAATGACATGCTGCACCCTAAAAGACCTCGGTTGTGCCCTAATTAGAGCCAAATTGGGTAGCTGAGCTTTCTACAAGCTTTTGAGCAGGACAAAGCCCATAACTATACTAGATACATCATATGGAAGTGAGATGAGTGGCTTGTCCCAGCTGCATTTTTCAATGACTTGTTGAGTTCTTAACAAGGCCAATAATGAAGCCGTAGAGCCAAGAATGAGGTCCACCTGTGTCAAGAAGATTCAAGAAATGTGCCAGCCATGCTTTGTTGTCCAAGAACGTCTCAGAAGGTTCCAAAATGGTCCTTGGCGCATTAGAATTCCTTCGGTTATTTGGAGATCACTTTCCGCCTAACAAGATTATTGATGATGAAGTTAAGTCCTAAAACTTAGGTTTTTTTCCCTGCCGAGATAGGATAAGTGTTTTAGGTTTTCATTAAGGTTATTTTGGTCTTTGTAGTCTGTTATCATTCCTAGATTTGAGGGGAACCCTACGGACTATTTAAGCTTGGTTTTAACGCAAGTTTAGTATTCCACCTTTTGTTTGCCGCATAGAATTTCATAATCTAAGTTTTGAGCTTTTGTTCGTGGTTTTCCAAGAGGAGTTCAACGCAGAGAGAGATTGGAGATTTCTTGTCGTGGCCTTGGTTCACCATTGATCTCAGTGTTTTCACTTCTTCTGTTTAACCTTTACTTTGTAATCATGAATTATTTTTTTTGTTTATTTCAATACAACGTGTGAGTAGTTTTCTTTAGAATTAGGGCTGCTAGAAGACCTAGCCATGTAGTTCCTTAATATGATTTTGGCCCTTGATTTACATTATTATGAATCTTGAATATGATTTAGATTATTGTGCGTCATGAGCTTAGTTTGTGTTAATGAGTTTGACCTGCTTATTTGCATGATCTATCGATGAATAATTGCTTGTTAGACTGATCATCTTCTTATGATTATTAGCATCAACGGTGTAAGGCTTTAACTATAATTCTAATCTCAATTAATGATAACCTAGTACTGCACATTACTTTTCTAGGGATAGTGTGGTGTCATTAAATTCTCTTCGTACTTTATGCATCATCTTAGATTATTAACCCATCTCTAGGATTGATAGACGTTCTAAAAAGAAGAAACGGCTAGGACACGTTAAGTAAGAGAGAATGAATTGTGTGGAGTGACCTTTACCGGACCTTTACATGGGCACCGTATTCAGATAATTCATAATAATGGGATCTTGGAAATTGTGTTAGAAACTTAATTGGTTAGTCGTGGATAGTTGGCCTTAATTCACTTTAATTTATCAATCACTTTCATTATCTTTAAATTCTTGTTTTTAGTGTTTCTTGCATTTCAAGTCGTTTAATTTCATTCAGAATTTCGACGCATCAACGTACCCCCCTTGTCGTGGTCATTAATTGAGTCTTTCTTGAGTCTTTTAGGTTTCTTGTGTCTGAAGTTAGTGTCTAGGGTTGTGTTGAGTCTTGCATGTTAGTGTGTTCTTTATCAATCTTGATTGTTTCTTTGTTAGAATTCCATATCTACTTAGTGTCACGTGTCTTTTGTTTTGTTTCTTGTTTTCGAGTCTTAGTTACGTTATTCAATCTAATCTAGTGGTTTAACGTTGAACAAGTCCTCGAGGGATCCACTCTTGCTTTGCTCCATACTATCTTTATCGATTTGTGCACTTGCAAGGATTATAACTGTTAGAAATAGAGTTCATATATTTTGTGTTTGTTAGTTTTACCAACATTGGCCGAGGGTGCTCTCGTAACTGTTCGATCGTCTGTCTATTTTTTTGTATATATATGTTTTCTAACCAAAGTATTTGTTGGTCGGCAGTACTTTGGCGAGGTCTTCTCGGTCCTTGAGAAGTCGGCGAAGCAAGCTGAATGGATGGAGAAAGACAAGGGTAAGTTGAAGGAGAGGGCCGACCGTCTGAAGTAGAAAGAGCAGGATGCTGAGAGGGCCCTAAAGAAGACTTTCTATCTCATCCGGGAGAATAAAGAAATCCAGGAACGGGTGGATGCTACCAAGAAGATGACCAGAGTGCTGGACATGGAGAACGAGCAAGAGCGTACCAAGGCCGGCATAGCGGGTGCCTGTGCCCAAGCTGTGGCCGAGTACAAGGGATCAGGATCAGCCGAGTTTGTGGATCATATGGACATCCAGCTTGACCTGGTTAAGGATAAGTTGATGCAGAATGTCCTCTTCTTCAACTAGGGTCTGCCGATCAAGTTCCCTAGTGTCAGGACCCGTCCCGAATTTCCCCTCGAAACCCGGGAAGAACCCTGATCCCGTCTGACAACCTAAGAAAAGGTTCCCAAAATACCCTTTAATCCTTACAAAATATAATAATAATAAATACTTTCACTTGTCAAACAAGGAATTCAAGCACTCAATAATTCCCGTAAATAATGACCAACCAAATACAATATAATATCAAAGCGTCTAAGTAGGATCAAGAGTATAATTTAGATATCCTACTCAAGTATAACTACACAGGGCAACCGAAAGTACTAATGCTTCTGCCTCGAGATAAGTGTCCACGTCAACTCAACTGCCTGAAGGGGGTTTAAACACAAAAGTTGTGAGTAGACAAAAATAATCAGATAAAAATCGTTTTCCAAGGAAATATTAACTTTTTCCCCCTCCATTTATAAAATCATGCATGCATCACATAAAACAGTTTATGATATAAAAACATCATATGTAAATCACCAAAATTTCTATTTCTCTTTAAAACCACTTAGTTGGACTCACATAACATCTGTATAATGAAAATACTTCGTGATCCACAGTTTGGTTTGAAAACTCTCTTCAAAGGAGTTTAAAATTCATTTAATTCAATCTGGACACATAATATATCTCAAATTCATTGTTCCCGACATATCCACAACACACCAGGGTATCCCTTGAGATGTGTTAAAATTTGTACAACAATTCTCTGTACTATGCATAGACAGTCTCGCGACCCGGCGGAGCAAGACCCCTCAACACCAAAGTCCGACCCCTCAACAACCAGCGGAGCAAAACCCCTCAACACCAGTCAGAGCAACGGTAACCATCGGGATAGGAAACCAGTGAACCAAATCTGTATTTGAAATCTTTGTTTCTTGGCCTAAGCCAAATTCTTTGAAATATCATTTTATGGCCAAACTCGGTAAAATCATAATTACGGGTCTAAACCCCAAATCACATACTCAAATAGTTACCACGTGAAAACTATATCAAAATCGAGTACATAAACCAGGCCATTTCTCAAAACACACTTTCACTGAAATATTGAAAAACATGTGTCCAGCATCATTTCTAAAATCCAGAAATTCATTGCACCCATACATAACAGTATTTAAATCAAAGATACATTTATGCATGCATTATAGTTTATAAACCAAAAGTCCACTCACAAACCTGTCCAAGCAAGCTCAATCCCGAATTGTACGCTCCACTGAAGTTCCTGGAGCAGTATCTCCTGTCCAAATTAATAATCGGGATTACCAGCTAATAATAAGAACCTTAAATATAAACGCCCTAAACCCCGAGAGGTCTACCTATGCTGGCCTAGAAAACGCAGCAACTTCAAACGCCCAAAACAACCCTTAAACAACGTCCGATCGACCCAAAACCTGCGCCAACAGGTCCGAAACGTCAAAAACTAATTGTCACGCGCCACCGTGACCTCAGACTCGGCCCCACGCGCTGCAACGCGCTGAAGGAATGTCGAAACACGCACCCACGTGCCGCCACGCGCCCTCACGCGCCGGTCACGCGCCTGCTACAGTACCCCACTCGCCTGGACCGGTCCAACTCGGCCCAACTCGTCCTGACCCGATCCAACTATCCCCGACCGGTTCACTCAACCCGACCGATTCACTCGACCCAACTGGCCCGACCGGTTCACTCGACTCGACCGGTTACCTCGACCCGACCGGTCACCTCAACCAGACCGGTCACGGGTAACTCGCCGGAGAAGATGGACGGATGCCGACACCGCCGTCTGGTTTCCGCCGGAATCCTCCATTTCCGGCCGAAACTTCAAGCTTTTGTAACTTCCTCAAAACTCAACCATTTTTCACAAATTTTATGTTTAAATCTATCTACTCGAACCCAGGAATCCAAATATGACCTCAAAACCACAAACACGTACCTGTGCTAGTTGAAAAATCGATCGAAAGATCTGAAACTTCCTACACTCGGTTCGGCTTCCCCCGTGGTCCTCTCCTTCGATGGTTGGTACGGTTGTGATCGTGGGAAAGAGTAGAATACGATTAGTGGAATAGAAATGGAAGTTTTGGCCTTGAATCAAAAGTTGGAATTTGTGGGTTTTGGGTGAGTTTTCGCACACGGGTTCGATGTGGGTGTTTCACAGAGAGATGAGAGTGAGATGATAATATGAAGAAGATGTAATTGAAGATGTAAAATGATTGGAGTAAAAATATCTTCTCCCAAACCAAAATTACCAAAATGCCCTTGTACATCTAGACCCATAACTTTCGTACACGAACTCCGTTTTCCGCGTGCCGCCTGTCTACGAACTCGTGAGTTCGAGACCTACGCAACGGTATCCAAAACACCACCAACAATGTCTCGAAACAAAATTTGACTTTCACGCCCCTTAATAAGCAAGGGTAAAATCATCTTTTACATAAATAATTTACGTAAATCCAATAATTGAAATTCCGGGTTGTTACAATCTACCCCCCTTAAGAAATTTTGTCCTCGAAATTCAACTCTACCCTTGGAACAAATGAGGATATTGCGCTAGCATTAGTTCCTCGGTTTCCCACGTGGCCTCCTCCACATTATCATTCCTCCATAACACTTTAACTAGAGGAATACTCTTTCTGCGCAGTACCTTCTCCTTCCAATCCAAAATTTGCATTGGTTGCTCCTCAAATGTCAAATCATCCTTCAGCTCAAGTGGCTGCTCTTCCAATACGTGAGACTCATCAAACAGTTATTTCCGGAGCAAAGATACATGGAAAACATTACGAACTCTGGATAATTCCGATGGTAAAGCAAGACGATATGCCAGTGGTCCTATCCTCTCCAAAATCTCATACGGACCAATGTAGCGAGGACTCAGTTTCCCTCGTCTACCAAAACATACCACTCCCTTCCAAGGAGATAGTTTCAAGAACACCCAGTCACCTACCTCAAACTCAAGATCTCTGGTTCGACGGTCTGCATAGCTCTTCTGGCGATCCTGAGCTGTCTTCAACCTTTCTCTGATGATCCTTATCTTTTCCTCAATCGTATCCACCAACTCTGGTGTTAACAGTTTCCTTTCACCCACTTCGTTCCAGCATAACGGTGTCTTGCACTGCCTCCCATACAGTGCCTCGAAAGGAGACATCCCAATACTCGACTGATAACTATTATTATAAGCAAATTCCATCAGAGCCAGCTATGAATCCCAGTTACCTTTAAACTGCAGTACACAAGCTCTCATCATATCCTCCAAAACATGGATTGTCCTCTTAGACTGACCATCCGTCTGAGGATGAAAGGCTGTACTAAAATGTAAGGTAGTGCCAAAAGCCTTCTACAAACTCCGCCAAAACCTGGAGGTAAATCTTGGATCCCTGTCCGAAACAATTGACTCTGGAGTCCCATGTAGCCGTATGATCTCATCAACGAATAATTTGGCATACCGACTCATCCGAAAATCTTCCCGCACTACCAAGAAATGTGCAGACTTCGTGAGTCTATCAACAATTACCCATATCCCATCATGTCCCTTCTGTGTCCTTGGAAGTTTATACACAAAATCCATCGTAATGTGATCCCACTTCCATTCCGGAATAGGTAATGGTTGAAGTGTCCCATATGGTTTCTGCCTCTCTGCTTTCACTTGCTGACATGTCAGGCATCTACTCATAAACTCAGCAATTTCCCTTTTCATCCCAGTCCACCAATAGTGTTTCCTTAGGGTATGATACATCTTGGTACCACCTGGATGCATAGCGTAAGCCGAACTATGAGCCTCATCAAGAATTTCCCTCTTTAGCTCCAGCTCATTCGGTACACACAACCGACCATCCCTAACCAAGGCTCCATCATCCCTAAGTGCATAGTCTTGCCTGTTTCCAGCCTCCAACTCCATCCTGATAATGCACAATGTAGGGTCTTGGAGTTGAGCCGTAATAATCCGATCAATCAGAACAAGCCACACATGGAAACTAGCCAATAAAGCCCCATGGTTATCCATGTCCAGTACTATCCCTGCTCTACGGAACTCTACCAGTAACGGTAGGTAGACTGTATGCAAATGGGCCAAAGAACCCATGGATTTCCTGCTCAAGGCATCGGCAACGACATTGGCTTTCCCTAGATGGTACTCTATAGTTCAATCATAATCCTTTATTAGCTCAAGCCATCTTCTCTGTCTCAGATTCAGGTCCTTTTGGGTGAACAAGTACTTTAAACTCTTATGGTCGGTGAAGATCCGACACGTCTCCCCGTACAAATAATGTCGCCAAATTTTTAGTGCATGCACCACTGCAGCTAACTCCAAATCATATGTGTGCTAATTCAACTCATGGGGTTTAAGTTGTCTAGAAGCATACGCTATCACCTTCCCATGCTACATCAACACGCAGCCTATACCCCGCAATGATGCATCACTATACACCTCGAATCCCCCAGTATCATCAGGAAGGGTTAATACTGGAGCAGAAGTCAACCTCCTCTTCAACTCCTGAAATCCCTCTTCACAATCGGCATCCCAGTCAAAATTGACTCCTTTCCTAGTCAACCGAGTCAACGGGCCTACTATCGTAGAAAATCCTTCTACGAACCGTCGATAATATCCTGCCAAACCCAGAAAGCTCCTCACCTCTGTCACTGTCCTCGGTTGCTCCCAGTTTGCCACTACCTCAACCTTTTGGGGATCTACGCTGATACCCTCAGCCGAAATCACATGACCTAAGAATCCAACTTCTGTCAACCAAAACTGGCATTTACTGAACTTGGCAAACAAATGCTTTTTCCTAAGCATATTCAGCACCAACCTTAAGTGCTTCTCATGTGCCTTAGCACTCCTCGAATACACCAAGATGTCATCGATGAACACAATCACAAACCGATCCAAATACTTTTGGAACACCCTGTTCATCAAATCCATAAATGCTGCTGGGGCATTAGTCAACCCGAAGGGCATCACCAGGAACTCATAATGACCATAACGAGTCCTGAAAGCTGTTTTCTGAACATCCCCTTCCCTGATCCTCAACTGATGGTACCCGGATCGAAGGTCAATTTTCGAAAAATATATTGCCCCCTTAAGTTGATCAAACAAATTATCTATCCTTGGCAAAGGATACTTATTCTGCACCGTAGCCCTGTTTAGCTTCCGATAGTCGATACACAACCTCAGACCACCATCATTTTTCCTCACAAATAACACTAGTGCACCCCAAGGTGAAACACTTGGGCGAATAAATCCCATATTCACCAAGTCCTGCAATTGAGTCTCCAACTCTCGCAATTCTTCCGGTGCCATTCTATACGGTGCCTGTGAGATAGGTTGAGTACCTGGTAAAAGCTCTATGGTGAACTCAATCTCCCGGTGAGGTGGCAATCCCGGAAGATCATCTGGAAACACATCAGTGAACTCACTCACCACTGGAATATCCTCCACTCTCATCGGAGTATTCCGAGAATCAAACACATGAGCCAAGTAACCCTCACAACCTTTCCTCAACAATCTCGCAGCAGTCAAAGCTGATATCACTCCACAGGGTAATACCCTACGATCTCCCCTAAACGTAAGTTCCGGTAAACCTGGACTCCGGAAATATACTCTCTTGTCATAACATTCAATAGAGGCATGATGCATAGTCAACCAATCCATCCCCAGAATCACATCAAAATCAAAAATATCTAAGGGGATTAAATCTGCCTCTAATGCATGATCTTCCACTAACACTGGACAACTACGAATCACGAGATTCGCCACTAACATAATCCCAGTATGAGCACTAATACCCATGTTCCAACCAATCGGAGACAATTCTCTATCAGTAAACAATGTAAAACCCCGAGAAATGAAAGAATGAGTCGCCCATATATATTGTAGCCACTAATCTCTGGGCTTTCTCAATGTCTAAACCTTCAGTAGCAGCCCTACTCTGAAGTATAGAAGTCAAAGTTTGACCCAATTGTTCCAGTGTTTGCCTCATATCAGGCTCCACTGCGATTTCATGTGTGTCCATAATGTTTCCAGACTGTTGACGGGACTCGCGTCTCGGTGGCATTACACTGAAAAGAACTATAACTCATCAATACCAAGATAATTGTACACTAAGTGTACAGTCTACAGGAATTTAAACCTAGTCCTCTGATACCAATTGTCAGGACCCGTCCCGAATTTCCCCTCGAAATCCGGGAAGAACCCTGATCCCGTCTAACAACCTAAGAAAAGGTTCCCAAAATACCCTTTAATCCTTACAAAATATAATAATAATAAATACTTTCACTTGTTAGACAAGGGATTCAAGCACTCAATAATTCCCGTAAATAATGACCAACCAAATACAATATAATATCAGAGCGCCTAAGTAGGATCAAGAGTATAATTTAGATATCCTACTCAAGTATAACTACACAGCGCAGCCGAAAGTACTAATGCCTCTGCCTCGAGATAAGTGTCCACGTCAACTCAACTACCTGAAGGGGGTTTAAACACAAAAGTTGTGAGTGGACAAAAATAATCAGTTATAAATCGTTTTCCAAGGAAATATTACCTTTTTCCCCCTCCATTTATAAAATCATGCATGCATCACATAAAGAGTTTATGAAATAAAAACATCATATGTAAATCACCAAAATTTCCATTTCTCTTTAAAACCACTTAGTTGGACTCACATAAAATCTGTATAATGAAAATACTTCGTGATCCACAGTTTGGTTTGAAAACTCTCTTCAAAGGAGTTTAAAATTCATTTAATTCAATATGGACACATAATATCTCAAATTCACTGTTCCCGACATATCCACAACACACCAGGGTATCCCTTGAGATGTGTTAAAATCTGTACAACAATTCTCTATACTATGCATAGACAGTCTCGCGAACCGATGGAGCAAGACCCCTAAACACCAAAGTCCGAGCCCTCAACAACCAGCGGAGCAAAACCCTTCAACACCAATCAGAGCAACGGTAACCATCGGGATAGGAAACCAGTGAACCAAATCTGTATTTGAAATCTTTGTTTCTTGGCCTAAGCCAAATACTTTGAAATATCATTTTATGGCAAAACTCGGTAAAATCATAATTACGGTTCTAAACCCCAAATCACATACTCAAATAGTTACCACGTCAAAACGATATCAAAATCGAGTACATAAACCAGGCCATTTCTCAAAACACACTTTCACTGAAATATTGAAAAACATGTGTCCAGCATCATTTCTAAAATCCAGAAATTCATTGCACCCATACATAACAGTATTTAAATCAAAGATACATTTATGGATGCATTATAGTTTATAAACCAAAAGTCCACTCACAAACCTGTCCAAGCAAGCTCAATCCCGAATTATAAGCTCCCCTGAAGTTCCTGGAGCAGTATCGCCTGTCCAAATTAATAATCGGGATTACCAGCTAATAATAAAACCTTAAATATAAACGCCCTAAACCCCGGGAGGTCTACCTATGCTGGCCTAAAAAATGCAGCAACTTCAAACGCCCAAAACAACCCCTAAACAACGCCAGATCGACCCAAAACCTGCGCCAACAGGTCCGAAACGTCAAAAACTAATTGTCACGCGCCACCGTGACCTCTGACTCGGCCCCACGCGCTGCCACGCGCCCTCACAAGCCGGTCACGTGCCTGCTACAATACCCCACTCGCCTGGACCGGTCCAACCCGTCCTAACTCGGCCTGACCCGATCCAACTCGGCCCGATCGGTTCACTCAACCCGACCGATTCACTCGACCCTACCGGCCCGACCGGTTCACTCGACCCGACCGGTTACCTCGACCCGACTGGTCACCTCAACCCGACCGGTCACCGGTGACTCGCCGGAGAAGACAACCGGATGCCGGCCCCGCCGTCTGGTTTCCGCCGGAATCCTCCATTTCCGGCCGAAACTTTAAGCTTTTGTAACTTCCTCAAAACTCAACCATTTTTCACAAATTTTATGTCTAAATCTATCTACTCGAACCCAGGAATCCAAATATGACCTCAAAACCACAAACACGTACATGTGCTAGCCGAAAAATCGATCGGAAGATCCGAAACTTCCTACACTCGGTTCGGCTTCCCCCGTGGTCCTCTCCTTCGATGGTTGGTACGGTTGTGATCATGGGAAAGAGTATAATACGATTAGTGGAATAGAAATGGAAGTTTTGGCCTTGAATCAAAAATTGGAATTTGTGGGTTTTGGGTGAGTTTTCGCACACGGGTTCGATGTGGGTGTTTCACAGAGAGATGAGAGGGAGATGATAATATGAAGAAGATGTAATTGAAGATGTAAAATGATTGGAGTAAAAATATCTTCTCCCAAACCAAAATTACCAAAATGCCCTTACACATCTAGACCCATAACTTTCGTACACGAACTCCGTTTTCTGCGTGCCGCCTGTCTACGAACTCGTGAGTTCGAGACCTACGCAACGGTACCAAAACACCACCAAAAATGTCTCGAAACAAAATTTGACTTTCACGCCCCTTAACAAGCAAGGGTAAAATCGTCATTTACATAAATAATTTACGTAAATCCAATAATTGAAATTCCGGGTTGTTACACCTAGGTTGGACGATCAACCCGTGCTGAGCCGATCATTCACATTGCCATCACGTGGAGATCGGTTTGTGGACAATCAGTCCTTTCTTGGTGTTGGTCCGTCTGCGCCGATGCTGGAGCCAGCCAATCAAGCCCTAGTCATGCTTACCCCTCAAGAGGAAGAGCATGTCGATGAGGAGATCGCCATTGAGGATTGATCTTTTCTATCCTCCTGTCTGTCGTTGTAACTTATGTAACCCTCATTTAAAGGATTCTGGGGTATGCCCCATATAGGATGTAATGCCGAACAAATTTGCATTGTTGAACTAGTTTTGCTTTAATGAATTTATCTTTTCTTTTAAAACTTTTGCTTAGTCGGATGCAGACTGAATGTTTTTATATATATATATATATATAAGTCGTGTTTGCTTCCAACTGTTAGTTGGTCGGATAGCCGTTGAATATTTATGTGTATGTTGTAGTTTTCATGTGTGCCGACTGGGTAGGCCGACTGGACCCTAATAAGTCATTTGAAATTATCAAGTGTAAATGAGGGATTTTTACATAATCGGTAGTTGAGTTGTGGCTAAGACTGATCAAGAAGTCTAACTGCAGGACTGATCCGTACATTATGTAAAGTGTTTGTAAGTTATGGGTCGATTGGTATAGGTATCGATTGGTGGGTGTCTGAACACGCGTCTTGACAAGACCCTTCCCGAATTTCCCCTCGAAACCAGGGAAAAACCCTGCTCCCATCTGACAACTTAATAAAATTCCCAAAATACCCTTAAGCCCTTGCGAACAATTATGAGAATTTTGCCAAAAATCAGACAGAATCTCCCCTTAAGGACTGGTTAACTGTCTTCCACCGGTCAGACGAAGGATCAAATAACACTCCAAATCCCAACAACATCAGCATCCAACAATATAACCACAATTTTACACAGTCCAAAAGACTTATCAAAACATCTAGGTAGGATAAGTAAATACAGAAATAAATATCCTACTCGATAGTCTAGGTAAACGCTCAGTTGAAATTTAATGCCTTTGCCTATGAATATGTCCACGTCAATTCAACAGCCTAGAGGGGATTTAAAACACGAAAAAAGTGTGAGTGAATAAAAATAATCATTTAAAACCATTTCCGAGGAAAACATACATTTTTCCTCCTCCACGAACAAAACAATGCATGCAGAATATAAATTCCTTTTCACACAAATCCGTAAAGATAAACTGAAAACTTATCGGAAAATCCATTTGGAATTAAAACACCCGATGGGACCCATGAAAATCGGAATAATGAAACATCCCGTGGTCCACAACCCTGCTTTGAAAACCCTAAAAGGAGTTTAAAAATCATGAAACCAACCTGGACACAAAATATATCAAAACATATCCCACTGCTCCCGAATAAAATGTAACGACCGGACCAGAAATTAAACTATTTTGAGGATTGGACAATTTTACCCTCAGTTTTGGACGGGTTCGGGAGTCACTTTTTGACTGGCAATACTTTTGGGAATTTTTCTAAGGTCGTTGCGTAGGTCTCGAACTCACGAGTTCGTAGACAGGCGGCACGCGGAAAACGGAGACCCGGTGAGTTCGTTACGGGTCTAGAAGCTTCAGGGGCAGTTTGGTAATTTTGGAGAAGTTGGAACTATATAGTAGATATTTTCTCTCTCCTCGGCAGATTGGTCAATATGGTCTCTCTCTCTCCTACCCGAAAACCCCCCGTGTGAACACAAAGCTTGATTTTCATCGGACGGATTTCGATCCGAGTTGAGTGAAACCAAGGTCGGGAGGATCATCCCCGGGACCCCACGAGCATTTTGGGGTAGATATTGGAGCGGGAGCACCGCCGTAGGCGACGGACGGAGGAGGGAGGTGAACCGAAACTTCTCGGCCGTTTTCCGGCCAAACCAGGTATGATCTCGGAACTTTGACCTCATATTTGGATTCCTCGTGAAAAGTAGATAAATTTACATGTATAGATCGTGAAAAACGGTTAAGAAATGAAGAAGTTAGAAAACTGGTAGTTTCGGCCGGAAATGGGGGATTCCGGCGAACCAGACGGCGGCGGAGGTGGCGGTCCGGTCATCTTCTCCGGCCAGCCTCCGGCGACGGTGACGGCAGTCCGGTCGTCTTCTCCGGCGAGTCACCGGTGACCGGTCGGGTCGAGTTGAACCGGTCGGGTTGAGTGAACAGGTCGAGTCGAGTTGGACCGGGTCAGGTTGAGCCGAACCGGGTTGGACCGGTTCAGGCTCGTGAACACTGTAGCAGCGCGTGACCGGCGCGTGGACGCGTGTACCGACCTTCCGGCGGCGCGTGGAGCCGAAACTGAGGTCACGGCGACGCGTGGTAACTAGTTTTCGACGTTTTGAATCTGTTGGTACAGGTTTGAGGTTGATCGGACGTCGTTTAGAGGTTGTTTTGGGCAATCCCAGCGGTAATAGTTGACCGTATTAGCGGGTTTTGAGTTCGGGAAGTCCAGGTAGTTGGGACATTATTGTGCATGTGTTGCTTGGGCTAGAGCGTCCATGAATTAAGGGTTGGTTGATGTATATGAGTGGACTATTGTTTATAAACTGTAATGCATGGATCAATGTATCTTTGTTTACATATTGTTATGTATTGTTGCAATGATTTCCTGGAATTTAGAAATGATTACTGGATATATGTTTTCCACTATTTCGGTTAAAGTGTGATTTGATCATATTGAGGGAGGCCAGGACTCGGGACGAGGATCCGTTATTAGCGGTGAACCCGGTGAACCTCCAATATATGATATGATATGATAGTCGAGAGAGATGCCGACTATGTCGACTGATATGTTATGATAGTCGAGAGATGCCGACTATGTCGACTGATATGTTATGATAGTCGAGAGATGCCGACTATGTCGACTGATATGATATGATAGTCGAGAGATGCCGACTATGTCGACTGATATGTTATGATAGTCGAGAGATGCCGACTATGTCGACTGATATGATATGATAGTCGAGAGATGCCGACTATGTCGACTGATATGTTATGATAGTCGAGAGATGCCGACTATGTCGACTGATATGTTATGATAGTCGAGAGATGCCGACTATGTCGACTGATATGATATGATAGTCGAGAGATGCCGACTATGTCGACTGATATGTTATGATAGTCGAGAGATGCCGACTATGTCGACTGATATGATATGATAGTCGAGAGATGCCGACTATGTCCACTGATATGATATGATAGTCGAGAGATGCCGACTATGTCGACTGATATGATATGATAGTCGAGAGATGCCGACTATGTCGACTGATATGTTATGATAGTCGAGAGATGCCGACTATGTCGACTGATATGATATGATAGTCGAGAGATGCCGACTATGTCGACTGATATGATATGATAGTCGAGAGATGCCGACTATGTCGACTGATATGATATGATAGTCGAGAGATGCCGACTATGTCGACTGATATGATATGATAGTCGAGAGATGCCGACTATGTCGACTGATATGATATGATAGTCGAGAGATGCCGACTATGTCGACTGATATGTTATGATAGTCGAGAGATGCCGACTATGTCGACTGATATGATATGATAGTCGAGAGATGCCGACTATGTCGACTGATATGTTATGATAGTCGAGAGATGCCGACTATGTCGACTGATATGTTATGATAGTCGAGAGATGCCGACTATGTCAACTGATATGTTATGATAGTCGAGAGATGCCGACTATGTCGACTGATATGTTATGATAGTCGAGAGATGCCGACTATGTCGACTGATATGATATGATAGTCGAGAGATGCCGACTATGTCGACTGATATGTTATGATCGTCGAGAGATGCCGACTGATATGATATGGTAGTCGAGAGATGCCGACTATGTCGACTGATATGTTATGATAGTCGAGAGATGCCGACTATGTCGACTGATATGTTATGATAGTCGAGAGATGCCGACTATGTCGACTGATATGTTATGATAGTCGAGAGATGCCGACTATGTCGACTGATATGTTATGATAGTCGAGAGATGCCGACTATGTCGACTGATATGATATGATAGTCGAGAGATGCCGACTATTTCGACTGATATGATATGATAGTCGAGAGATGCCGACTATGTCGACTGATATGTTATGATAGTCGAGAGATGCCGACTATGTCGACTGATATGTTATGATAGTCGAGAGATGCCGACTATGTAGACTGATATGTTATGATAGTCGAGAGATGCCGACTATGTCGACTGATATGATATGATAGTCGAGAGATGCCGACTATGTCGAGTGATATGATATGATAGTCGAGAGATGCCGACTATGTCGACTGATATGATATGATAGTCGAGAGATGCCGACTATATCGACTGATATGATATGATAGTCGAGAGATGCCGACTATGTCGACTGATATGATATGATAGTCGAGAGATGCCGACTATGTCGACTGATATGATATGATAGTCGAGAGATGCCGACTATGTCGACTGATATGTTATGATAGTCGAGAGATGCCGACTATGTCGACTGATATGATATGATAGTCGAGAGATGCCGACTATGTCGACTGATATGTTATGATAGTCGAGAGATTCCGACTATGTCGACTGATATGATATGATAGTCGAGAGATGCTGACTATGTCGACTGATATGATATGATAGTCGAGAGATGCCGACTATGTCGACTGATATGTTATGATAGTCGAGAGATGCCGACTATGTCGACTGATATGAGATGATAGTCGAAAGATGCCGACTATGTCGACTGATATGATATGATAGTCGAGAGATGCCGACTATGTCGACTGATATGTTATGATAGTCGAGAGATGCCGACTATGCCGACTGATATGATATGATACTCGAGAGATGCCGACTATGCCGACTGATATGTTATGATAGTCGAGAGATGCCGACTGGTATGATAGGATAGTCGAGATATATGCCGACTGATATGATATGATACATGACTAGCACACCCCATGGGATACCCTGGTGGCTAGGGACAGGATAGTCGAGATATATGCCGACTTATATGATATGATACATGACTAGCACACCCCAAGGGATACCCTGGTGGCTAGGGACAGGATAGTCGAGAGATATGCCGACTGATATGTTATGGTAGCCGAAGGTTATACCGGCTGATGATACGATATGATAGCCGAGGATATATCCGGCTCTAATATGAAATAGGCGACAATGGTCATGGGCTTAATCAACCTATGAAAATACTTCGTCAGCCGGGTCAGTGGGTAGGTGTGGGCGGTGACCCAGAGGGACGAATTATTGTTGGTTCACAAGTATTTGACTAGTCTGTTGTCTTGTGGTATTCCAGTAGAGATGTCAGCAGTGTCTGACCTACTGACGTTTGGTGACATAGGGTATTCCTATTTGGACCACCACTATTCCGAGGTTTTGGTTTTGACCAGTATACTATCCTGCGTCTGACAGGTATGAGTGGTCAGTAAGTACAGAGGTTCTGTCGGGAACCCTGTAAGGTTTAATAAAAATTATTCCAGAACAAAGGGTATTTCTGGTGTTTAAATTTTGAAGTAAAGAGCTGTCAGACGGGATAAGGGTTCTTCCCGTGTTTCGAGGGAAAATTCGGGAAGGGTCCTTACAAGTGGTATCAGAGCTCTAGGTTAACTTCCTGTAGACTGCACACTTGTGTGCAAATTATTTATGGATTTTGGTTAACAAGTTGCCTCTGAGACGTGAGTTTCGTCAACGGTCGGGGAATGGTGGAGATGACCATGAACCTGCAGTGGAGCCTGATTTGAGGCAGACACTAGAACAGCTGGGTCAGACTTTAGCTTCTGTACTCCAGGATAAAGCTTCTCATGAAGTCTCTGATATCGAGAAAGCCCAGAGACTAGGGGCGATGATATTCATGGGTGACTCTAGCCCAGATGAGGCTGAGGAGTGGATTACTCGCATGGAGCGGATGTTCTTGATTATGAGATGTCCTCTAGAGGAGAGAGTTCTGTTGGCTACATTTTTACTAGGTGGTTCTGCTTACCACTGGTGGCACTCATTGGATGTGTCAGGCTGGAATGTCCATACGCTTACTTGGCAGACTTTCCGGGAACGCTTCTTGGAGCAGTTTTACCCTCGCTCACACCGGAACGTTAAGGAGGCCGAGTTCTTGCATTTACAGCAAGGAGACATGACGGTGGTCCAGTATGAATAGAGATTCATAGTGCTGAGTCGCTTTGCACCGACGTTGGTAGCGACCGAGTCAGACAAGTGCCACAGATTTGAGAGTGGACTGCGGAGTGAGATTCGGTCAGCAGTTACGTCTATGGACCACACTTCCTTGAGGACTTTGGCTGATGCTGCAGCTCGAGTAGAGTTGAGTTTGGGTTTCCCAATTCCACAGCAGTACAATGGGTATAGGAGACGTCGAGATCACTGGACTGCCGGAACCTCTAGTCAGGGACCATCAAAAAGAGGTAGTCATAGTTCTGGATCTTCTGGGAGATCTAGTACAGGCAGTGGCGGAGCTGGTCAGACACGACAATCTTATGCACAGCCTAGGGGTGCCTCAATGCAGTTCAACAGGAGACAGGGTGGCAGATCTAGTGGCTTCAGTGATTCCGTTTGTTATTTCTGTGGGGATCATGGTCGATCTTCGGGTACACCAGCTCGAGTTTTTTCCATGACGCAACAGGAGACTCGAGTAGCACCGGAGGTGGTCACGGGTATGTTATCTATTTTCAACCGCAATGCTTGTGTTTTATTAGATCCGGGAGCAACTCATTTTTTTTATTTCTCGGGGTTTTACAGTGTTTGCGGATAGAGAATTGTCTCCGATTGGTTGGGACATGGGTATTAGTACTCCTACCGGGGATATGTTAGTGGCGAACCTCGTGATTCGCAGTTGTCCGGTGATGGTTGAAGGCCATGGTTTGGAGGCAGATTTAATTCCCTTATATATTTTTGAGTTTGATGTGATACTGGGGATGGATTGGTTGTCCATGCACCATGCCTCCATAAACTGTTACGACAAGACAGTAGTTTTTCGGAGTCCAGGATTACCGGAACTTACATTTCGGAGAGATCATAGGGTACTACCCTATGGAGTGATATCAGCGTTGACCGCTGAGAGATTGTTGAAAAAAGGTTGTGAGGGTTACTTGGCTTATGTGATAGATGCTTGGGATACTCCGATGAGAGTGGAGGATATTCCTGTGGTGAGTGAGTTCTCTGATGTGTTTCCAGATGATCTTCCAGGATTACCACCACACCGTGAGATTGAGTTCACCATCGAGCTTTTGCCAGGTACTCAACCTATCTCACAGGAACCGTACAGGATGGCACCAGCAGAATTGCGAGAGTTAAAGACTCAATTGCAGGACTTGGTGAATATGGGATTTATTCGCCCAAGTGTTTCACCATGGGGTGCGCCGGTATTAATTGTGAGGAAAAAGGATGGTGGTCTGATATTGTGTATCGACTACCGGCAGTTAAATAAAGTGACGGTGCAAATTCTGTATTTGAAGGAAAAGGTACTTCGCAGAAAGACTTTTCCTCTAGTTAAACTGTTGTAGAGGAATTATAACGTGAAGCAGGCCACGTGGGAAATCGCGGAACTAATGCGGGCACAATATCCTCATTGTTTCATGGTTAGGAATGAATTTCGGGGACGAAATTTCTTAAGGAGGGTAGATTGTAACGACCCGGACCAGAAATTAAACTATTTTGAGGATTTGACAATTTTACCCTCAGTTTTGGACGGGTTCGGGAGTCACTTTTTGACTGGCAAGACTTTTGGGAATTTTTCTAAGGTCGTTGCGTAGGTCTCGAACTCACGAGTTCGTAGACAGGCGGCACGCGGAAAATGAAGACCCGGTGAGTTCGTTACGGGTCTAGAAGCTTCAGGGGCAGTTTGGTAATTTTGGAGAAGTTGGAACTATATAGTAGATATTTTCTCTCTCCTCGGCATATTGGTCAATATGGTCTCTCTCTCTCCTACCCGAAAACCCCCCGTGTGAACACAAAGCTTGATTTTCATCGGACGGATTTCGATCCGAGTTAAGTGAAACCAAGGTCGGGAGGATCATCCCCGGGACCCCACGAGCATTTTGGGGTAGATATTGGAGCGGGAGCACCGCCGTAGGCGACGGACGGAGGAGGGAGGTGAACCGAAACTTCTCGGCCGTTTTCCGGCCAAACTAGGTACGATCTCAGAACTTTGACCTCATATTTGGATTCCTGGTGAAAAGTAGATAAATTTCCATGTATAGATCGTGAAAAACGGTTAAGAAATGAAGAAGTTAGAAAACTGGTAGTTTCGACCGGAAATGGGGGATTCCGGCGAACCAGACGGCGGCGGAGGTGGCGGTCCGGTCATCTTCTCCGGCCAGCCTCCGACGACGGTGACGGCAGTCCGGTCGTCTTCTCTGGCGAGTCACCGGTGACCGGTCGGGTCGAGTTGAATCGGTCGGGTTGAGTGAATCGGTCGGGTCGAGTTGGACCGGGTCAGGTTGAGCCGAACCGGGTTAGACCGGTTCAGCTGCGTGAACACTGTAGCAGCGCGTGACCGGTGCGTGGACGCGTGTGCCGACCTTCCGGCGGCGCGTGGCGGCGCGTGGAGCCCAGACTGAGGTCACGACGGCGCGTGGTAACTAGTTTTCGACGTTCTGAATCTATTGGTACAGGTTTGAGGTTGATCGGACGTCGTTAAGAGGTTGTTTTGGGCAATCCCAGCGGAAATAGTTGACCGTATTAGCGGGTTTTGAGTTCGGGAAGTCCAGGTAGTTGGGACATTATTGTGCATGTGTTGCTTGGGATAGAGTGTCCATGAATTAAGGGTTGGTTGATGTATATGAGTGGACTATTGTTTATAAACTGTAATGCATGCATCAATGTATCTTTGTTTACATATTGTTATGTATTGTTGAAATGATTTCCTGGAATTTAGAAATGATTACTGGATATATGTTTTCCACTATTTCGGTTAAAGTGTGATTTGGTCATATTGAGGGAGGCCAGGACTCGGGACGAGGATCCGTTATTAGCGGTGAACCCGGTGAACCTCCAATATATGATATGATATGATAGTCGAGAGAGATGCCGACTATGTCGACTGATATGTTATGATAGTCGAGAGATGCGACTATGTCGACTGATATGATATGATAGTCGAGAGATGCCGACTATGTCAACTGATATGTTATGATAGTCGAGAGATGCCGACTATGTCGACTGATATGATATGATAGTCGAGAGATGCCGACTATGTCGACTGATATGTTATGATAGTCGAGAGATGCCGACTATGTCGACTGATATGTTATGATAGTCAAGAGATGCCGACTATGTCGACTGATATGATATGATAGTCGAGAGATGCCGACTATGTCGACTGATATGATATGATAGTCGAGAGATGCCGACTATGTCGACTGATATGATATGATAGTCGAGAGATGCCGACTATGTCGACTGATATGATATGATAGTCGAGAGATGCTGACTATGTCGACTGATATGTTATGATAGTCGAGAGATGCCGACTATGCCGACTGATATGATATGATACTCGAGAGATGCCGACTATGCCGACTGATATGTTATGATAGTCGAGAGATGCCGACTGGTATGATAGGATAGTCGAGATATATGCCGACTGATATGATATGATACATGACTAGCACACCCCAAGGGATACCCTGGTGGCTAGGGACAGGATAGTCGAGAGATATGCCGACTGATATGTTATGGTAGCCGAAGGTTATACCGGCTGATGATACGATATGATAGCCGAGGATATATCCGGCTCTAATATGAAATAGGCGACAATGGTCATGGGCTTAATCAACCTATGAAAATACTTCGTCAGCCGGGTCAGTGGGTAGGTGTGGGCGGTGACCCAGAGGGACGAATTATGGTTGGTTCACAAGTATTTGACTAGTCTGTTGTCTTGTGGTATTCCAGTAGAGATGTCAGCAGTGTCTGACCTACTGACGTTTGGTGACATAGGGTATTCCTATTTGGACCACCACTATTCCGAGGTTTTGGTGTTGACCAGTATACTATCCTGCGTCTGACAGGTATGAGTGGTCAGTAAGTACAGAGGTTCTGTCGGGAACCCTGTAAGGTTTAATAAAAATTATTCCAGAACAAAGGGTATTTCTGGTGTTTAAATTTTGAAGTAAAGAGCTGTCAGACGGGATAAGGGTTCTTTCCGGGTTTCGAGGGAAAATTCGGGAAGGGTCCTTACATAAAATCCCGAGCCGTAGCTCAAAACCCTCCACACACCCAATATACCTCGAGTTGTGCAGAACCCTATACTACGCGTAGACAGCCTCAACGACCTAGTGGAGAAATACCCCTCGATACTAGCACCGGATAACCCTCAACGATTTGGCGGAGAAAGACTCTCGACGCCAGCATCGGAGAAAATCTTGACCCTCGGGGACAGTAAATCAGTAAAAACCAAATCCATGTTTTGAAATCATTGTTACTTGGGCTGAGCCAAATTCATTCAAAAACCAGGTCTACGCCCAAATCCAAGGAAATCACAAATTCGGGTCTAAACCCAAAAAATCATGGACTCAGCCGGAACCCAAAATCTATCAAGTCAAAACCATTTAATAACAAAGTCCATAAAACCAGGCCACAACCCAAAACATCTTTTCCACTGTAATATTGAAAACCCGTGTCTAGTAATACATATTAGCACAATTGCTAAATTTTATAAATGTACAAAACAATACGTAATAATATTTAATTCAAATATACCTTTATGCATGCATTATAATTTATAAACCAAAGTCCACTCACCAATAGCTTAATCTCAAGTCGTACGCTCCTCTGAAGTTCCCATAGCAGTATCGCCTGTCAAAAGTAACAATCGGGATTACTAATGATAATTAAACACCCTACATGTAAACTCCCTAAACCCCGGGAAGTCCGCCCGCGTTACACTAAAAACGCAGCCTCTTCGGACGCCCAAAACTACCCATAAACGATGTCCGATTAACCCGAAACCTGCGCCAAAAGGTCCAAAACGTCGATACCTTGTCGAAACACATCGCTGTGACCCAAGAACTGGTCCCACGCACCACAACGTGCCCACAGAAGACCGACAGCTCGACCAAGCACCAGCTATGGTGCCTCATGCGCCCTCACGCGTCTACTGACTCAGCTACTAAGTGGCACCCACATGGCTGCCAGGTGGCCTCCACGTGGCTGTCAGGTGGCCTCCACGTGGCTGCCAGGTGGCTTGCCATGTCAGCCACTCTAACCGACTCAGGCTCCAAAGTCTCACCGGAGACTCGCCTGAGAAGACGATCGCGCCGCCATCGTCAGAAAACTCCAATACCGGCTGACCTTTAATTTTTCCTAACTTCCTCAAAACTCAACCATTTTTCACGAATTTTACGTCTAAATCCATCTACTCGAACCTAGGCACTCAAAAATGAACTCTAAACACGAAACCCATACATGTGTTGGCTAGAAAATCGATTGAAAGGTTTCGATTTTCCTTTCCTCCGTTCGGTGTCTCCCGCGACTGCTTCCTTCGATGGTGGGTATGGTTTTGATCGCAAAAAGGAGGGGAATCCGCTAGATTGAACCAAATCGGCCAAAGTTGCCTTGAATTGGACTTCAAATTTTGAAGGTTTTGGGTTCGGTGTGGTTCGGTTGGTGTTAGTGTCACGGGTTTGATTGAGAGAAAGGAAGAAATGAGAACATCCTCGTGAAGTCTGAGTTTAAAAACTTATACCCAAGGAAATTTACCAAAATTCCCCTGAACATTCCAAACCCACCACTCTCTCGCACGTACTCCATTTTTTGTGTGCCACCTGTCTACGAACTCGTCCAGATCGTTACACTTTCGACCACGATTAACGTAAACAAAACAACAATAAAATTTGAGGACAACATATTGATCGTTCATTGATATCAAACTACAATTGATCGGCCTGAGCCTGATGTCATACAAAATTCAGGAAGACTGAGCTTCACGTGTAATAGTATTTCAGGTGATCGGCATTCCATGGGTGGGAAAATGGTTTTCCCCTAGGAGATTGCAATTCATAGGTGCCTAGTCGGCAGACTTTTATGACCTAATATGGCCCTTCCCATTTTGGACTGAGTGTACCGTTCGCTCGGCCTTTGGTTGGCAAACTGATCTTTTTCAGAACCCAGTCACCCACTTTCAAAGTTCTTTGCCGGAATCATAGTACTGTGCAACCCTCTGCTGGTAGGCCATGTTACGTAAGTTTCCTTGCTCACGATGTTTTTCCAGGAGATCAAGGTTGAAAGTGAGAAGGTCATTGCTTACATCAGGGTCGTAGGAGATCACTCGGTAGGAGGTCTCGCTGATTTCCACTAGTACCGCAACTTCAGTGCCGAATGCCATGGCAAATGGTGTTTCATTGGTCGATGTTCTGTATGATGTTCGGTAAGACCACAGGACATCCGGTAGGATGTGAGACCAGGCTCCCGGGCTATCGTCATCCAAGCGAGTCTTGAGGTTGTATTTTATGATATTGTTAACAACTTCTACTTGACCATTTGCTTGGGGATGAGCCATTGAAGCAAAACATGAGTTGATGCCATATACGTCACAGAATGATCTGAAATGAGCGCAATCAAATTATTTTCCGTTGTCTATCACAATTGTGTGTGGTATGCTGTAGCGGCAGATGACGTTTTGGTAGACAAAGGTTTCGATTGGAGAAGCTGTAAATGTCGCAAGGGCTTTTGATTCTGCCCATTTTGTGAAGTAATTGTCGGCTACGACAGTGTGCTCTACTCCTCCCTTGCCCCTTGGCATTGGTCCGATCAAGTCTAGTCCCCATTGCGAGAAAGGTCAAGGACTAAGCATGGGTGTGAGTTTTTCAGCAGGCAAGTGTGGATTGGAGCACAATGTTTGCACCGATCACATGGTTGGGTTATTATGATTGAATCTATTTCATGGATGGCTAGTAGTAGCATTGTCAGAAAGATTTATGGGTGAGGGATCTTGGTCCTGAGTGAATTCCACATATGCCTTCGTGGATCTCCTTGAGCACAGCTTAGCCCCTGTCCGGTGGTAGGCACTTGAGTAGCGGAAGAGTGAATCCTCACTTATACAGATGACCATGGACAATGGTGTAGTGAGCCGCTTGGCGTTTTATGTGCTTGGCCTTGTCTGTTGGTAGTTCTTCTTCCTTGAGGAACTTGATGATTGGATCCATCCTGTTTGGATAAGTGTTAATGACATTGACCTGTCGCTCTTGAGTGCTTGGTATCTTTAGTAGCTCTATCGGGACGCTTCGACCAATCTTGTCGTCGATAGATTATTCTAATCTTGCCAGAGTATCAACATGGTTGTTCTCGGATCTTGGAATTTTGTTCATCTTGTCGGCCTGAGAGTGGTGGAGGAGTGCCCTTTCTTTGTCGCGGTACAAGGTCATGGAGAGGTCTTTGGCCTCAAAGTTATTGTTCACCTGGCTGACCACAAGTTTGGAGTCACTAAAGATCCAGACTTGGTTTGCTTCCATGTCTTTTTCTATGCGGAGGCCGGCTAAGAAGGCCTTATATTCTGCCTCATTGTTCGATGCCTTGAAGCTAAAGCGAAGAGCATACTCAAGCTTCACATAATTCCGAGTGTGGTGAGCACTAGTCCTGCTCTTGAGCCACTGTGGCATGCTGATCCTTCCACGTAGAGGATCCACACTAGTTTTGACTTGTCAATTGGGATTGAATTGGTCTCCCTTTTAGTCCCGACAACTGAATGCTTTGGAACTTTACTTAGTTCTTCTGGCATGTATTGAGTGGGAGTATATATGAATTTTGAGATTCTGTCTGCGACAGTATGGCCCTTCTCTGATGGACTTGGGGCATAGGTGATATCAAACTCGCTGAGTTCGATTGCCCACTTTGTTCATCTTCTGGATGTGTCTGGCTTCTGCAAGACTTGTCTGTGAGGTTTGTTGGTGAGGACTAGTATGGGGTGAGCTTATAAATAAGGCCTGAGCCTTCTTGGTGTGATGATGATAGCAAAGGCTAACTTCTCGAGATCGTCATACTTGGTCTCCGCATCCTGGACTGCATTACTTCCATAGTTGATCGGGTGCTCTGCTCCATCTACCCTCTTGATTAAAATGGAGCTAATTACTGAAGTGGAGACCGAAATATAAACAATGAGTTGTTCTCCTTGATATCTGTGAAAGCCTTCTCACATTTGGTGGTCCATTCAACAGCCTTTCCCTTGGTTTTGAGGGCTTTGAAGAATGGCATGCATTTTTCGGTGGACCTTGAGATGAACCGGGTGAGTGCTGCTACTCTTCCCGTAAGGCTCTAAACGTCCTTGATGGTACGCGGTGGCTGCATATCAAGGATGGCTTTGGTCTTCTCAGGGTTGGCTTTCAACGTAAGAACATGCGAAGACTTCGTTGTTTTCCCTGAGGAAGTGGATGAGTGCATCCCTGGTCTCCTACTGTAGCGTTGTGCCGATTCTGACCTGTCGGTCTGGATGATCTACATGAAGTGTGATTGGCTGAGTCTCCTCAACTGGTTGAGGTTTTTGTGTTTTAGATAGATCCCTTGGGTCCTCTGGAGGACTAGATTGGATCTGTTTCATGATTTCCAGATTGACGGGATCGGCTTCGTATGCCTTTTCAGTTAAGGACATGGTCTCCTTGCTGGCATTAGGGTTGATCTTGGTGAGAGCGGATTGATAGCATGTCCTTGCTGAAAGCTGGTGTCCTCGTACCTGGCCAGTCCCCATAATTGTTGGAAACTTCATTAAGAGCAAACGCGTAGAGCACACCGTATTGATCTGATTCAATACCCGCATCCTAAGATGACATTGTCGGCTGTGGGGCAATCCACCACTAGGAAGGTCACAATCGCTATTGCACTGTGTGGGGTGGTGCCTACCACGATTGGCAGGGATACTGTGCCAAATGGCATTACTGAGTCACCTGAGAAACTTAGCAATGGGGTTACCACTCTATTCAGCACTTTGTCTTCAATCCCCAGCTGATTGAAAGCCTCCATAAAAATTACATTAACGGAACTGCATGTGTCTACAAGGATGCGTCCCACATCAAAGTTGGAAATTTGAGCCCGGATAATGAGAGGATCATCGTGAGGGCTTCCCAACCATCCTTTCTAACCTTCCGTGCCCTTCCAGACTCAATATTAAAGATCTTATTGTTTGATTAGGTGGCCTGGATAATGCACTTTTTTTCTCTGTTGGAGGTGTAGGCAGAGGAGATCGTTGGTCCACCACTGATGGTGTTGATCTGGGGATGATTGACGACTGGTCGCGCACGTTGTAGGAATTGATTGATCTTCCCATCCCTGACTAAACCTTCCATGATATCCCTAAAGGCAATGCCTTCGTTAATGGTAAGACTATTGAATTTGTGGTATTGGTAGTACAAGTTGGAACGGACTGGTGGTCTATGATGCACTGGTCTTGGTTTAGGCTTGTCGATCATATCCTCGATATTCATCAGAACATTCTCTAGGGAAGTGTTAAGGATGGCGTAAGTCTCGAATCTGGGTACTAGGCCCTTGGGGTGGTCTCCTTGAGGACCCTGGTTGTTGTTCCTATTCGCTTGACCGTGGCCATAATGCTTTTCCTTCTTCCCTTTACACTTGTTGTCATATGGGCCCTTTCTCTTACCTGAGTAAGAGTTATGGCCGTATCCTTGGTTCTGATTGTTGGTGTCATGATAGGGCTTGCTATTCTGCCCGTTTTGGGGGGAAGAGTAGATTGGAGCAGTGCTCTACTTGGTCTTCACTGGAGGCGCGTTAAAATATTCAGCCTTAGCATGGATCACGGCCTGCCTCATCAGCTCATTGCAGTCTTCCCATCCTTGTGTGAAGGCCTGGTACTTAAAGGTAGACTCCTTGAGACCGGTTCGAAATGCTCGGAAAGCTGCCTTGTCGTCAATTTCCTGACATTTGGAATATTCAAGGCTGAATCGGGCAGCGTATTTTTGTAGAGTTTCGGTCTCCTCTTTCCTTAGCGATCCGAGGTCTTCCATTGTCAATAGGTGGTATGTCTGGATCATGAACTGGTTCAAGAAGACAATATGGAGTTCATGGAAGGAATCAATCGTACCGAGTTGTAGTCGATAAAACTAATTGAGTGCTACCTCAGTGAGGGTGGAGCTGAAGATCAAGCATTGGACCTCATCATAAAGGTTTTTGAAAGCCACGGAAGATTGGTAGTTGTTCATGTGTGTGACTGAGTCGCCCTTCCTCATGTAGGGTGTGATCTTGAGGGGCTTGACTTCCGATTCATGGCAATATTAGAGGATGCGAGCGGTGAAGGGACTAGTGTTTGTCTTGATCTTCGTTGGGGACTTGGTTTTACTCTTCTCACCCTCCAAATCTCGGACTCGCTATAAAAGCTCTTGAACAACATCGTCAGTTCTGGGACGGTCAGGTTGTGGGCCTATGCATTTGGCAATGGGACGGCATCCCCCATTGCTGGTGCTCCCTTTTAGCTGTTCGGGCGTTATTAGCCTTTTGCCAGATTTGGTTGCGGTAGAACTAGCCACATCCTCCACATGTTATGAATTTTCTCTGAAGATTTGCTCTTCTGCCTGTACTAATGGGCCCTTATGATATTTTGCTCTTATCAAGGTTGACCCTGATTGAGTGCAACCGGCCTAAGCGAGAGTAGGAAGGGGAAGCTGTACTATGATCCTGGATCATTTGCTTGGTATGCCAGTCGGGTGGGCTCGATGGGAAGTGTTCTCCTCTCGATTAATTCACGAGCATCTAGGAATATCTACATTTCGGAAGGACCGGCACCGTCACCTTGTCAAATGATCATCCTTCCGGAGGGTTCTGGACCAAAGTGCTCCTTACGCTGCGGTTCTTGCTCAGTGTGGCTAGCAAGTGCTCTTTCCGTCGCTGCTCTCAGCTTTTTCAGCTCTTCCGTAGTTGCATGGAGTAGAGCTAATGTGCTATGGTATTGCTCTCCCCAGACTTGGTTCCGACATTCATTTGCCAAATTGCTTTTCTTGAGCTCTGCGATCTCCTTTTGGAGTGTTCTAGTGCTTTGACCATCACCTCTGACGCTGAGTCTGATCTTTTTTTGCTTCGCCCTTCTGAGATGGGGGTGTAGTTCAGCTCTCCGTCACCTTGTTCGGCCGACATTGTGGTCGGTAGGAAGATGAGATAGTGGTATTTGAGCTTGCGGGAGTACTTATTCAGAATTCCCACAGACAGCGCCAAATGTTTGATCCAAAAATGGACCTAACGGAAGATAGGGTTCCTAGACGCTGGTATGCCTTCTTCTCATCCACCGGGAGACCTACAGGATAACAAGAAGAGTGCTTAACACCGGTGGGGTACCGACCTAGTAGACTATGATGCCTAAGTTAGTAAGCGAGTGGGAGATCAGTCATGGATTAGGCAGCATAAGGGAAAATGAATAGTCACCCTAATGGTGTGAATGTGGTGGATGGAACCCTAATGGTGTGATTGTGGTGGTTGGAACCCTAATGCTGTGATTGTGGTGGTTGGAACCCTAATGCTGTGATGCCCAAGCTATTCTCAGGATCTTCACAAGTGTCTCGAGAATTCAGGGTGTTTGAGGGAATGGCGGCGTCACAAGTGCCATGTTGGATTGCCATTGCTGCGTTTTGTGATGGGGTGCCGACCACAGGTGCTAATCAGAGGTGCTGACCGTGGGCGCCTTGCGGCATTTGTAGCCAAAGATGGTAGACCAAAAGTGGCTAATCAGCCATGCATTGGTCGGTTGGTAGGTGTTTATTGGCACTGCTGGGTGTGTTCTGTGACGTTTGGTCTTCCTCCTGGTGGTCGGTCAGAAAGGTATAAACAAAAACCATGTATGCATAATATAAAATCCTTTCAAAATAGTTAACCAAATAAAGATAGTTACAAATAACTTACCGGAAAATCCAGTTTTTTTAATTTAAAAACCTGCGGGACCCACGTAAATCCATGTCCATGTAAAAACAACTCGTGGTCCACAACCATGCTTTGAAAACTCTCCTCGAAGGAACTTAAAATCATGAGAAAACCGGATGTTTAAATCATGAAAATATTCCACTATCCTCCAAAGTAATCCCGAGCCGAAACTCAATATCCAGGGCAGTCCATCCCAGGGACATGCCCTCCTAACCATTGCCGAAAATACCTCAAGACAGTGACTAGAAACCGAGAGGTCCAACCAGGGGACCTACTCTCCGTATGACCGAAAATACCTCAAGATCATAGGGTCACCTGACCGAAAATACCTCAAGATCAGGTGTTAGAAATACTATGCGCGTATGAAAGCTTGACGAGCACATGATCGAAAATACCTCAAGATCATGTGTCGGAGTTGAACACGCATGACCGAAAATACCTCAAGATCATGCGGTCACATGATCAAAAATACCTTAAGTGTAACGACCCGTATTTTTAATTAGTGAATTTTCGTAAATTAATTTTAAAAAGGACAATTTTAACCCTCGATTTTAGTAGGGGCTCCGATGTCACTTTTTGTTCGGAGATACTTTTAAAAACTTTTCTTGGACTGTTTCGTAGGTCTCAAACTCACGAGTTTGTAGACAGATGGCACGCGAAAAACAGAGTCCAAATGAGGAATTTATGGGTCTAGAAGCTTCAGGGGTATTTTGGTAATTTGGTCTGTCAGATATTTTAAAACCTCATTTTTCCAAATTTTATCTTATCCCCTCTCTCTCCTCTCGATCTCTCTCCTCTCGATCTCTCTCGACCAAACCGTGAACACACACACCCCCCCACTCTTGTGATTTTTCGATTTTCATCAAACTAAGAAAAACTAATATCATTATCTTCCTCACCTCATACCGAGCACAACCATACCTACCACGAAGGTTAACAGGATGGGGAGAAGGAGGGACGATGGTGAACTGTATCGCAAAACATTTCCGACCACCACAGGTACGGGTTTTCTATTTGGACTTCATATTTGGATTCCTTGGCTCCATTAGATAGATTCCATTACTAGAACATCGATTTTGGTTTAGCATTGAGAGAGTTAAGAAGCTTTGAAAAATGGGTGGTTATAGAGTTTCCGACAGGCACAATAGCAAAATCCGATGAGCGAAGGCAGGGGGCGACTGAGTTGTGCAGTCACGCCCCCTAGGAAGGGTAGAGACAGGGGCGGCGCTTGAAGGCACGTGGGGCCCTCCCCCTTTGGCACAAGTTTTGGCGCAGGTTTCAGGTCAATCGAAGTTCGTTTAGGGGTTGTTTTAGACGTCCAAAGTTATGTTGTATGCGTTAGAATGCACGTGTACTCCCGGTGTTGAAGGGGTTGGATTTTAGATTTTTAATTTTGTCCCCTCCTTGCCGTTGAAGTCGACGAGGGCACTATCCGAGGTGGAGGCATCACTTCTCGGCTGCACTTTTGCCGTACTAACTCCAAGTAAGGTTTGCTGGAATTGTAAACTTTATTTGCCAACGTAGATGCTCTGATTAACCATTTGATATTACTTGTACTTATACATGTAGATTGGTTGGTTGTCAGTTGGCCTGAACTGTTCAGGATAGTCTTTTAGAATTGAATCCTTCATTTGACAAGTGGAAGGCGGTTTGATCAATTTACAGGGGAGATTCAGGCGAATTTCCAGTATAATACTCGTAGAGTCTTGTTGGACTGGTGAGGGTATTTTAGGAATTATTTTGAGGTTTCAAGTGTTGTAAGACGGGAGCAAGACTTCTCACAGATTTTGAGGGAAAATTCGGGAGGGGTCCTGTCATCAAGATCATGTGCTAGAAATACTTCAACGATAACATGACCGAAAATACCTCAAGATCATGTGTCGGAGAAAGCCATAATAACCAAGGATGACAAACATAGTGGAAACCGTATAGTAAATCCGAAATCCAATTTGAAATGCCTTTTTCCTGGCGTAAGCCAAAATCATAGGAAACCCTGGGCCAAAGCCCAAAATCCAAGAAATCAAAGTCCCGAGCCTAAGGCTTGTTGAATATTTGTAGGGACACGGCATGAGGAGATTCCATGCACAAGTGTCTTGAGAGGTTCCGAGAGCCTTTTTGTAGACACATAGTTGGCAATTGGATACTTTGCACTGCGTTCGCCAATATCTGGAGAGTATCTATTCGGTGGTTTACCACGATTGTGCCTGAAAGGTAAAGTATAGCCAACATGGGTATCTATAGCATTAGAGTTTGAAATTGTGGTAGGAGAGTTTACCTTAGGGATATTCTCATCAGGAGGTGGGTCTTCAGGTACTAAGGGGTGGGGTTCCTCTATTTCGGCATCCAGTGATGTAGTCCCTTTGGGACTTGTATCTCCCCCTGAAGACGTACCGTGTTCTGTATTATTGGGTTCCTCATGAACATGAATATCCGTATTGCTGTCGTATCCTAGCCAATTCGGCTCATCACCATTGATCTCCCCCTGACGAGGAGAATGTGGTAATATGGAAGCGAAGAATGTTTCGGATTCCAAAAAGGTGACGTACATCGTCACATAGGTACGTTTGGCGGCTAGATCGTAACACTGATACCCTTTTTGTTGCGTGGCATAGCCCAAGAAGAGACAACGAATAGCGCAAGGATCAAGTTTTGTGCGCTGGTTCTTATGAAGGTGGACAAATGCAACACACCCGAAAATCGAGGAGGAAGCAATAAAATCGTAGGTAAGGAAACATACGTCGACAGGGTGTGTAATGGAGACTTGAAGTTCAAGAGTTTAGAAGGCATCTGATTGAGGAGATGTACAGCGGTAGCAACAACATCAGTCCAATGTCGACTGGGCACATGAGCCCCAAGTAACAGAGCCCAAGCAATTTTAAGAATATGGCGGTTCTTTCTCTCAGCAACACCATTCTACTGGGGGGTCTGTGGGCAGGTGGTTTCATGGAGAAGGTCGTGATGCTGAAAATAATCATGAAACTGGTGGTTCACATACTCACCACCATTGTCTGATCTAAGAACCCGAATCTTAGCTGAGAACTGGGGTTCAACCATAGTGTCGAAGGACTGAAATGTTTTCGAAACTTCGTCTTTATGTTTTAACAGATAGAGCCAAGTCATGCGAGTACAGTCATCTATAAATACCACAAACCAACGGATACCCGATAATGATGTGACTGGGGAAGGACCCCACACGTCAGAGTGAATGAAAGCAAAGGGAACATTACTTTTATTCATACTCAAAGGATAGGCAGCCCTATGGCTTTTAGCAAGAATACAAGTATCACATTGAAGGGCACATAGCTGTTTATTGGAAAATAAGGTAGGGAATAAGTACTTCATATAACCAAAAGACGGGTGTCCTAATCGACGATGCCAAAGCCAAATCTGTCACTCGGTCTTGTAAACTAGAGGAGATATGTGATGTGCACGGCCAATGCTGAAGTCATCCATGTAATAGAGCCCCTCGCCCACCCCCCAAACCCCACCAACCAAACCACCCCCCCCCCCCCCCCCCCCCTCCTCTTAGTACGGCCCACGCCCAATGATCTCCTTGGTAAGAATATCCTGAAGGAAACAAAAGGTAGAGTACATTAGTACAACACAATTGAGAGCTTCAGTAACTTGGCTCACAGATAGCAGTTTATGACAAAGCGAAGGAACGAGCAAAGTATGAGATAATAACAAAGTGGCTGAAACTTGGACAGTGCCGGCCCCTGTAACCGGAGACATGACTCCATTGGCGTTAGCAATGCGGGTGCACCGTGGCTAAGAGGTTTGCGAGAAGTCTGTGGCATCAAAAGTCATGTGGTCGGTGGCTCCCTAGTCAAGTAACCAAGAACTTAGATCGTTAGTTTCAGAGGAACTACAAAGAGCAGTACCAAGTTTACCTTGATCCAGGATTGGCAAGTCACCCTGGGTGAGTTCCACGGGGGGAGAGAGAGAGAGAGACTGGACTGGGCTGCAGCGACAGCAACCTAACTGGCGTCTCGGTTGGGTATTAGAGAGTAACCTGCGTCTCCACCAGTAGCATCACGACGTTTACGAGTCTGGTAGTCATTCCACCAGTCAGGGTATCCATGCAGTTTGAAGCAAGTATCACGAGTATGTTTCATACTGCCACAGTGAGAGCACTTGGTGCCATCGGAGGGAGAGACTCGCAGCTTGGAGGAGGTTCCGGTCTTCCCAGTGCCCAAAGAGAGATACCGAGTAGAAGAAGGTCCAGTCTTGGGTCCTTTCGAGATGAGAACGAATCCAGGAGTATCTGTGGAGCCATTGAGAGTCATTACTGCTTGCTGAACAGCTTCCCGGCGAACATGAGCGAACGCTTGTTCGACTGTAGGGTGCGGGCGCATCTATAATATATCACCTCGAACATTGTCAAGCCTATCGTCTAGGCCATCCAGGAAGGCATATACCCAGTCTTCCTGAAGCAGGTCATTATCGTGCTGAATATAAACACCACATTCCATTGGATTTGGGCGACGAAAATCAATCTCTCGCCATAACCCTTGGAGATCAGTGAAGTATTTCTCGAGGGAGCCACCCGCTTATTTCAGATGAGTCACATGCCGCTGGAGGTCATACACCTGAGATGTATCACTCCCGTCAAAATATGTAGTAGCAATGGAATCCCATACCTGCTTCGCAGTTGGAAACCTAATGAAGTTGCCGATTAGGGTTGGGTCCATGGAGTTGATAAGCCATCCCATGACAATGGCGTTGTCAGTGTACCATTTTCTGAAGGATGGGTCGGTCTATATGGGTTGTGGAATGTCGCCGTTCATGTATCCCAACTTGTCTTTGCCAGAGATGTACATCTCAACAACTTGGGACCAAAGAGCATAGTTAGACCCGTCCAACTTGATACCGATTGGAGCAGC
This sequence comes from Oemleria cerasiformis, assembly GCA_037349345.1. Taxonomy (NCBI): domain Eukaryota; kingdom Viridiplantae; phylum Streptophyta; class Magnoliopsida; order Rosales; family Rosaceae; genus Oemleria; species Oemleria cerasiformis. The sequence goes on along the minus strand of JAZGTL010000050.1, from coordinate 1,419,463 downwards.
GCTATCAATGGTATGGGTAGGAGCCGAGGTCTTATTCAAGACTTCGGTCATTCTGGAGGTTAATTCAGTGATGATAGAAAGGTCGTTGTTTTGGTCGGGTTCAGCCATAGGGGCAGCGGCAAGAGGTGCCGTGTGGTAGGGTTGCAACGGCAAGAGGTGTAGTGCAGCAGCAAGAGCTGCCGTGTGATAGGGTTTAGAGAATGAGAATCGGACCATGCTTTGATACCATGTCAAAGATTCATGGAAAGAATATTCTTCATATATTTTCTTCTCTTATTTTACAAGTAATCGGTGTTAGTTATATACACAAGGAGTCCTATTTTAGTCTACCCTAGAATCCCTTATAGTATGGGATACACAATCACAACCCAATTACATCTCCTATAATTTCTCCTAGAATTTCTCTAATACAGCTCACGCCAACACCATTCACCTCCATTCCATATCAGATCGAAAAAAATCTAGAGGTCGTGCTATGAAACTCATGGGACAAATTGAAGGTATACCCATTCTGGTGTTCATTGATTCAGGAGTGGACCAGAATTTCTTAAATCAAACTATTGCCTAGCAACTAGGTAAGAACATCAATTTCCATGACACTGAAAAAATTGTGGTTCCCACGGTTCGTACTTGCTGAAGTCAATTTGCAAGGCTATCAATTTAATGAGGATTATGGACTATTGAATGTAGCTGGCTATGATTTGGTACTTGGAGCAGAATGGTTGGAAACTTTGGGCCTTATTGGGTGGTACTTCCTTCTCAAAGTTATGGAATTCACTGTTTCAGGTGTGAACCACAAGTTAATTGGAGACCGCACGGGTACTCTTCGTCCACAAAGCCGTGCAACCACTTTGCCAATCACTCTCCCTAACCACCACCTTGTTGCACCTATTCACGGTGATGAGTGTACAACGGAAATTCCAATTTTTCTAGAGCAACTTTTAAGGCAATTCAGCATATTATTTGAAGAACCCACAACACTGCCACCATCTCGGGTTGTCAATCATAGAATTCCGTTGATCAATGGTGCTGATCCTGTCAATGTGTGGCCGTATAGGTATGCTCACAGCCGAAAGAATGAACTTGAGATACAAGTCCGTGCAATGCTGAAAGCCGGAATCATACGGCCTAGTTCTAGTCCTTATTCCTCCCCAGTGTTGTTGGTAAAGAAAAAAGAAGGTACATGGAGATTTTGTGTGGATTACAGGGCCTTGAATCATATTACAATTAAGGACAAGTTTTCAATTCCGGTAATAGAAGAGCTTCTTGATGAGCTTCATGGTGCTATGATTTTCTCTAAGTTGGACCTCAGATCAGGCTACCATCAAATCCGGATGCATGACGCTGACATTACCAAAACAGCTTTCCGAACCCATGAAGGGCATTATGAATTCCAGGTAATGTCGTTTGGTCTCCAATGCTCCTTCCACATTCCAAGCACTCATGAATTCCATATTTCGACCCTTCCTACGTAGGTTTGTGCTTATGTTTTTTGATGATATACTAATTTACCGCTCTTCAATTGAAGAGCATTTGGAACATTTAACCTTGGGTTTTGATGTAATGCAAGCAAACAAGCTGAAATTGATAGCTTCTAAATGCTCTTTTGGCCAAGCAACCAATGACTATCTTGGACATTCAATATCACAAAGGTGAGCAGTATAGGAGCAATTCATTCACAGGACCATCACCCTATAGCCTACTTGAGAAATCATTATCATACCGTCATAAATCTTTATCAGTCTATGACAAGGAGATGCTCGCGGTGGTTGCTGCAGTTGAACATTGGCGTCCCTATTTGCTAGGCAGACACTTCAAAATTGTCACAGACCATAAGACCATTAGACATTTTTTGGAGCAGCGAATCACAACCCCAACATAAGAACGATGGCTAGTGAAATTATTGGGATATAACTACGAAATTGAATACAGAGATGGCACCAACAATGCAGGACCGGATGCACTGTCAAGAAAATCTGAGCTGCTAGCCTTAATGGGTTTATCCACTCCTTATATTGACTGCATAACAGAAATTTAGCAGGATTGTGCACAAGATGTAGAGGCAATGGCAATCATTCAAGCCTTACAAGCTCAGCCAAATTCGAAGAAGCATTTCACTTGGCATAATGGCTCACTGTTTTACAAGAATCGTTGATTTGTCCCAATTTCATCAGCTTGGCGTACAAAGATCATTGATGAATTCCATGGCACACTAGCGGGAGGACATTCTGGTTACCTACGCACTTACAAGCGTATTGGCCGGAGTTTTCATTGGCCAGGTCTGAAGAAGGATGTTAGACACTATGTGGCTGCCTGCGATACTTGTCAGCGGCAAAAATACGAAATAATTCGTCCTCCTAGTCTCCTACAGCCTTTGAAAATCTCTTACTCCATTTGGCAAGACATTGCAATGGATTTCGTGGAAGGACTTCTAGCAGTACATGGGAAGAATTGCATCTTGGTAGTGGTAGATAGATTGTCAAAGTATGGGCATTTTATACCTCTTAAACATCAATATTCAGCTTCGCAGGTAGCCGGTGCTTTCATTAAGGAGGTGTTTCTTCTGCATGGCATGCCCCGAAGCATTGTAAGTGACCGTGATCTCACAGTTCTCAGCCATTTTTGGAAGGCTTTCTTCAAGGAGCAAGGCACCTAGCTGTGTCACAGCTCTGCTTACCATCCACAATCAGATGCCCATACAGAGGTATTGAATCACACACTTGAACATTACTTACATTGTTTCGTAGGGGACAAATCATCTTCGTGGATTGAATGCTTTCCTTGGGCAGAATGGTGGTACAACACTACATTCCACTCTGCTATTTAGATGTCACCATACCAAGCAGTTTATGGACAGCCACCACCATCAATTACTTCATTCATTCCAGGATCATCCAGTGTTCATGCGGTTGATATTGACCTACGTGATCTTGACAACTTGTTGCAACAATTGCGTCATAATCTGCTCATTGCTCAATAGAGGATGAAATTGTTTGCTGACTGCAAGAGAACTGAATGAGAATTCCATATTGGTGACATGGTTTACCTACGACTCCAACCTTACAGATAGACTACTGTTGGCAATATTAGCTACCCAAGCTATCACCGAGGTTTTACGGCCCCTTCAAGACCATTGCACGCGTGGGTCCTGTGGCCTACAAATTGGAGCTTCCTTCAAATGCCCAAATACACAATGTCTTCCATATATCCTTGTTGAAACACAAGGTGGGAGATAAGGTAATAATCCCTATTGTCCTGCCTCCTACATTGTCTGATGGAAAGATGAAATGGACTCCAGCTCAGTTGTCAGCAGGGGTATTTTCAAGTAGAACAATGCTCCGGTTACAAGGTGGTCGATTCAATGGCAAGGCTTGCCACCTGAGGAAGCTACTTGGGAAGATGCTGCAGATTTTCAGGCACGTTTTCCTTCATTCCAAACCTGAGGACAGGTTTGTTGTCTATGGGGGGAGGGAATGTTGGGACCCAATACTACTATGGTAAGCCCAATAACTTGGCTCTCTGTTATTCACCTAATTATTCCACAATATTCTAGAAGAAACTAGAATAAGAATCATTGTGAAGATGATGTAGTACATGAGGTTAGGTAGGTTGTTAGACAGGCTGGATTACACCTGGCAGGTATGAGAAATGCTTTATACCTCTATTATCTGTATTCTGGAGATATCAATGAGAAAACTATCTATTTCCTTTCTAAATTTCCGAATTTCCCTTATCTTTCTGCAACAAACCTATTACATAGTTACGATTAAGTGGTTGTGATACCACATGTGAAACTCTGAATACAACTCCAGCAGCTTAATCTCAATTATGACTAAAGACATAAACCAAATAATCATTTACCAAGTTCTTTCCATTGGATGAAGACGTGAATCACAAACAAGGATGGTTGACTTGGTGCTCATATTCTAAGGGTGTATAGGTATCTGCCAAGCCATGGCTGTGACATTGAGAAAGAGGAATTTTTATTATCATCGCAGCCAACCGAATCAAAACCCAAATGAAAACCAAAAAAAAATGTATATTTTAAAAACATATTCACAGTAGATTGAAGAAAACTGAAGACAGAAAGAAAACCTTAATTCAAAATAGCTTTCTCAACACAACCAATGTCATTCAAATATATCAAGAACACAATGAATTGAGAGAAACAACAAATGGCTCAAAACACAGAAAACCCATCAAAGTCAGAACAATGTTACATACCTCCCAATTTGAATGTCAAGAATTCCACCAGTTTTCAGTCTTTCCTATAACAAGGATATTTTACGGATAAAAAATCAAAGCGGAAAGCACATGCAATTAGGAAAATCAAAACAACAATTCCACCAGTTTTCTGTCTTTACAAAACTTTTCAATAACCTCAGCCAAGTCACTAGAATCTACAAGAAATTTCAAAGCAGCAATCGACTGCGCAAACCTCTCGGTCTCCCCAGAATCAATGTCAACACAAACCAATCGCTCACCGCAAGGGCAACACTTGCTGCTACTTAAATCCACACTGGCTCTCCTCCCTCCGTACAGTCTATGGCTCTCGCTCTCGAAGACCAGATGGTCCAGTGGCTTAGATATTTGGTGGGTGAGCGTTGAAGGGACGGTGTCATCACGAAGCACCACTTAGTTCTGCTGCAAGTTTCAAGCGTATCTTCCCTCCCTGAAGTACACAATACATTAACCCTAGAAATATACAGAAGGAACCACCTAAGATTTGAATTTATACCTAAAAATTCCTGAGGAAACATAGTGATTAAATTCACAGCTAAATGAATACCCAATTCAATTGGGTGAACACTAAACCTTGATATTCTAAGATGAAATAGATCAATGTCGTAGCCAAGAAAAAGTAATGAAAGCAGATTAATATAAATTCAATTTCATAGAACCCTAAACAAAAATCGAATACCCAATTCATCTATCACAAAAGAGAGGTAGCCGTCAAGGAAGGGAGAGCAAGAGCGATTACCTATTACCAAAAAGAGTTGGTCATGAGGGAAGGAAGAAGAAGAAGTCAAAGACGACCTCGTGAGGGAAGTGCTGATCGCTGGGAATGGTTTTTTCTTCAGCACAGTCAGAGACGAGAGAGGCAGAGTGAGAGACGTGAGAGGGTGAGCGGGAATCGAGAGAGGGTGAATGAGAACCGAGAGAGGCTGAGAGGGTGGCTCACTTTGTTTCAGAAAGGTAACGGGGCTTGAAATTTTGGTTTCCGCGGTGCTTTTTGTTTTCCCCCTTCCGCGCGTCTTTTCTGCGCTTTTAATAGCGTTTAGAGTTTTTTCTTTTCTTTTTAATATCACATTTCATAGCACTAGTGCACAAAAGTGCTATAATACAATGTTATTAGTTAAGACATTTTCTTGTAGGGGAAGCAAAGAGTAACTTAGCATATTATATTTAAAAAAGCATTAACGATTAACTTAGCATATTAATTCTTATTAACAAGCAAAGAGTAATGAATTTACAAAAAGCAAAAACTTTTTTTTTTCCAATATTTTTTTCTCAAATTTAAAAAAAAAACGAATTTAAATAATATATATTTTTTATTTATTTTTATTTTTCAAAATTCCCATTCCAAATAAGTTTTTCAATTTTTAAATGAAAGTCCACACCCCCAAACCTAAACTGAACATTGTCCTCAATGTGATAAAGCAAAGATTCAATGAAAATAGTAAAGTTGAGGCATGGCATCAAACAAAAATACAAATAAAAAAAAAGGAAGGGAAAGATCGAACCGGGTTGGGTTGCCTCCCAATAAGCATGTACCTAAAAAAATAACAAACTGAGTTAACCAAAAATCAAAGATAAATGGACACCGTTAAGGGACAAAGTCCCAAGTAACGGTGCCAAAAACTTGTTGGATAAAATAGACAACACAATAAATATGAAATGTATTCTATTGAGTTTAATCTTGCAAGTGCACAAATCGTATAGATAGTATAACAAATAAGCAAGGGTCGAATCTCACAAGGACTTGTCTTAACTATGTTCCACTTTATTTAGATTGATTAATTAACTCAGAAACTTGATAAAATAAAAATAGAAAATAAAAACAAATACAAACACGTTGGTGGGGGTTTTACATAATTAAAAATAAACAAATAAAAGAACTAACATAAAAAAAATAATAAAAATAATAGGCTAGAACACTCTATCCACCACTAACCACAATTACCTCCTAACATGATTTTCTTGATCCAATTGCTATGCAACTTCTGAATTAGGTGCCCATGCCTAGGTCATGGCATTGGTACACTAAACTTATATTATTCTCTCTTACTTAGCATGTTCTAAGCAGGGCATATGCCTAGAACATCTATCACCTACCAGTTAAGATGATATGACGGTCAGTCAAGCATTTTCATCAATAATTTATGCAAACAAGGTAGCAAATCTCATAAACATAAAAGAAATGTAGTTTAAACAGTAATCAGAATTATGCAGCATGCGTAGCGATATAAATTAAGAGCCAAAATCATATTAAAGAAAAACCATGGCTAGGGCTTCAAGAAGCCGTAACCTATAAACACTACAAGAAAAATGGCCATTTTCGACCAGTTTTTTTCGAGAGCCAAAAATACCGTCGAAAAAGGCACCTTTATCGACAGCAAAACACCATCCGTCGAACATGTGACAACAGACGGCCATTGGTTTCCGATACACAAACTTGCCCTCGAAAATAGTGATGTGACCGTCGAAAATGAGGGGTTTTTGGAGGGAAGAGTTAGCGCCAAAAGTATTAACGACTAAAACACATTGTCATCGAAAATAGAATGTTAACTTCCGAGAGCATATCCATTCCGTCGTATGTGATTAAGTACTTTCGAGGGGGGGCTAGTCCTTGTCGATAATAAATAACTAATTTCGACGACGCTTAGCTATAATCGGAAGTGTTTACATATTTCCAAGGAGAAATAGACCATGTCGGTAATAATGTATATTTGTGACCACTTTTAATTATCATCGAAATTGGAAAAGGTATTTTCGATGTCGTATTTTGATTGTCGGAAGATATTCCTTATTTAAGATTATAATTAATCACGGTCGAAAATAACTATTCATTTGCAGAGTATATACTTTTTATTATATATATTGGCTATTGAAAGAGTTTACGTGTGGCATCGTAAACGTCATTGAAAAAAACTAAGATACAAAGTTATGTATTTTTTGGGCCACCACAAGTAACAAATTTGAAGGGATATTCGAGCCACGAAATCATCCCACTTGGCCTCAATCAAGCACAAACTCAGGATCAACCTTAGACCTATCTTGAAATCCACCCTTCTTGTAATGAATAGTTACTAGTGATTTTTCCGTATCTGAACAAGATAATCTATCACAACTCTGTCAAATTAATTCAACTCTAATAAGAAATTTTTGATTCCAAAAGTAAGCTTCAAATGTTAATATGTTATCCTACCTCAAATATATAATAAAAAGAATCTTTATTGAAAGTAAGTAAGAAACACTAGCCACACAATCCAACAATGAAAAAATACAAGAAATATAATAAACAAGATATTATGACGTGCAGTAATTGATAATAAGGGTAAAGTCTCCAAATCCTAAAGGGTTTTGTTTGTCTATTTCCTCTTTTCTTAAAAACTATGTAATCTTTATTTGAGAAAAATGTTGATTTATTCAGTTGTCTAATTCATATCAAAGTACACCCACCCCATTGGGTTCTTCTAACATCCTCTAGCATGCCTTTTTTTCTTCTTGAGATGAAAATTAAAGCTCAATTGAGTACCCCGGATAAATTAGATTGCTGAAGTACTTAGCCAATTCCCGCGCAGAAATCTCAGCACTGCACACCAGTCACTAAAGTTGCCATATCTTCCTCGTCCGAGCTCGTAATCATGAACCGTAAATTTCTGTAGAAACTAGACATATAGGGATTTCCATCCATATATGAAACATTGTCTGGTTCAACCTGAGCAAGTACAGAATATTCTGTAAACATGGCTGATCTGCACAGAAATCCCAGCACTGCGCAGCAGTCACAAAATTTGCAATATCTTCCTCGTCCGACCTCGTAATCATGAATCGTAAATTTCTGTAGAAACTAGACATTCAGGGATTTGCATCCATATATGGAACATTTTCTGGTTCAACCTGAGAAAGTACAGAATATTCTGTAAACATGGCTTATCTGCACGGAAATCCCAGCATTGCGCAGCAGTCACTAAATTTGCAATAGCTTCCTCGTCCGACTGCATAATCATGAACCGTAAATTTCTGTAGAAACTAGACATTCAGGGCTTTCCATCCATATATGGAAAATTTTCTGATTCATAATTGGAAAGTCTAAAATTCTTAATTTGTCGCTTTCAGGAAAAAGAAAAAGAAAAGAAAAAGGGGGAACACCAAAATTATTTCCTTCGATCTAACTCTCTTTCTTCCTTATTTATTAAGCCCTCCCTTTTTGATTTTCACATATTCAAATCAGTTCACATCATCTGCAATGAACTCTGATTGGAATGCTGAGCTCAGTGTTTGAGTTCTTGCTAACATCAGCTGCAATGCTATAATGTTTAGAGGTATTGGTTGGTCTATTTTGTTTGCTTTTGTTTGTTGGTATCTCTGGATTTGGAGAAACAAAAGAGTGTTGATGGCGTGTCACTAGTTAATTTCGAGATGTTGGCGCTGCCAAGTAAGTCACATCTTTAGGGAATGTAATAGAGTTGTTGATGAGTTAACTCGGTTGGGGGCTATAAGTGATTTTGGTTTTTGTGACTTGGACGGACCACCGCCCAGCTGCATGAGCTGGTTGTTGGATGATGCTATGGGCGTGGGGCAGCTACGTTTTGTAGTGTAGCCTTATGTTTTCTTCATTCCTTTGTTCTTTCGCGTGTTATAACCAACAAAGAAATTGGTTTTGCCATCATTTTTTAAGATATTTATTCCTACTATTTTTTATTGATTAGTTTTATTCGATGTTCAAAAGGACACTAGGCGCTACTAGAGCGGCGAACAGTGGCCTAGCCCCTAGACGGTTAGGCGGAGTCTAAGCAGGAGCCTAGGCAAATTTTTATTATTATTATAATTTTATTGTACACCATATAAAGTTATAAATATATACCGATTAAAGAAAAAAATTACACTTGTATTGAGAAATACTAACATAAAAAATATCTAAAATACAACAAAATTGGCCATAATATTTTTTTATTTGTTTTCTTATATAACATATATTATACAAATGTCTTGTGATTTTCTTTTATATAATAAATTTATTACAAAAATTCGACTTGGAATGAAATAAATCTACAAAGTTTATATTAATTAATTCAAACACTCTTTTATAAATTTTTAATCCTCCACAACCCTAGTACGCTACTTTGTAGCCACTAGCCGCCCCACTCTCTTATTCACTCTCTCTTTCTCAAGACCTCTATAACCTCTCTCAGCAACATCGCTCTCTCTGCAACATCCCCCTCTCTTCAACATCTCTCCCTCTCATGGAAACGCTCGCGCATTCTCTCTCTCTCTCTCTCTCTCTCTCTCTCTTAACCTCTCAACCCAATCTTCCATCTCTAAACAAGATTGTGAATTGAAGAAAACGAAATTCGAAAAGGCTGCTCAGCGGCGACCAGCGCTGCTCAACGGCGCCCAGCACCACCCAATGTCTCCTAGCACTGCCCAATGCCGCCTAGGGCTATCTAGGCGCCCGCCTAATGCTATTCTGATTTTCTCCACCGTTTAGCCTAAAATCTGGGCGGCGGCTTGCCGCCTAGCGCCTAGAACGATTTTTTGAACGTTGGTTTTATTGTATTGTGATTTTGTGTTTTGTTGTATCTGATTTAGTGTTTTGTTGTATCTGATGATGTAGAGTCTTTGGTTGATGACTTTGTTGTCCTGATGCTGGAAAGAAAAGAGGTAGAGGGAAGGCTTAGGGTGAAAAAGGACAGGCACAACCATGCCAATTGGGTTTTATGATAATAGGTAATAAAATTGATATTTGGGGTCAAAGATGCTAAATTTTCTCATCGGTAAGAAACTTTGTTGATGTAATTACTCACATCACCTGCAAGAGATCACATCACTTGCAAGAGATTATAGGACCATGGATAAAGTTTACTGACTATCCAAAACGTGAGTCTTACACATGCTCTAAGGAAGAACTAAAGCATGCCTTTGAAAGTCATATCAAAAGAAACTATTCCGACTTATTGTTATTTAGACGTTGTGCTTTTCATTTTGGGAATTTTTTTGTATTGTTGATTTTGAATTATTTATTAAGTAAGCAATACTGAATGATTTCAATGTACTACATTGATGTTAAATTTTCATATTTTATTTCTCAATTTTAATGAATAGCATATTTATGACTAATTTGATGGTTTAAAATATTATTTATTTATATTTGGATGACCATTACTTTTGACAAATTCAGAATGACGAAGGTTGTTATAAATAGTAATTCTCTCAATACAAGTGATTAGTTTTCGATAGATGAAGATGGTCGAAAAAAAAAGAAATTTCTCGAAATAAGTGGATATTTTCGACGCTTCAAGGTAGTTGAAAAACGTTAGTCATCTCGGAAAAAATAATTATTTCGACGACACCAGGTGGTCAAAAATATTTAGTCTCTCAAGTCAAACTATTATTTTCGATGCCAAAAACTAGTCGGATAAAACGTATTTTCGAGGATAATTGGTTGTTGGAAATAATAGTCGAATTCCATTTACGACAAAGTAGTTAGTTTTTACGAGTACTAATATTCATCGGAAATGTGTAGTTATGATGGACAATGACCGTCGAAGCAGCAATTCCTTGTCGGAAATGTATTTCCGATAGCTAGTGTGTTGTCGTAACCTTGTTATCGGAAGAAAAAAAGATCATCGCATACAAAACATTTACGATGACTCTAAAACTATTTACGATGGACAAACTATGTCGCAAGAAAAACTTCTCCTCATTTTAAAAAGCTTCTTTACGACGGCAACAACACATATCCGACATTTAGGGATTGTCGGAAATAAAAGAGTTTACGACGGTTGCTCGGAAAATACCTTTTTGTGACAAGTGCTTTTACGATGGCCTACGATGGCCAGTTGCCCTCGTAAACGCATATTTCCGATGGAAAACTGATAGTTGCGACCATTTTTAGCCTTCGGAAAAAGGGGTTTTTTTTTTGTAGTGAAAGAAACTACAAAATAAAAGACAATTTTCTTTGCTCTATGGTATATTTTTGTGTATATTTTCCGGACTTTTTCTATTCCCTTTACAAAACCCTAGGACCTCTATTTATAGGAGAATTATCAATCCTCAAATAAATAGAAGTTTACAATAAATTCTATAAGGAAAAGGTCTCCTAAATATTTAAGAAATCTAATTAAAACCTTTCCAACAAGTAAAAGGACCAAAAGTAATAGTTCTAACTAAATAAGTGATAACGTCATATTTCTATGTATTTATTACCCTTCTTTACTAGGTTTTATGTTACGTTTTCTTGTGAAGTTGGTTATTTTATGAGTTTAATTTGTGTTTTATAGGTAATTAATTCTAATGATGGCTTTGGAGTTAATTTGATGATATGGGCGCTAAAAGAACTGCTGAAGCTGGAAATTCCTGTGCAGAACTGCCATACTCTTTTGGCCACCATAAATTCCTCAGGATGAACAGGGTGCTCTGCCTTATATGCTTGGACAGCTATGGAAGTCTAGTTTCTGGAGAATTTTACGGTTCATGATTCTGACCTTTCTAGAAGACGTTATCTCAGTTTTCGTACCAGAGGTTCTGCTGGAAAGTTCTGCGCAGTTTTTGACATTGTGGCGTCACAACTTACCAGTCTTGAAAGGTAACCTCTTTGGACGGTTCATGGACACAATTAAACCTTCTTTTAATTCAGTTATAATCAGCTCTAATTGCTTGGGAGGACAATTGAAACCTAAGGAAAGTAACATCCTAAAGCAATTAAGGACTCTTCAATGCAATGCAATTAATTGTGTGGAAATGAATTGAAATTGGATGGTTATAAAAGGAAAAATGCAGCAACAAAAAGGGCGGTTCTCAAAAAAGCAAGAAAAAAAGATATATCCTAGCACCCATCTTGATCAAATTTCTCATAGCCTCCATTGCCATTGATGATCAACCGAAGGAGCAAGTCCGACACCAAAGGGAATCTCTAAGGGTTTTTTCTATCTCTTGTTCAAACTTTGTAATTATGATTTTCATAACTCCGATGTTTGTTTGTAACGACCCGGAAATTTAATTAGTGAATTATCGTAAATTAATTTGCAAAAGGACGAAATTACCCTTGGTTGTATAAGGGGCTTGAAAGTCAATTTTTGTTTCGAGACACTTTTGGCTGTGTTTCAAGGACCGTTGCGTAGGTCTCGAACTCACGAGTTCATAGATAGGTGGCACGCAAAAAATTAAGTTCGTATGAGAGAGTTGTGGGTCTAGAAAGTTCAGGGGCAGTTTGGTAATTTTTGCAGGTCAGATATTTTAAAACCCATTACTCCAGATTGTTTCTACATTTCATCCTCTCTCTCCCCGTGCTCTCTCTCATCCAAGCCGTGAAACACAAACCCTCAAATTTTGATTTTCGATTTAGACCAAACCTCCACAAACCATTCACATCATCATCTTCCTCACTTCATTATGAGCTCAACCATGTCCTTCATCGAGCTTGGAGGTGTTACGAGAAGGAGATTTGAAGGTGAACAGTAACCTCCACCTTTCCGGCCATTTTCCGGCCACCACAAGTAATGAATCTCAATTCTAATTGCATATTTGGATTCCTTGGCTCAAGTAGATGAATTTTCATTATTCGAATGTTGAATTTGGTTGAGAATTGAGGGAGATATTAAGCTTTGAAGTTTGGTTGGTTGGTTATGGAGGATTTCTGCACAGTGAATAGTACTCGGGTGTGAGGTTGAAGGCGAGTACGCCTTGCAATCGCAGCTGTAGGCGCGCATGGGGTAGGGTTCCCGGCCATCCACTGGCACGTGGAGCTCCTCCTCGAGCTCCGGCGAACCTGAGTTTCAAAGCTCTCGACGTTCCGAACCTGTTGGCGCAGGTTTCGGGTTAATCGAACATCGTTTAGGGGTAGTTTTGAGCGTCCAAAGTGGCTGGGTTTTTAGTGGGACGCGTGCGGACCTCCCGAGAATTAGGGAGTCTGAATTTAGGGTTTTTAATTATCGTTGGTAATCCCGTTTGTTACTTTTTACAGGCGATACTGCTCCGAGAACTTCAGAGGAGCGTACAACTCGGGATTGAGCATAATTGGATGGTCGGTGAGTGGACTTTGGTGTTGTAAATTATAATTCATGCATAAAGGTATATTTGATAGAATTGCTTGTTACGTATTGTTTTGGGAAAATTTCTGGAATTTAGAAAATTATTAAATTATTACTGGACACGGGCTTTCAATAATTATTTGGAATGACTTTTTTGGGCTATGGTCTGGCTTTATTGATTCGGGTTTTATATGGTTTGACTTGATTGATTTTGGATTTCGGTCGAGTCCATGATTTTTGGGGTTTAGACTTTTCGTGTTTTAAATCCCCTCCAGGCCGTTGAGTTGACGAGAGCATATCCAGAGGCGGAGACATTAAATTTTCAGCTGCGCATTTACCTAGACTATCGAGTAGGATATTTATTTATGTATTTACTTGTCCTACCTAGATGGTCTGATAAGTTTTTTGGACTGATTGTAAAATTGTGGTTACATCGTTGGATGGTTGGTGTTGTTGGAATTTGGAGTGTTATCTGATCATTCGTTTGACAGGTGGAAGGCAGTTAACCAGTCCTTATGGAGAGGATGGCTTAAGGGTATTCTGGGAATTTCTTTAAAATGTCAGACGGGAGCAGGGCTTTTCTCGGGTTCCGAGGGGAAATTTGGGAGGGGTCCTGCCATTGTTAGTATGGTGATTATGAGTAGCTAAATTCCTTTCTAGGAATCTGATGTAACCTGATATGAAAATTCTATGCCTTAGTTAACTTTCTTTTATCAATTCAATGTTTCTAGTTTCATTTTTTCTGCTTAATTCTGTCTATATGTTTATGTTACGGACTAGCCATCTTTGATATGAATTTATTGATTTTCTTAGACAAGGTTATAGTAGACACTATATGCTTATCCTTGAGATAGCTCTATTGAATGAAAGAATTGTTGTTGATGTAGACACCATGCTACGACACTTTTTGATTATGTATGTTCCTTTTGAACTTAATGGATATTTGATTTTTGACTTAGACTGGACACCATGGTTAAGTTGATGATTAAGAATACTTGGTTACAACCGGACACCTAACGGATAATCATAATACGACGGAACGAATCCTAGAAATTAAATTGAACCTTTTTCACTAAGTTAATTAGACGCCTAGAATTGGATTGTTATGGTGAAATCAGATACCTAGTAATTTCATTCTTTGTTTACACAAATCAATCATAAAAAGCTCTCTTTCATTTAATTGCAAATTAAATTACTTGTTCACAAACAAAAACCAAAATTCTTTGTTGCTCTTTTATTTTCCATTTTAGCAACTTTGTTTTATTTTTAGTTTTCTTTAGGGCATTGCATAATTGGATTTAATTATTAAACTTTACAAGTCCCTGTGGGTACGATACTCGTATTAACTTGCTATACTATCACATTGATTTGTGCACTTGCGATTAATATAATTTTGTTCATCAAGTTTTTGGCGTCGTTGTCAATGACTGATTAAAAGTTTATTAGTTATTTTCTCTTACGTATGCCTTCAATTAGTTTGTTCTTATTTGATTAGATTATTTATTTATATATATGTTTTGTTTATTTATTTTATTTTTATTTTTATTTGAATTTAATTGTCAGTTTTTATTCTCTTCTTCTCTCTAATGTTTTGCAAACACTCACTTTCCTAGAAGTGGTGAATGCAAGGTCATCGGTCCTTACAAGGAGAGCTATTACCCATTGACGATAACATTGATCGTATAGGAGGCAAGCGAAGGCGAGAGGAGGAAGAACAGTTTGAAGACGAATCTGATTCTACTCGTACTGAAGCTTATACGTCTGAACTAGAAGAGAAACTAGAGGAGATGGCAGTCGTTAATCCACGTCCCATGAATGATTTCGCTCGCCCAGTTGTGGCAACATCACCATCTTGCATAGCACTCACAGCAGCTGCTAGGAATTATGAACTTAAATCTACTCATTATAATCTGCTTCCTGCTTTTTATGGTGTTTCTAATGTAGATCCTTTGTCATTCAGTCGTGATTTTTATGTACAATTCAAACTTTTCCTTTGCGGGAAGGATAAGGCTAAGCTTTGGCTGATGTCTTTAACACCTGGATCACTAGAATCATGGGAAGATGTTTACAATAAGTTTGTTGGCAAGTTCTATTCCCATCAAAAGACTACTGAATTGTGGAGTAAAATCGCCACGTTTGCTCAAGCAGAGAGTGAGCCATTCCTTGAAGCATGGGACCATTTTAAAATGCTTTTAATTCAATGAGCTCACCATCATTATCCTTTAGAATTACGAAATCAATTTTTCTATGATGGATTAACCCAAGCTTGTCAGGCTACTGTTGATAATTTTGCAGGTGGTGCCATGGGTGAAAAGACTGCACAGCAAACTTATGATCTTTATGAGATGCTTGGTGCAAATTCTCAGCAAAAAAGTGTTAGAGGTAAGCGTTCAGGTGTTTATGAAATTCGTCCTAATATTGACCTTGCTACGCAGGTGGCGGATTTAACTAAACATATCAAGACTCTAAACACTGCAGCCATGAATAAAGGACCTGCCACCAGTAAAGTATTGGCAATTTGTGGTGTTTTTGGTCATGTTGCTTATGCTTGTCCTTCTAGTGAGGCTTTTCCGGATTATTTACAAGAGCAAGCTCATATGATGAATTCCTACAATCCGAGGCCTAAAAATGATCCTTTTTCAAATATCTATAACCCGGGTTGGAGGAATCATCCCAATTTGCATGGAGTAATAATCAAAATCAAAATCAAGCTAGCTCTTCTTTCCAACCAAGAAAGCCTTCACTAGAAGAAACACTAAATAGTTTAATCCAAGTATGCCAGCATAGTCAACAAAAGCAACGAACAAAAATTCCAACAACAAGAGGCTTCTATGAAGCAACAAGAAGCATCTTGAAGGAAGTTAGAGGTACAAGTTGGACAAATTGCAGATGCTGAAAGGAGCCATATTCCAGGGAAATTTCCAAGCTAACCTGATCAAGCCAAAGCGATCACAGTACTTCGGAATGGTAAGGTAATTGATAACAAAATTAATCATGAAGTTACTGATGATTTAACTAACGATGCACGTGCTTAAATTGAGGAAATAGAGACGGAGAAGCCACCAAAGAAGCTCATGGACAGCAGCTTAGAACCGATTCAGACTACGGGGCTGATTCGTAAAGATGAAAAAAAATCTCCTTTTGCAGCCTCGAATTTTCACAAGGCACCCAAGCCTTATGTTCCACCTGTTCCTTTTCCAAGTCGCCTTAACAAAAGCAAAATGGATAAGTCTTTTTCTGAAATTTATGATATTTTATCAAAGGTTAATGTGAACTTACCATTTGCTTGATGTGATTACGAACATGCTGGCTTATGCAAATTTTTTCAAGGAATTAAACACGCGTAAGCTTCAATATGAGCCGCATGAGAAGGTGAGGATATCTGAATCAGTTAGTGCAGTGCTTCAGAGGAAGTTGCCGCCCAAGCTGAAGGGTCCAGGGAGTTTTAATATTAATATTATTGTTGGTGATATAAAATTAGAAAAGGCCATGCTTCATTTGGGAGTCAGTATTAATTTGGTGCCTTATTCGATTTTTATTTAGTTAGGTTTGGGTGATTTAAAACCGACTACTATGTCTTTACAACTTGCGGATCGATCAATTAAATAAGACATATTAGTCCAAGTTGATAAATTAATAATTCCTGCCGATTTTGTCATTTTAGATATGGAGGATGCACCCATTCATGATCGTGAATTACCTATTCTTTTGGGATGTCCATTCATGGCTACAGCCCAGACAATAATTGATGTTAAGAATGGCAAGCTCACCATGACAGTCCTAGATGAAACTGTGGAATTCCAAGTGTTTGATTCTCTATCTTATCCTTCAAATTGGTATGTTTGGTTTTCCATTGATGCTTTGGATTCGGTTGTCTTCTCTAATTTTGTGCAAGATAAAGTGGAAGATAAATTGGCAGTAGCTTTAACTTTGGGAGATAAAGATAGTTACGATGATGAGGATATAAGGTGAGTTTACAGCCGCATTAGATAGGGCAGTCCCATACCCCCCTCTATTTTATCCCCACCTAAGTTTGAACAAAAA
Organism: Oemleria cerasiformis; assembly: GCA_037349345.1. Taxonomy (NCBI): domain Eukaryota; kingdom Viridiplantae; phylum Streptophyta; class Magnoliopsida; order Rosales; family Rosaceae; genus Oemleria; species Oemleria cerasiformis. Next base: position 1,402,163 of record JAZGTL010000050.1, on the reverse strand, counting down.
CAGCTCCCGTCTACCCTCAAGTATGCCTATCTTGGTGAGAATGACACACTTCCTGTGATAATTGCTTCTAACCTCACCTTACTTGAGGAAGAAAAATTACTGAGAGTTCTTCGAGAGCATAAGACTGCCATAGGGTGGACAATTGCAGATATCAAAGGAATCAGTCCAACCATGTGCATGCATCGAATATTTTTGGAAGAGGATGCAAAACCAATGAGAGATGCTTAAAGGAGATTGAACCCCCACATGACAGAGGTGGTGCGCAAAAAAATTCTTAAACTACTTGATGTTGGAATTATTCATCCCATTTCCGATAGCAAGTGGGTAAGCTTGGTCCAAGTGGTACCAAAGAAATCTGGAATTACGGTTGTCAAGAATGAAAACAATGAGCTTGTGCCAGCAAGAATGACGACGGGTTGGAGGGTTTGCATCGATTACAGAAAGCTTAACACTGCCACTAGAAAAATATCATTTTCCTTTAACTTTCATTGATCAGATGCTCGAACGCTTAACCGGTCATTCTTACTATTGTTTTCTAGATGGTTTTTCAGGATATAATCAAATTCCTATTGCGCCAGAGGATCAGGCGAAGACCACATAGACTTGCCCATTCGGAACCTTTGCCTACCGCAGAATGCCATTCGGACTTTGCAATGCTCTTGTGACTTTCCAAAGATGTATGGTGTCAATCTTCTCCGACATGATTGAAAGGTTTATCGGGGTATTTATGGATGATTTTTTGGTTTTTGGTACCTCATTTGATGATTGTCTTGATAATTTAACCTTGGTGCTCAAAAGATGTGAAGAGACAAATTTAACTCTAAGTTGGAAGAAGAGCCACTTCATGGTAAGGCAAGGTATAGTTTTGGGTCATGCTTTCTAATAGAGGTATTGAAATAGACAAGGCAAAAAATTTATTTAATTGCTAAATTGCCGCCACCTACTTCGGTAAAGTGTGTGCGAAGCTTTCTTGGTCATGCAGGATTTTATAGGCGTTTTATTAAAGATTTTTCAAAAATCAGTCGCCCCGCCCCCTATGTAATCTCTTGGAAAAAATGAAGCTGTTTTTAACTTTGATAAAAATTGCCTTGATGCTTTTGATACTTTGAAAAAAGAATTAACATCATCCCCTATTATAATGGCATCTGATTGGTCCCTTCCTTTCGAATTAATGTGTGATGCTTCTGATTTTGCAATTGGTTTAGTGTTGGGCCAAAGAGTAAATAAATTACCTCAAGTTATTTATTATTCTAGTCGCACATTAAATGATGCTCAATTAAATTATTCCACCACCGAAAATGAATTATTGGTAGTTGTCTTCGCTTTGGAAAAATTTTGCTCATATTTGATTGGTTCTAAGGTTATTATTTTTTCTGATTATGCTGCTCTTAAATATTTGCTAACCAAAAAAGATGTCAAGCCTAGGCTGATTAGGTGGATCCTCCTGTTGCAAGAGTTTGATATTGAAATTAAGGACAAAAAAAGGAGCGAGAATGCAGTAGCGGATCACCTCTCTCGGCTTGTAGAAGTGGCTGGCCAAGAAGTGTAGAATCAGGATGGTGCCATACCCCTTAATGAAGTTTTTCCTAATGAGCAACTCTTCTCTACCCATGGAGAAGAGTCCGGGTATGTAGATATTGTTAGTTATTTAGCCAGTGATATTGTTCATCCTGATCTAACTTCACAAGAAAAGAAGAAATTTATGTCCATGGTAAAACATTATTTCTGGGATGACCCTTATTTATTTAAACATTGTCCTAATCAAATAATAAGGCGTTGTGTTCCAGAAATTGAGCAGCAGAGTATCTTACAATTCAGCCATGAATTAAACTGCGGAGGACATTTTGGTGCCAAAAAGACAGCTCTTAAAGTTTTACAATCTGGTTTCTTTTGGCCTACTTTATTCAAAGATGCGTTTAATTTTTGTGCTCAATGAGACAGGTGCCAAAGATCAGGGAACATAAGAAAAAGGAATGAGATGCCATTGACGAGCAATCTGGTGGTAGAGTTGTTTGATGTGTGGGTATCGATTTTATGGGTCCCTTTCCTCCATCTTTTGGTTATAACTATATACTTGTTGATGTTGATTATGTTTCCAAATGGATTGAGGCAATTGCTACTAAAACTAATGATGGTAAGGTTGTGCTTAGGTTCTTGAAGGACATGATTTTCACTAGATTTGGTACTCCTAGAGCAATCATCAATGATGGGGGTAGTCATTTTTGTAACAAAGCTTTTGAGGCACTGTTAAAGAAATACAACATCACTCATCGAGTTGCAACACCTTACCACCCTCAAACTTCGGGACAAGTAGAGGTCAGTAATCACCAGATTCAGATCATCTTGGAGAGTACAATGTAAAAAACAAGGAAATATTGGGAATTGATATTGAATGATGCTCTATGGGCGTATAGAACTGCATACAAGACGCCGATTGGAATGAGCCCATATCGCCTTGTGTTTGGAAAAGCTTGTCACTTATCGGTGGAGTTGGAGCATCGAGCATATTGGGAAATTAAGTGACTGAACTTTGACATGAACAAAAGCTAGAGAGGCTCGAAAATTGCAAATGAATGAGTTGGAAGAGCTCAGAAATGAGGCGTATGAGAATGCAAAAATCTACAAATAAAGGACCGAGCAATATCATGACAAATCAATTCAATGGAAGGAGTTTGAACAAGGTATGAAAGTTTTACTTTACGACTCACGTTTGCGTCTTTTTCCAGAAAAATTGAAGTCTAGGTGGCTTGGACCGTTCAAAGTGAGACAAGTGCTCCCTCATGGAGCAGTTGAACTAGAGATTATGAAGACGGGAGCTTCTTTCAAAGTGAATGGGTAGCGAATGAAAAAATATCTGGAAAGCATTCCCACCTCTCAAGTCGTGGATTTTATTGACTTGATCAAGTCATAGAACTTGCATTCCATGTTGCCTAGACGTTAAATAACGCGCTTGGTGGGAGGCACCCCACCTTGGTACATACTTTCTTTCATTTTTTTTAGTACGTAGTTTTTTTAGTATTTTTTGTTTTTGTGTGCTTTCTTACTTTCCTTGCCTTTACTATTCATTGCATGCTTTTAACGGTCTTCACACATTGAGGAAAACGTTAGTTTAGGTTGGGAGTAAGTTTTATGTTTTGCACTTGTTTGAATTTTTCTTTTTTTTAATTTGTTTGATTTTTGTGTGTTTTGGTCTAAACTGAAATTTTCAGAATTTTGAAGCATAACTTTTTGTTAAGTTTATTACTTTTTCTTGCTAATGGTGATGAACATGCTATGTTATGATCACTAATTCTTTACTAAAGTTTTGTCATGAAGGTCTATGCATCATAAATTATTGCACCCACACTGCCATGCTCTTAGTGTTTTGGTGAACAAGGTACTGTACCCGAATGTCCATGAAGAATAGTGGAGACTACTTTGTGAGTTATTTGAGCATAAATTTCCTTTCTTTGGAGGGTTTTACTGTTTCTACTCCTAAACACTCTTCGATTTTGTTCTTAATTAGTATGATCTCACTAGGAATTTGCATTGGATACTAAAGAACTTTTCTCCAAGTGTAGGTATGAGCTTCCAATTTAGATGGACCCATATAGATGATGTTAGGCTATGCATGTCTTAACCACTAAATAGCCTTATTCCCTACCTATTTGTGTGCACCACTAACCCCTTTGAAGCCAAACACTTAGCCTTTTGTTTCATCACCCACTTCATTCCTTACGCACTTTACCCTACTATAGCCAAACCCTTTAGTTTGGAGATACCAAGGTAAAGAAGACAAAATGAAAGGTTCGACTCTACACCAAATCAATGGCAGGTACCAAGGAAACTTGTGCTAAAAAATGTCAATCGGCCAATCGAAAAAAAAAATAAGAGCTTTCAAAAAGAAAAAGAAAGGAAAAAAAAAGAAAAAAGAAAGAAAAAAATAGAGAGAAGTAAATAAAGAAGCACGAGGCTGGTTGCCAAGAAGAAAAAGAAGAAACGTTCAAAATGAGTGTCGGCCTTATATCATAATGAAGACACTTTGGTATGTTCCAAGTTTTAGTTTTTCCTATCCTTTCTTCCGTAGCCATTACCTAGCCTTACATTACAACCCAATAAAGACCTAACAGATCTATTTGAACATCTTGCTTGGAGGTAAGGTGAGTACTTAGGTTCTTAGTATTCGATTCCTTTCATGAGATCAAATTCTTGAAATTATCGTTCTTTTTCAATGATGACGATATGTGATGATATCTTGATTTCCATTGCTTAAACTCAATCACATATGCTAGTTGAGAGTGTAAGCCTAAGATTCTAAGTGAAAAATAGAGGGATATCTTGGGAGTATTAGAGTCGAGGCGAATTATATCTATGGCATTGAGGTATGGTTGCTTTTAATCTAAGATACTTTGAGTTTGGTGGTTCACAACTCATATGGTGCATTTGCTTCATTGACATGAATTTAGTTTTGAACTAGTGATTTTGGCATACATTAGTTTCCATTAGCTTGCTTAAAGTGATGTTCTTAACATCTTTGTTTAGCTGTAGAAACGTTTGTGGGTATCGTAACTGGTAAACCCTCACGAGACTATAACTCGTCCTCTGGGGACACTGAGGGGTTTAAAGCCTTGTTGCATACAGATAAATGCAATCGTGATTGCCTACGAAAGTGGGCTAGATTAACTTCTTGTTTTTAATTTTGTTTTCTTTTGTGTTTTGTTTCAGCTTTGCTCGAGGACTAGCAAAAGATTGGTTTGGTTGTATTTGATAACATCATATTTATACGTATTTATTACCCTTCTTTACTAGGTTTTATATTACATTTTCTTGTGAAATTGGTTCTTTTATGAGTTTAATTTGTGTTTTATAGGTAATCCTAATGATGGCTTTGGAGTTAATTTGATGATATGGGAGCTAAAAGAACTGCTGAAGCTGGAAATTCCTGTGCAGAACAGCCATACTCTTTTGGCCACCATAAATTCCTCGAGCTGAACAGGGTGCTGTGTCTTATATGTTTGGAAAGCAATGGAAGTCTAGTTTCTGAAGATTTTACGGTTCATGATTCTGACTTTTCTAGAAGACGTTATCACAGTTTTCGTACCAAAGGTTCAGCTAGAAATTTTTGAGCAGTTTTTGACAATGTGGCATCACAACTTACCAGTCTTGGAAGGTAACTCGGCAATCTTGAGGACGCCGCGACAATGTTCGCGCGCCTCCGCCGCCCAATGTCCGCTCGCATCCACCGCCCGATGTCTGCGAGCCTTCACCGCCCAATGTATGCACGTCACACCGCCAGGTAATCTTGCTGCAACCCACGGAGGAGCTGGGGCCCCCTCATCACGTCACATTGTTATCGTAGGAGCCAGGGATGCGTCGTTCGCCTCCTTTCCTCCTCCCAGAGATATTCACGCTAGTGTCATGGGCCCACAGCCCAAGGTGTGCCATCGTTGCAATTGACGCTCAGGGACATCCATTTTTGGTTATGTCTGGATTCGGTGCGCTAACTCTGGAGCCTGAAGTCCACGCTCAATTTCAACATATTGATGAAAAATTCGTAAGAGGAGCATCTCAGATTGTCATAAGCTAGCAACTGGAGAACAAGGATTTACGATTGATTCTGGACGAGCTTCGCGCTTCCAGCAATCAAAGTAATAGCGAAGGAAGGCAGCCCACGTGTCGGTTGGGATGGGAGTCTCACCACAATGCGCCACACTTGATGAGGATCACCTTCACAAGCCAGTTTATCATGGCAGGTGGCCCGTCTCAGCAACCAAGTTCAAATTCAGGCAAAACTTCTGCAGGGATACTTGGGCGAGCGAAGTACATCTCAATCCGTGGAGATACGCGCCAATTAGCGAAATCCTCGGGAAAACGCCCCCTGTAAACACAACAAGGACCTTGTTCATAGCCACTTTGGTTTGTGAGACGTTTCCTTAGACGATTCCACCGACGAAAGTTATTCTCCCGTTGAAAACTATAGCCACCATCGGGGGAAATCGGTTCATGACCCATTGGGAGGACGAGTTGGGGACCGTTCACAAGTTCAAATCTCCCACCAAAATTCATCCTGACGAGCAACCTCTCAGAATACGCAAACCCATTCAAACGGACGGGTCAATGCTAACTCCGAGAGATTGACGCACCTCTGTAGCGAGCACATGATGTACATGCCTTCAAACTTAGGCTCAGACTCCACGACACAAGGGAGACGGTGCAGCCATGGCCGCTAAGCCCATCCCCCTCGCCGAAATCATCTTCACGCTGATGACGTATGAAGGATGTTAGACCAACGACATTGGGGGGTCCAATGCGACGGAAACTTGGAGAAAGATCTACGCCGCCAGCTCAGAACTTCCTCAAATTCTCCATTCATTCAGCAAATTGAGAACGAACCATTTCCACAACGATTCGCCACTTTGAACTTTACTCAGTTCAGGGGGATGTCGGATCCTGTGAAGCAGTCATGGTGCCGCATCGACAAAATCAAAGCCTTCGCCTTGCGAAGCATTCAAGCCTTCCTCTATGGAAGGATCAAAGTCTTTGCCTTGTGAAGCATTCAATCCTTCCCCTACGGAAGCATCGAAGCCTTCGCCTTGCAAAGCATTCAAGCCTTCCCTTACGTAAGCATCCAAGCCTTCGCCTTGCGAAGCATTCAAGCCTTCCTCTACGGAAGCATCGAAGCCTTCGCCTTGCGAAGCTTTCAATCCTTCCCCTACAGAAGTAGCGAAGCCTTCATCTTGCGAAGCTTTCAAGCCTTCCTCTATGGAAGCATCAAAGCCTTTGCTTTGCGAAGCATTTAAGCCTTCCTCTAGGGAAGCATTTTAGCCTTCCTCTAGGGAAGCATCCAAGCCTTCGCCTTGCAAAGCATTCAAGCCTTCCTCTATGGAAGCATCGAAGCCTTCAAGCCTTCCTCTATGGAAGCATCAAAGCCTTCCTCCATGGAAGCAATCAAAGCCTTCTTCCATGGAAGCAATTAAGCCTTCTTCTATAGAAGCATCAGAACCTTCTTCTAAAGAAGTATCGGAACCTTTGCACTTGCAAAGTACCCAAGCCTTCTCTAAAGAAGTAAAATAAAAGTCCAAACACTTCGAAAACATCCCAAGGATATCTAAATTGAGACGAACATCCCAGCCAGAAAATTCTCTGCGCAAAAGACATCACTTGCAAGGAAAAATTCGGATTCACCACTCATACCCACGGAATGGGCCAGATGACATTGGAAAGCTACGGATCTTAGCTTTCCAACACCATCCACGGCACCCCAATCCGGTTGTAATGAATCCAGAATGTCCATTTCAATGACACAAGGTCAGAAATGCAATTCTGTGCAGAGGCATGTCTTACGGGATGATTTGAGAACTCAGTTCTCAACCTTTTCAAACAAGCCCAATGGAAGTGGAAATCTGGGGATGTTACCTTTCCAACGCTATCAAGAACTGCTAATTCAGAAAAAGAATGAATTACATATGGGCAAAACGGCGAAGAAAGACAAAAATCGCACTCCTGCGCGCACTACCCACTTTTGAAATTCACCATAAATTCAGTTATTAACGTTTTCTAGAAAGCTTAATGGAATTGGAAATATGTGGATATTAGCTTTCTAACCCCATAAGAATCCACTAATTCCGACAACTGATGATTATTAATTGACAAATCATTGGACGAAGGTCAAGTCTACGAATCTGCGCACATGACGTAACTTCAAAAAATCGTAAAAAATTCAATTTTCAACCTTTTCGAGAAAGGCCAACGGAATTAGAAAGGTATGGAAGTCAACGTTCCAGCCCAGCTAGAATGACTCAACTCCAACTTAAATTGAGCGCGGAAGAGGTAAAATACTGCACAAAGGACAAATCTGCCAGAAGCTGCGAAAATTGTGAATTGCCTTAAAACTTAAGAATTCTTTTATTTAAAGATTCAACAAACAAGTTGGAAATTCAAAAAGCGAAGGTTCAACCAATTGCTGAAAAAGAAGCTACTTCTAAGCAAAACAAAAAAACTTTACAAAAACTTGAAGGCTAAATCCAAACATTCCTATGCATTGTGCTGCAAATTAACAATGTTTTGAGATTCAAGCTACTTTCAGCCAACCGAGCCTGAAGAGCTACGAATTCTCCGTGAATTTTATCAAAATCACTACGAAGAACGCTATCTAAAATGCTCATAGTAGGAATTCGCCCTGAAGGTATGGCAACCTTGCCACCTTCGGGAATCACGCCGATGCTCCTCGCCTTTGCCATGGCTACCTTACCGCCGGCTTCCTGAGTCACAACAAGTGACCTCGTATGAGCCGTCTTCAAACCAAGCGTTCGTCCATGGAAGCATCAAAGTCTTCGCAACGCGAAGCACCCAAGCCTTCCTCCACATAAGCATCAAAGTCTTTGCATCGCGAAGCACCCAAGCCTTCTGTAGAGACTTGCTCTACGGAAGGATCAAATTCTTCGCATCACAAAGCACCCAAGTCTTCCTCTACAGAAGAATCAAAGACTTCGCCTCGTGAAGCACCCAAGCCTTCCTCTACGGAAGCATCAAAGACTTCGCCCCGCGAAGCACCCAAGCCTTCTTCAAAGAAGCATCATATTAAAGAAAAACCATGGCTAGGGCTTCAAGCATCCCTATTCTATAAAGAAACTACAAAATAAAAGACAAGTGTTTTTGCTCTTTGGTGTATTTTTGTGTATATTTTCCTGACTTTTTCGATTCCCTTTACAAAACCCTAGGACCTCTATTTATAGGAGAATTATCAATCCTCAAATAAATAGAAGTTTACAATAAATTCTACAAGAAAAAGGTCTCCTAAACATTTAAGAAATCTAATTAAAACCTTTCCTACAAGTAAAAGGACCAAAAATAAGAGTTCTAACCAAATAAGCAAGAAATCCCCTTCAAACAAGGAGAACAAGTGTGAACACAAGCTTGAAATATCCTAAAATAATCCTCAAAACTCGCGGAACAATTGGGAGGCATTCCAAATTGGAATTCGATGGTCAACCACCGAAATTAGGTGGTTAGCGACGCAGTCAACACATGGTCAAAGTCACAAATCAAAGGCCGGAAGGAGCTTTTGGTGCACGCTTGCCGAACTAGGCTTCAGGACTTCAGGACACGCGCGTCGTTTGCGGCTTCTGGGTTTCGGAAGGCGCGCACCTCTCTTGGTCAAAATGCTATCTATCCGTCGGCTTTTTCCCCACGGTCAACTTCTTTACTCTTGTGTTGTGCTTTCAGGTGACCCTCGTACCATCTTGTTCATGGTGTTTCACTCTCGAGCAACATGTTCTTCTTCTGAAGAGAATCCAGAGACTCGTAATGATCTTCCTAAGAACGAAGCTTCTGTGATAACAAAGTATTTTCTCGCCCAACACTGAAGCGTGAAGCCCAAACAGATTCATAGTCTTCCTTCATTTTGTCGTAATTTCCTTGGGACTTCGACATACAAAAGGCCTCTGACTGAAGAAGCACTAATTCCTTCTGAATATTTTCAAAGTCAGCATAAGAAATGCTATCCAAGACACTGGGAGATGAAGTCAGGACCACAGATGGCGACGCCCCCAAGGGTGCGGCAACCTTGCTCCACTTGAAGGGTGCGTAACCCTTTCCTCCTCATGGTACGATAACCTTGCATCGTATCAGGACCCTTCCCGAATTTCCCCTCGAAACCCGGGAAGAACCCTGCTACCGTCTAACAACCTAAGGAAAAGTTCCCGAAATACCCTTCAATCCTTACAAATATAATATGACTATCTTCCACCTGTCAGACAAGGGATGCAAAGTACTCAAAAATTCCAACAGACAACAACCATCCAAAAATATATCATCAGAGCATCTAGGTAGGATAAATAATACATAATTAGATATAATACTCAAAGTTTAGGTACAATGCGCAGCTGAAATACTACTAATGCCTCCGCCTCAGAAAGTGCCCATGTCAACTCAACAGCTTGGAGGGGATTTAAAACACCAAAGTTGTGAGTGGATAAAAATAATTATTTATAAATCCTTTTCCGAGGAAATGTTACCTTTTTCCCCTCCACGAATAAAACCATGCATGCATCACATAAAACAGTTTATGATAATAAAACATCATTTGAAAATCACCGGAATTCTATTTCTCTTTAAAACCACTTGGTTGGACCCACACAAAATCTGTATAATGAAAACACATCGTGGTCCATAGTTTGGTTTGAAAATCCTCCTCAAAGGAGTTTAAAATCATTTAATTCGACCTGGACACACAATATATTAAAACCACTGTTCCCGAAAGATCCACCACACACCCGAAATGTGCTGAAAACCTGTGCTACGCGTAGACAGCTTCAATGACCCGACAGAGAACACCCTCGACACCAGCATCAGAGAACTCTCAACAACTAGCAGAGAAAAACCCCTCAACGCCAGTCGGAGAAACTTTTACCATCGGGGTAGAAAACCAATGAAAACCAAATTCGTGTTTTGAAATCTTTGTTTCTAGGTCTCAGCCAAATTCTTTTAAAAATCATTTATAGCCAAAGCCAGTAAAATCATAATTCCAAGTCTAAACCCAAATCACAGACTCAAATAATTACCACGTCAAAACGATATCAAAATTGAGTCCAAAAACCAGGCCATTTCCAAAACACACTTTCACTGAAATATTGGAAAACTCGTGTCTAGTAATAATTTCTAAATTCCGGAAATTCATTGCAACAATACATAACAGTATTTAAAATTAAAGATACATTTATGAATGCATTACAATTTATAAATCAAAAGTCCACTCACCACACGTCCAAGCAAGCTCAATCCTGAATCGTACGCTCCTCTGAAGTTCCTGGAGCAGTATCGCATGTCCAAATTAATAATCGGGATTACCAGCTAATAATAAAAACCTTAGATATAAACTCCCTAAACCCCGGGAGGTCCGCCTACGTCGCCCTAAATACGCAGCAACTTCGGACGCCCAAAACTACCCCTAAATGACATCCGATCAAACCGAAACATGCGCCAATAGATCCGAAACATCAAAAACTAGTTGACTCATGTAGTTGTGAACCCAAAACTGGTCCCACGCGACAACATGCACCGGCAGAAGGTCGGACCATGCGCCACGCGACGACTACGCACCGCCACGAGCCGTCTTACGCCGCCACGCACCGGCACGTGCCGACCACGCCCTGCTATAGTACCCACGTGCTGACCCGGTCTAACCCGGCCCAACTTGGCCTGACCAGGTCAAGCTCTACCTGGTCGACTCGACCCGATCGGTCACCGGCGACTCGCCAGAGAAGATGGCCTTGCCGCTGTCGTCGTCGCCGGAGTCCCACTAGAGCCTCGCCGGAATCCGGACAGAGAAGGCTACCAGGCCGCCGCCGCGCCGCCGTCTCCGTCGCTGGAATCCGCCATTTTTCGGCTGACGTGAGCTTTTTCCTAACTTCTTAAAAACTCAACCATTTTTCATGAATTTTACATCTAAATCTATCTACTCGAACCCAGGAATCCAAAAATGACCTCAAAACTTTAAACCATACCTGTGCTAGCCAGAAAATCGATCGGAAGGCTTGATTATTCTTTTCCTCGGTCCGACGCCTCTCGTGGGTGCCTCCTCTGATGGTTGGTACAGTTGTGATCGTGGGAATGAGTAGATTTCGATTAGTGGAACAAAAATGGAAGTCTAGGCCTTTAATCAAAGTTGGAATTTGTGCGTTTTGGGTGTTTTGTGTTGCACGGGTTCGGGTAGTTTAGGGAGAAAATAAGTGGTCCAGAGAGAAAGAGAGTGAAAGGAAGATGAATTGATGGTTTGGGGGATAAAAATATCTACCCCAAGCCAAATTACCAAAATGACCCTGACAATCTAGACCCGTAACTTTCGTACACGAACTCTGTTTCCCGCGTGCCGCCTGTCTACGAACTCGTGAGTTCAAGACCCACTTAATGGTATCCAAAACACAGCCTAATATGTTCCGAAACAAAACTTGATTTCCACGCCCCTAAACAACCAAGGGTAAAATCATCTTTTTACAAAAATAATTTACGTAAATTCAATAATTAAATTTCTGGGTCGTTACAATCCACCCCCCTTAAGAAATTTCGTCCTCGAAATTCATCTCTACCATTGGAACAAATGAGGATACTACGCCCGCATTAGTGCCTCGGTTTCCCACGTGGCCTCCTCCACGTTATGACTCCTCCACAACACTGTAACTAGCAGAATAGTCTTTCTGCATAGTACTTTTTCCTTCCAATCCATAATTTGCACTGGTTGCTCCTCAAAAGTCAAATCGTCTTTCACCTCAAGTGGTTGCTCTTCCAACACATGAGACTCATTAAATAGATATTTCTAGAGCAAGGATACATGAAAGACATCATGAACTCTTGACAGTTCCGGGGGTTAAGCAAGTTTATACGCCACTGGTCCTATCCTCTCCAATATCTCATACGGCCCAATGTAGCGAGGACTTAGTTTTCATCGTCTACCAAAACGTACCACTCCTCTCCAGGGGGATAGTTTCAAGAACACTCAGTCTCTGACTTCAAATTCAAGATCTCTGGTTCGGCGGTCTGCATAGCTCTTCTGGCGATCCTGGGCTGCCTTCAACCTTTCTATGATGATTCTAATATTTTCCTCAGTCGTATCCACTAACTTTGGTGTTAACAGTCTCCTTTCACCTACTTCATTCCAGCATAATGGTGTCCTGCACTGCCTCCCATACAGTGCCTCGAAAGGAGACATCCCAATACTCGATTGATTACTGTTGTTATATGCAAATTCCATTAGAGATAGGTGTGAATCCCAATTCCCTTTAAACTGCAGTACGCTAGCCCTTATCAAATCCTCCAAAACCTGGATTGTCCTCTCAGACTGACCATTAGTCTGAGGATGAAAAGCTGTACTGAAATGCAATGTAGTGCCAAAAGTGTTCTGCAAACTCTGCCAAAACCTGGAGGTAAACCTAGGATCTCTGTCCGAAACAACTGACTCTGGAGTCCCATGCAGCCGTATGATCTCATCCATGAAACAATTTGGCGTACTGGCCCATCCGAAAATCTTCCTGCACTGGCAAGAAATGTGCCGACTTCGTTAGTCTATCTACGATTACCCAAATTCCATCTTGTCCCTTCTGTGTCCTTGGAAGTTTATACACAAAATCCATCGTAATGTGATCCCACTTCCATTCCGGAATAGGTAATGGTTGAAGTGCCCCATATGGTTTCTGCCTCTCTGCTTTCACTTGCTGACATGTCAGGCACCTACTCACAAACTAAAAAATTTCCCTTTTCATCCCAGTCCACCAATATTGTTCCCTTAGGGTATGAAATATCTTGGTACCTCCTGGATGCATAGCGTAAGCAGAATGATGAGACTAAATTTCAAGCATGGCTGAAAGAGCATAAGGATGTGTTCTCGGAGGGCGTTCAAGTGGCGCTTGGTGACCGAGCGTCTTCTCACAAGGGTTGTAAAACTCAAATCTCAAGGGCGGCTCGATGGATGAAATTCCATCCCTTGATAATTAACCGGGGATTCAAGTTCCCATTTTCGGCCTTCTTTTTCAAGATTTTGGTCAAGATTGGATGTTGTCCACCACAATTGGACATGAATGCGTATCGCCAAATCATGTGTTTTGAGAAGCTTAACAATTTTTTTGGTTTGGAACTTTTCGAAGATGAATTTTGGAAATGCTATTAGGTAAAGATCACTTCCTTTCGTGCCGAGCCGAGTGCTGACATCATTCCAGAGATAGAACTTTTTCCGAGCTCGTGGTTTGATGATGGCTCATACAAAGCCACATGTCTTGAAGTTGGGGGAAACTGGAACCTTCATTCCTCGGATGTACCCCGGATTTCGCTGAGATACTGTGGGGTGGATGACTTGAACTTAAGTTTCGCTTTTGATCCCAATTCCAAGAAGATTGAGAAAGCGCTGGGAATTCCGAAGGAGTTCCACGAAATCAGTTGGTTACTTAGTCCTTTCAGAAATTCTCCCAGAGGCGTTCCTGGGGCTAAGACTCTTGAGAGATGGTCATCCCGGGTCGGGATGGTGAAAAGTAGTAAGCACAAATCTGTGAATTCTCCGCCTAAGGTAGTCAATAAACCTCCAAAAGAGGTTAAGGCCGTAGTGGAAACTACTGAAATTCGAAGGCCAATAGTTCTTGGGCTCGGGTCGAATGGAGCCAGGGCAAAATGCGCGAAGATGGGTGGTACCCCAGCCGGGCCTCGGAAGGCCGGCGACAAGGTTGCCGTACCACGGGGAGGAGAGGGCCACCCATCCTCCAAGGGAAGCAAGGTTGACGCACCTTTGGAGGTGGCTCCGTTGTGGTCCTAACTTTATCTTCCTTTGTCTCGTATAGCGTTCCTCGTGCTGACTTTGAAAATATTCAAAGGGAATTCATGCTTCTTTAGTCAGAGGTCTTTCGTATGTCGAAGTCCCAAGGAGATTACGACAAAATGAAGGAAGATTATGAATATGTTTGAGCTTCACGCGTTAGTCTTGGACGAGAAAATACTTTGTTATCACAGAAGCTTCGTTCTTGCGAAGATCATTACAAGTCTCTGGATTCTCTTCAGAAGAAGAACATGTTTCTCGAGAGCAAGTTAGAAGTTCCTTATTTCGAGTCTGAAGGAGTTGAATTCTTCCAACACACGTGGAGTTGATTTGGTGGGGGATCTTGAGACAGCAAATACCAAGATTTTCTCATTGGAGGAAAAAAATAAAAAAATATGGAGCACGAGCCATATTTGCCCTCTGTGTGCTGCCCTCAATCTTCACGGCTAGCTGACATGGAGGCCCGTCATTTGAAACAACGCATTTATGATCTTTGGGAATCCAAGGAGGAGTTCCAGTGAAGATTGGTTGTTGATGAGTGCAATAGTTTGCAAATTGAAGATTGTGCCCATTCCTCATATGTTGAGGGTTATGTTTACTGCCAATGTGGCATTGCTTCAAAACACTTGATGTATTCTGAAGATCTTAAAGGAGCCTTGGAAACGTCAATGATTGTGATGGAGGAGGCCCTTAGAAATCAAAATGCCTTTGATGTGTACTCTTTTGCTGATCCTTCATGCCCTGGTGGGAGTAGGTTGAATATGAAAACCCTGCCAACTAGTGGTCTAGTGAATTGGAATGATTTGATTTAGCTTTTATTTTTTGTAAGCTCTTTTTTTTTTAGCAAAAAGATGAGCGTTCAACTTGTGAATTGCCAACTTATTTTTATTTATTCCTTAATAAAAGAATTCTTAAGTTTTTAGGTATTTCACAATTCCCGTAGACTCTAGCAGACTTGACCTTTGTGCTGTATTTTGGCTCTTCCGGACTCAATTTAAGTCGGAATTGATTCATTCCAGCGGGGCTGGAAAGCTGACTTCCTTACATTTCTAATTCCGTTGGCCGTTCTCAAAAAGGTTGAAAATTGAATGTTTGACGATTTTTTGAATTTGGGTCATGTGCGCAGATTTATAGACTTGACCTCCATTCAAGGATTTGTCAATTAGTAATTCGTCGGTTGTCGGAATTAGTTGGTTTTTGACCTTTGTGCAGGATTGCGTTTTTGACCTTTGACCTTGTCTCAATGAAATGGGCATTCCGGATTCCCTACACGTCGGATTGGGATGTCGTGGCGTTGAAAAGCTAAGACCTGTAGCTTTCCAATGCCACATGGCCCATTCCGTGGGTATGAGTGAAGAATCTCGAAATTTGCCTTGCAAGTGACGTTTTTTGCACAGAAAAATTCTGGCTTGGAGGTTTGTCTCAACTTAGATATCCTTGGGATTTTTCTAAGTGTTTGGACTTTAAATTTTTCTTCTTTGAAGAAGGCTTAATTGCTTCTATGGAAGAAGGTTTTAGTACTTCTTATAGAAGAAGGTTTTTAATGCTTCCATAGAAGAAGGCTTGATCGCTTCTATGGAAGAAGGCTTAATTGCTTCTATGGAAGAAGACTTGATTGCTTCTATGGGAGAAGGCTTAATTGCTTCCATGGAAGAAGGCTTGATTGCTTCTATGGAAGAAGGCTTGATTGCTTCTATGGAAGAAGGCTTAATTTCTCAAGCTTATTCCCTACCTAAATAAATGCAAATGTAAACATTTATTGATGATTTAAATGAAAAAAGGCATCAAGCTTGAAATAAAAGATGGCCCAGGGCCAATGTCTTTTAGGCATGGCGCCATTCTTGGTGGGCAAGGCATGGCCTTTGCTCACAAGTAGTGTTTCCTCAAGTGGTGAGCGTTCATGGAACCACTCACCAATTTTCCGTCCATGGTCTCCAAAATATAACTTCATTTCCCACCTATTTGGTAGACGTAGTAAGGACCTTCCCAAGGGGATTTTAGTTTTTGAGATCAAGATTGGTTTGAAGTTGCAAACCGTTTCTTGAGGACAAGATCGTCTGGAAGAAAGTTCCGTATTTTGGCTTTCTTGTTGTAGAAATTTCGAACTTGTTGTTGATAGTACGAAATGCGCTTAATGACTTGCTCTTGGAGTTCTTCACTCAAGTCGAGTGAGGTTTTAATATTTAGGAAATTGATGACAGGGGCTGGTACGACTACATGCGGTGGGATGACAGCGTTGGTGCCAAAGGCCAAAGTAAATGGTGACTCGCCTGTCGCACAACGTGGAGCCGTGCGGTAAGCCCATAGAGTGCCGTCCAGGTGTTCCTCCGATAGTCTCTTCTTGTCGTGAAGTCGCTTTTTGATACAATCCAAAATAGTTATGTTGGATACCTCAGCTTGGCCGTTCGCTTGGGGATAGTACGCCATGGAAGTAAAATGTTTTATCTTCCATGATTTGAAAAACTCCTTGGTCGTAGCTGCAGTGAACTGGGTTCCGTTGTCTGTTATAATGACTTTAGGAAGTCCAACTCGGCATATGATTTGACTCCAGACGAACTTCTGTACATTAGCTTTGGTGATGGCGGCTAAGGCTTTAGCTTCCACCCATTTGGTGAAGTAGTCAGTGGCAACGATTATGTACATCCGATTTGGCACCAGGGTGCTGGGATGCCCGCTTCAGTGCACACCTAAGTAACGAGGAGGAAGAAGAACTCACTGCATTCCTGCATGAGCACAAAAACGTTTTTGCTTGGTCGCCATCTGATATGCCTGGAATTGATCCTGTCGTTGCTTGTCATAAGCTGCACGTCAATCCAGATCATAAACCGGTCAAGCAAAAGAGATGCAATTTCTCTCCCGAGAAGGTTACTACCATCCAGGCGGAAATTGACAAGTTACTCACCGTCCGCTCCATTGAAGAAGTTCCGCACTCTGAATGACTAGCCAACGTGGTACTTTTCAAGAAAAAGAAGAAGGACGATGGAGGGTCTGCGTCGAGTACACCGATCTGAACCTTGCATGTTCAAAAGAAAATTATCCTTTTCCGCGGATAGATATTTTGGTGGACTCCACCGCCGGAAACGAACTCCTCAGCTTCCTCAATGCGTATTCAGGTTATAACCAAATCTTCATGTACAAGAAGGATTGAGACAAAGCTGATTTTGTCTTCAAACGAGGAGTTTACTATTACAAAGGCCTGCCATTTGGCTTAAAGAATGCAGGCGGTACCTATTAGCGACTTGTCAATCGTATCTTCAAGGATCTCATTGGCAAGTCCCTTGAAGTTTACGTTGGCGGCATCATGGTCAAGGGAGAAAAATGCAGCGATCATATCGCTAACATGGCGAAAACCTTTGATTTATTAAGGAAATATCAAATGAAACTCAATCCCCTTAAGTGCACCTTCGGCGTGGGGGTAGGGAAGTTTCTTGGTTACCTCGTCACTCAAAGAGGAATCGAGGCCAAGCTAAGGCAAATCAAAGCAATCACAAATATGAAGTCACCTTCAACTCTAAAAGAAATTCAAAATCTGATCGGCTGTGTCGCGGCTTTGAATTGATTTTTGTCAAAAGCCACATAACAGTGTCGACCCTTCTTCCAGGCGCTTAAGAAGGCTTTGAAGGAAAAATGGGATGAAAGTTGTGAAAAGGCCTTCCAAGACCTAAAAACGTACTTAACTTCACCCCCACTCCTATCAAAGCCTAAAGACAATGAAGATCTCTACCTCTACCTCGAAGTCACAGACGTGGCGATAAGCTCAGCACTTGTCTGAGAAGAACAAGGAGTCCAACTCCCGGTCTTCTACACTTCGAAGGCTCTCCTAGTCGCCGAGACGCGATACCCAAATCATGAAAAGTTAATCCAAGCACTCTTGGTCACCACCAAAAAGGTAAGGCCTTACTTTCAGTCTCACAAGGTCATCGTCATGACGGAATATCTACTTCGGTTACTTTTCCACGCGCCCAACGTTTCTACGCAAATAATGTAGTGGGCATTGGAACTTAGTCAACATGACTTACTCTATCACCCAAGGACCGTCATTAAGGAGCAAGCACTGGCTGGTTTCGTCTCCAAATTCACCTACCAAGAAGGCCACCGCAAGGGACTGGCTGACTCCCCCTTGGTCGATAGTCCCCCTTTGCCGCATAACCCCTTTGGAAGATTTTCGTTGATGGTTCCTCCAATCAACGCAGAGCAGGAGTCGGAATCGTCATCTTCACTCCAGATAGATCAATGATAGAGCAAGCGATCCAATTCAGATTCAAAGCTTCCAATAATGAAGCTGAATATGAAGCATTAATATGTGGATTAATACTTGCCAAGGAGTTGGGAGTCAAGAAGATTGCAATTCATTCTGACTCACAATTAAACACCAACCAATCAGTTGGCGAATACGTAGCGCGCGATGCAAGGATGGTTCTTGTTGGTAAAAATAAAGGACAAGAATATGTACTTATATCTTTGCAAGTATACAAAATCGGTTATGATAATATATTGGCAAGCAAAAGTCGATCCCTCGAAGACTTGTATCAACGATTAATCCAATTAAGTTTAGATTCAATTAACTTAGATAAAAATAGTAATTAAATAAAGGCACACACACATACGCCAAAAGGAGGGGGGGGGGGGGATGTGAGGTGTTTGATGCTTCTGGATTTCCACGCAAGAAAGTAAAACAGTAAATTAAAATGCAGAAAAAAGTGTTTGATTTAACTAAGGAGATTCAGGGCCTACTATTCACTCTAACCAATTATAGCTCTTAACCTGATTATGTTGACCTAATTACTATGCAATTCTGAATTAGGTGCCCATGCCTAGGTCCTGCCGTTGGTACACTAAACATATATTATTCTCTCTTACTTAGCATTTCCTAAATAAGGCATATGCCTAGAACGTCTATCACCTACCAGTTAAGATGATGCATGAAGTATTGAGAGAATTTAATGACACCACACTAGCCTAGAAAAGTGATATGCATTCCAAGGTTGTCATGAATTCCGATTACAAGATTGTTTCTTAACCTCAACCTCTTGAAGCTAATGAATAAGAGGATGATATGACGGTCACTCAAGCAATTCCATCAATAATTTATGCAAACAAGGTAGCAAGTCTCATAAACATAAAAGAATGGTAGTTAAAACAGTAATCAGAATTATCCAGCATGCATAAGAATCAATCAAGAATTAAAATCTACTCAACGAGCTAACCTGGCTAGGGCTTCAAACAACCCTAATTCTAAAAGGAACTACTCACTCATTACTGAAATTAAAACAAATATAATTGAATTCATAATGTAATTGCAATAAAAAAAAATAAGGTTACAAAAGAGATTGTTAAAGACTCGGTACAGCAGAAGACCACGCCAAAGCTTGCTCTGGCAAGGCTCACGCCCAAAAAGTGCAGAAAATAAACACTGTTTAAAACTGAAAACTGGAGTACAATGATGTCCTACGACTAAGGTGTCTAGATCTCCGAAAAATAATGGTCCCCTAAAACACTGAACAAAGGCTCCCTTTTATAGACAAGGGAAAACCTTGTCCTACAAGGATTGGAATTAGAAACCCTAGCCTAGAGCGTTCTAGAACAATTATTGTCCTTCTAAGTAATTAAAAAGTCCCTAAAATCTATCAGAACCAATCAAAACACGGTTGGGAGTGTGAATGCAAGATGGCAAGTGGGCACACAAGATGGCCGCGAACAGACTGCGGTCTTCCCACAGTCAGACGATGGAACTTAGAACTTGGCCCTTGGAATGTCTTCATCATAGGGATTTGGGAATGCGCTTTTGAGGCACACCATGAGCATAGTAGAAGCGCATCTTGGTTCAGGCTAGGCGCACAGGTTGTCAGGCTTAGCTTAGAGGAGAACCTTTGATCCACCGCTGGCGAAACAGGAACCAGGGTTTAGGCGTAGAGGCTGGGCTCGGATGGGAAGTTGTTGGGACATGTACTCGACATGTCCTGGTATGACCTTGGGACTTCTAGGACATGAACTGATGTCATGAGACAGAGGTTTGGGACCTGGATGGCATGATCTGAAGTACTTGGCCAAGGACCCAAAATAGGGCGCACTGGCGCACTTAGGACCCAGTTTAGGACCTGACATTGAAATGCGAACATCTCCTTCATCTGAACTCCGATTTGAGTCATTATTTTTGCATTCTTATTAGAATTTACCTATCTTTACAAATCTTCACAAGTCTCACAAGAATGATAATTTTCTGCTATTGATGGCACAAAATCATTCAAAAGACATGTAAGAGAGGCATATAAAGACATCAAAATGATGCATAAATAATGACTGAACAATTACCCCCAAACCTCTCTTTTGCTAGTCCCTGAGCAAAACAATCCTAAACAAAATGAAAAGACTGGATCATAGTTAAGATAGAACATTTAAACCCCTAGGTTCACCTAGTAGGAGGAGTTTTGTCTCCTGAGGGTTATAGCAGCACGATACCCACAAACGTTTTACTTAGACAAATAAGATGCCAGAGATAGTACTTCTAACAAGTTAATAAAAATCAAAGTAAGTAAGCATGCTTTGCAGAACCAAAAGGGATGCCATAGCCGTGAGTGTCATGTGAAGGTGTAGATATTTAAGTGCCAATGTTTTCAAGTGATCATGTTTGAAAACAACTTCATCTAAGTGCCCTAGAAAGATTTCGCCTCGACTCTAGTCCTGACTAGGCAATTCTCAATTCACACAAGAATCCTAGGCTTTCACTCTTTCAAACATATGTGATGAGTTTACGTTATGAAATTCAAATTTAATCACATATGAGTACCAATCCCACGAGATTGTGCTTTCTTGATGGCTTATTTTGAGGTTCTTGGCTCACTTGGCTTAATCCACTTAGTTTTTCACTTTTTTTTCTTCGTTCTTTTCCTTTTCAACGTTTTTTTTGTTTCTTTTAATTTCTTTCTTTTTCTTTTCAACGTTTTTCCTGTTCTCTCTTTTGTTTTCTTTTTTTTTCTTTTTTCTTTTGAATTGAATCGAACTAAGACCATGCAATGATTCCCTCAAACTTTCTTGCAGCTTGTCATCTGTAAGCTTTTCTTTAAACTTTTGAACTTTGAATTGACGCCAATGTGCTTGGAATTGGGCAGCATCTTCTTTCACTTTTCATTCTCACCATGAATCTCTTTTAGGGAAACCTTAGCACAAACTGAGGTTATAGGGCATGGCTGTGATTAATGGCTAAGTATTTCAGTTAGGTTATACTTTTGGGTGATGAAAGAAAAGGCAGAGTGTTTGGCTTCAAAGTTGGCTTAGGGAGCATGAAATAGGGTAGGATAAAGCCTTTAGAGGTTAAAGCATACATAGCCTACATCACTTCTTATGGCAAACCACACATTAAATAAAGAGTATCTAAATGGTGTTAGTTCTTTAAAATTCCATGCAAAATGATGTAATGAGATCAACAATTAAGAACAAAAGCATTGAGTGTTTAAGAGTAGAAACAAATATATCCCTCAGAAAGAATGGCAATTAGGCTAAAAGATCTCACAGGGAAGTCTCCACTAATTTTCTAAAGTTCACTCCAATTCAGTTGTTTTGTTCACTTAATCACTTAAAACGAGGCATTGTGAAGTGCAGATTATGAACTAACTATGGCATGACTCTTAGTAAAGTAAAGCAAAGACAATTAACTTAGCATATACATCCCTATTAACAAGTTATAATACTAATCAAAAGAAAAAAATTAAGTGACTAACTAAACACAAAAACTAAGGCTGAAATTCAAAAGTTCTGGCCGTGTATCACCCCCAAACCTGCTTGTTTCTATATGCAACATTTTAAATCCACACCGCCAAACCGAAACTGAACATTGTCCTAATTGTGATAAGCAGTAAGCATGACAATAGTAGAAAGGTTTGAGAGATATAACGGTCAGAAACAGCAAAGGAAGAGAGAAATACAAACCAGAGCTAGGCTGCCTCCTAGGAGAGCTTTATTTAACGTCTGGGAATGACGGGGCTGGTATGCTAGGTACTTGGCACACATTGGGTTACAGGGTCGGTTGGGCTTGGATTGGGAAGGGCCTCAAAGTAGAGTTTGAGACATGACCATTTATCTTGAATGAAGTCTTCCTATCTGAGTGTTGGATGTCAACTGTACCATGAGGAAAAACATTAGTAACATTGAAGGGTCCAGTGCATCTCGAACGCAACTTACCTGGAAATAGTTTGAGCCGAGAATCAAAGAGGAGGACTTTTTGTCCAATTTCAAAGTCCTTGGGCTGAATGTGATTGTCATGAAAAGCTTTAGTCTTTTCCTTGTAAATCCGATCACTTTCGTAGGCCTCGTTTCGAAGCTCTTCTAATTCACTTAGCTGCAGCTTTCTATGTATTCGAGCATCATCGACACTCAAGTTCATCTTCTTAATTTCCCAGAATGTTCTATGCTCTAATTCCACCGGTAGGTGACATCCTTTTTCCGAAAACAAGCCTGAACGGAGACATGCCAATCGGGGTCTTGTATGCTGTCCTATATGCCCATAATTCATCGTTCAATCTGCTGGACCAATCCTTGCGGTTAGGGCTCACCATTTTCTCCAATATAGCTTTTACTTCTCGATTGAAAACCTCATCTTGGCCACTCGTTTGCAGGTGATAAGGCGTTGAGACCTTGTGGATTACACCATACTTCTTTAGTAAAGCTTCAAACAAACGATTGCAGAAGTGCGTCCCCCCATCACTGATGATTCCCCTAGGCGCTCCGAACCTAGCTAAGATGTGACTCTGCAAAAAGCTCACAACCACTTTGGCATCGTTAGTTTTGGTGGGAATTGCTTCCACCCATTTTTATACATAATCGACAGCTAATAACATATAGAGATTACCAAAAGAGTTTGGAAAATGTCCCATGAAATTGATGCCCCATACGTCAAAGATCTCTACCACGAGGATAGGGTTTAATGGCATTTGATTTGAGGGTCTATGTTACCTTGCCGTTGGCATCTGTCACAAGTGAGTACAAACTCATATGCCTTTTTAAATAATGTAGGCCAATAGAATCCACTTTGAAGGACCTTGAGTGCCATTTTCTTAGCTCCAAAATGACCTCCACACGCCAAGCTATGGCAAAATGTCAGGACGAATTCCATCTCACCTTCGAGAATGCATCATCGAATTATTTGATCAGGACAATGCTTCCATAAGTAGGGCTACTTAGCCTGTTAAGCTAGCTTGTCCTTTTGATACATGCTTAAAGAGGAAGGACATTGTTTAGTGACAAGGTAATTAATGAGATCGGCGTACCATGGAACTATTGCTTGGAGCACGAAGAGTTGTTCATCTGGGAATGTCTCCAGGAGGGGCAATTGGTCAACCTCTTCGTTGGATCCATGTATCAAGCAGCTCATATGATCAGCCACTACGTTTTCACTTCCCTTTTTATCTCGAATTTCGAGGTCAAAGTCTTGGAGAAGTAGCATCCATCGTAGCAACCTTGGCTTGGCATCCTTCTTAGTGAGTAAGTACTTCAAGGCCAAATGATCGGTGTAGACAATGACCTTGGTTTGAATCAAGTACGATCTGAACTTCTCAAGAGCGAAGATAACATCAAGGAGCTCTTTCTCAGTGGTGGAGTAGTTCAGTTGGGCGTCATTCAGGGTTCGACTTGCATAGTAGATTACATGAGCAAGCTTGTTGACACGATGTCCTAAAATAGCTCCTACAACGAAGTCTGAAGCATCACACATAAGTTCGAATAGGAAGTCCCAATTTGGTGGCATAATGATGGGGGATGCCATGAGCTTTGCCTTGAGTGTATTGTATGCCTCATGGCATTCCTTGTTGAAGCCAAATGCGGCATCTTTAGCTAGGAGGTTTCACAACGGCCTTGTGATCTTCGAGAAGTCTTGAATGAAGCGTCGATAAAAACCGGTGTGCCCTAAGAAAGATCGAACCTCCTTGACGGTTGTAGGGTACGGCAGTCTTTCCACTATGTCTAACTTAGCTTTGTCCACCTCAATTCCACGACTAGAGATCACATGGCCCAAGACAATTCCTTGTTGGACCATTATCTGGAATTTTTACCAATTCAGCACTAAGTTACTTTCTTGGCAGCGTTCTAGTACTCAGGACAAGTTAGCTATGCACAACTCGAATGAATGGCCAAAGACAGTGCCATTCCGTTACGACAGGTAGCAAAAATAGGAACCCGCTTTGGGCGCAATCCAATCTTGATTCATCACTGAGGAAGGAACGAGACAGCAGTTTGTTGCTCGAGCAAGGAGGCTGCCGACACATCATCCCAGTCACCACTCACAAGCCATGACGTTAGCTAAAGCCCAGAACCACCAAATGTAAAGCAATGGTTGGCCAACAAAATTAATAGATGACAATGTGGGAACATCGAGTGGAACCAAGCCCACGCCGTTGGGCGTGGTAATACCCGAAGGCAACCCTCAACCTACTTGGCTAGCCATTTGGGAAGGTGTCCCGAAGACATCTATTACCCAACTTGGCATGAGAATGGACTAGAAGGAACACCGAAGGGACACCGATGGCTTAAAGGGACACCTAGGGATTCGAAGGGACACGGGGGATGGGCTGCAAAAGCCCGTAGGACATCGCCTTCCTGTCGAAAGGACCAGTACCCCCCTATATAGGATTATTTCATTTTCAACATTTAGAGCAGAAAACATCGCCTATGCGAGAGGGAGTAATGGACATTTATGAATTAGGGAGGAGAGGACCACTACCCCCCTATATAGGAATATTTTTATTTTCTGCATTGGCAACAGCAAACATCACCTATGTGCGAGGGGAGTAATGCACATTTAGGGCGCAAGGAATCCAAGGGTCCTGTCAAGGACCTAAAAGGTACGTCGAGCGACGCCAATGGGACCCTCTAGGGGCTCCAAGGGACAACGGGTGGCACCATTACGTTACGACAGGCATCAAAAATAGGAACCCACTTTGGGCGCAATCCAATCTTAATTCACCACTGAGGAAGAAGCGAGCCAGTAGTTTGTTGCCCAAGCATGGAGCCTGCCGACGCATAACCCCATCCACCACTCACGCGCCAAGACGTTAGCTAAAGCCCCGAACCAAAAAATGTAACTCAATGGTCATCCAGCAAAATTACTAGACGACAATGCGGGAACATCGAGTGCAACCAAGCCTGCGCCACTGGGCGTGGTAATAACCGAAGGCAACCCCCAACCGACATGGCTGGCCATTTGGGAAGGTGTCCCGGACCACATCTAAGACCCAACCTGGCATGAGAAGGGACATTATGGAACACCGAAGGGACATCGATGGGCTTAAAGGGACACCGAGGGACTCGAAGGGACATAGGGGTGGGCTGCCCAAACCCGCAGGACATCGCCTTCCTTTCGACAGAACAACAACCCCCTATATAGGATTATTTTCATTTTCAATATTTGCAGTAGTAATCAGCAACTATGTGCGAGGGGAGTAATGGACATTTAGGAAGCAGGGAGGAGAGGACTACTACAACCCTATATAGGATTATTTTCATTTTTAGCATTAGCAGCAGCAAACATCAAAGAGCACCCCCTTGGGCGCAATCCAAGGGACTTGTTATGGAACTAAAAGGTACGCCGAGGGACGCCAAAGGGACCCCCGAGGGGCTCCAAGGGACAACAAGAGGGACCATTCCGTTACGACAAGCAGCAAAAATAGGAACCCGCTTTGGGCGCAATCCAATCTTGATTCATCACTGAGGAAGGAACGAGACCGCAATTCTTTGCCCAACAAGGAGCCTGCCTATGCATCACCCCATTCACCACTCACACACCATGACGCTAGCTAAAGCCCAGAACCACCAATCGTAACTCAATGGTTGGCCAACAAATACTAGATGACAATGCGGGAACATTGACTGGAACCAACCCCGCGCTGCTGGGCGTGGTAATAACTGAAGGCAACCCTCAACCGACATGGCTAGCCATTTGGGAAGGTGTCCCGAAGACATCTATGACCCAACCTGGCATGAGAAGGGACTGGAAGGAACATCGAAGGAACACCGAAGGGACACCGATGGGCTCAAAGGGACACCGATGGGCTCAATGGGACACCGAGGGAATCGAAGTGACATGGGGGGTGGGTTGCGCAAGCACGTGAGACATCGCCTTCCTGTCGAGAGGACCACTACCCCTCTATATAGGATTATTTTCATTTTCAGCATTAGTATAAGCAAATATTACCTATGTGTGAGGGCAGTAATTGACATTTAGGGTGCAGGGACTCCAAGGGACCTGTATATTGACGAGATTTTTTGCAGGGAGGCTAATAACAAAACAATATACATTAGGAAGAAAACTAAGACATACAAATTTTTTTTTTTCCGAAAATTTCTTTAAGAAAGAAAAAGAAATTCATCGATACGGATGATCATATCGAAATGCCGAGACGGTTCGGAAGATGTCTCGAAGACATATATGACCAAACATTACTCAGAAGTAGGGACAAAGTATTAAGACTAAAATTTTTTTTGTTCGCAATTACTTAGTGGAAAAGGTAGTGATCAAGCGATGACAACCATGAGGTGGGCTTGGATGTAGCCATCCTTTGAAGAATGCGTAGTAGCTCACTGGTTTAGCTCTATGGCACCGAAAATGTATCAGGGCTCAAGTGATTCACCGAAGCGACGAGACCTTGAAAAAGAAGTGCGTAATAGCTCACTAGTCTAGCTCCATGGTGCCAAAAATGTATCAGGGCTCAAGTGATTCACCGTAGCGACGAGACCTTGAAAGCTTATTTTTCAAGTGTGAGTAGCGCGAAGTTTTATTTCATCTTAATATATCAAATCTGTTTGTAAAATGCTACTTTAATTTCCTCAAGTGTCAATAGCGCGAAGTTTTCTTTCATCATAATAAATCAAAGCTTTTTGTAAAATGCTACTTTAATTTTTGCAACAAGTAACGATGATATCGAGATACCGAGACCGGTTCGGAAGAAGTCCCGTAGACATCTATGACCAAACATGGGTCAGGAGTAGGGACAAGGCAATCAGACTAATTATTTTTTCAATTTTTGAAGCCAAGACATCTTTCGGCCAGAACCATCAAGCAATGCAACTTAGTTTCGTTTACCAAAAATATTTTGAAGCCAAGGCATAGATTCATAACCTCGAACACAATTCGGGGGAGAAATAAAAAGGGCGGACAAAAGGGGGAGGGACGAATCGAAGCAACGCAGGGCAGAAACTTAGTGGATCGTGGCAGTAAGGCCACTCAGCCACTTACAATACCCCGTCGTATATTTAACTCATCTGCAAAGGCTTCTTCCCGCCGCTCGATAGAAATTGAAATTCAAGGCCACCCTCACAGCACTTCTGTCACGAGGGCTTGACCAAAGACACATGCCTTTGGGGGCCGAACACCCCTATTACAAGTCGCCAAACGGGCGGCTGGCGCATGCATCACTTCTATCCTGGATTCTGACTTGGAGGCGTTCAGTCATAATCCAGCGCAAGGTAGCTTCGCGCCACTGGTTTTTCAACCAAGCGCAATGACTAATTGTGCTAATCAACGATTCCTCTCATACTAGGTTGAATTACTATTGCAACACTGTCATCAGTAGTGTAAAACTAACCTATCTCACGATGGTCTAAACCCAAGTCACGTTCCCTATTAGTGGGTGAACAATCCAACACTTGGTGAATTCTACTTCACAATGATAGGAAGAGCCGAGATCGAAGGATCAAAAAGCAATGTCGCTATGATCACTTGGCTACCACAAGCCGGTTATCCTTGTGGTAACTTTTCTTACACCTCTAGCTTCAAATTCCGAAAGTCTAAAGGATCGATAGGCCACGCTTTCACGGTTCATTTTGGTACTGGAAATCAGAATCAAACGAGCTTTTACCCTTTTGTTCCACATGAGATTTCTGTTCTCGTTGAGCTCATCTTAGGACACCTGCGTTTTCTTTTAACAGATGTGCCACCCACCCAAACTCCCCACCTGACAATGTATTTACTTTGGATCAGCCTGTGAGCAGGCCTTGGGTCCAAAAAGAGAGGCATTGCCCCGCCTCCGATTCACGGAATAAGTAAAATATCGTTAAAAGTAGTGGTATTTCACTTTCGCCCGAAGGCTCCCACTTATACTACACCTCTCAAGTCATTTCACGAAGTCAGACTAGAGTGAAGCTCAACAGGGTCTTCTTTCCCCGCTAAATCTGCCAAGCCCGTTCCCTTGGCTGTGGTTTCGCTGGATAGTACACAGGGATAGTGGGAATCTCATTAATCCGTTCATGTGCGTCTCTTATTAGATGACAAGGCATTTGGCTACCATAAGAGTGTCATAGTTACACCCGCCGTTTACCCGCGCTTGGTTGAATTTCTTCACTTTGACATTTAGAGCACTGGGCAGAAATCACATTGCGTTAGCATCCGCAGGGATCATCACAATGCTTTGTTTTAATTAAACAGTCGGATTCCCATTGTCCGTACCAGTTTTGAGCTGGGTGTTCGACGCCCAGGATAGCCCCCGAAGGGACCATTCCCAGTCTGTCCCCCGGCCGGCACGCGGCGACCCGCTCTCACCGTGGGAACAGCTCGAGTAGTCCGCCGACAGCCGACGGGATCGAAACTGGGATCCTCGAGCCCGGCCCTCAGAGCCAATCATTTTCTCAAGGTTACGGATCCATTGACCAGAGGTTGTTCACCTTAGAGACCTGATGCGGTTATGAGTATGACCGGGAGTGAATGGCACTCTATCCTCCGGATTTTCAAGGGCAGCCGGGGGCTCATCGGACACCAGGAGACGTTCCGTGCTCTTCTAGACTTTAAAACAGAATGTAAAAAGTGAAAATACCAAAAACAATAATGCAAGAATGATGGTTGATTCATTTTATGACTAAGGAAAATTAAGGCTTACTTTCCATTCTAACCAATTATAGTTACTAATAAAATTAGATGCCCGTGCCTAGTTCCTGGCATTGGTTCACTACATCTTATTCCCTCTTACTTAGCATGTTCTAAACAGGGCATATGCCTAGAACATCTATCACCTACCGTTCAAGATGATGCATGAAGTACAAAGAGAATTTAATGACACCACACTAGCCTAGAAAAGTGACATGCATAGCAAAAATTAAGGTCCTTAAGCAAAAACTAAGGTCATTAAGCAAAGTAATCTAACTTATTCAGCCTGCATAGCAATCATAATCAAGATCTAGAAATCTAATCAACGAACTAACAAGGCTATGGCTTCAAGTAGCCCTAATCCTAAAACGACTACTCACTCATAACAGAAATTAAAAAAAATATAATTGAAATCATAATTAAATTGCAATAATAAAAATAAGCTTACAAAAGAGATTGTTGAAGAATAGGCATAGCAGAAGACATTGCAGGGCCTTCCTCTCCAAGCTCCACGCCCAAAAAGTGCCGAAAATAAAAACTGTTAAAAACTGAAAACTAGAGTACAGTGATGTCTTGCGGCTAAGGTGTCTACATCTCCAAAATTGGTCTCCAAAATATTGTCTGTCTAAAACACTGAACAAAGGCTCCCTTTTATAAACAAGGGAAAAACTTGTCCTATAGGGATTGGAATTAGAAACCCTAGCCTAGAGTGTTCTAGAACAGTTATTGTACTTCTAAGTAATTACAAATTCCCTAAAACTTATCAGATTCAATCAGAACACGGTTGGGACTGTGAATGCAAGTTGGCAAGTGGGAACATAAGCTGGCCGCGGGCAGCTCGCGGTCTTCCCGCAGTCAGATGTTGTAAACTTAGAACTTGGCCCTTGGAATTTCTTCATCGCGCTCGATGCGCCTTGATACTTGGAATGGCTTCTACACATGCCAAGGAGTTTAAAACTAGGCTAAACCACCCCTGGACATGTTTTACAAAACAAAGGCCTAAATTAGCCCTTTTGAACCTGTTACGGACTTATTGAGAACTTGTCACACCCTGGGCCAATATGACTGAGCCAAACCATTTCTTGGCCTGGCATATGATGTAACTTGATGAATTATGGGCTTTGGCATACTCAGAAGTTGGCAAATCTTGGAGATCGCAAAATTGGGCCCTAATTTGGCCGTAGACGTGTCTTTAGGGTGCACCTAGGCGGATAATGAGGAAGTGTCCGTATAGGGATCTGAGACGATGCCTTTGAGGCGCCCCATGATCATAGTAGAAGCGCACCTTGGTTCAGGCTAGGCGCATAGGTTGTCAGGCTTAGAGCAGAGGAGGAACTTTGTTCCACCGCTGGCGGAATAGGAACCAGGGTTTAGGCGCAGAGGCTGGGCTCGAATGGGAAGTTCTTGGGATATGTACTCGACATGTCTTGGCATGACCTTGGAGCTTCTAGAACATGAACTTGATTTAATGAGGCACAGGTTTGGGACTCGAATGGCATGATCTAAGGTACTTGCCCAAGGACCCAAAATAGGGCGCACAGGCGCACTCAAGACCCAGTTCAGGACTTGATATTAAAATGAGGACATCTCCTTCATCTGAACTACGATTTGAGTCATTCTTTTCGCGTTCTTTTCAGACTTCACCTATCTTTCCAAATTTTCTACTATTTATGGCACAAATATTTTCAAAAGACATGTAAGAGAGGCATATAGTGACATCAAAATGATGCATAAATAATGACTGATCAAATACCCCCAAATCTATCTTTTGCTAGTCCCTGAGCAAAACAAACTAAAACGAAATGAAAAGACTCGATCTTAGTTAAGACAGAACATTTAAACTCCTAGGTTCACCTAGTAGGAGGAGTTTTGTCTCCTGAGGGGTTATAGTAGCACGATACCCATAAACGTTGTACTTCGACAAATAAGATGCTAGAGATAGTACTTTTAACAAGCTAATAAGAATCAAAGTAAGTAAACATGCTTTGCAGAACTAAAAGGAATGCCATAGCCGTGACTGTCATGTGAAGATGTAGATGTTTAAGTGCCAATATTTTCAAGCGATCATGTTTGAAAACAACTTCATCTAAGTGCCCTAGAAAGATTTCGCCTCGACTCTAATCCTTACTAGGCAACTCTCAATTCGCGCAAGAATCCTAGGATGTCACTGTTTTCAAGCATATGTGATGAATTTATGTTATGAAATTCAAATTGAATCACATATGAGTATTAATGAAGAATAGCACTTCATGGAAATAAGGATCTCAGGAAAGGAATTGAACTTTAAGAACATAAATACATACCTTAATCCTTTGCATGATTGTCCATAAGATCATATAGGTCTTCCTTTTTAGGTTGTAATGGGGCTAAGCTTTAGGGTTTAGAAAGGAAGGATGGGATTCAAAGAAACTGAGTTGTGCCAAGGGATAAGAAGTCATGACTTGAACATGGAATTTATGAACTGAATCCTTGCTTAAGGCCCACGGCATTGTGCTTTCTTAATGGCTTATTTTGAGGCTCTTGGCTTACTTGGCCTTGCTTTCTTTTTTTTTTCTTCTTTTTCTTTGAATTGAATTGAACCAAAATCATGCAATGATTTCCTCAAACTTTCTTGCAGCTTGTCATCTGTAAGCTTTAAACTTTTGAACTTTGAATTGGTGCCGATGTCCTTGGAATTGTGTAGCATCTTCTTCTACCGCTCATTCTCACCATGAATCTCATTTAGGGCAACCTTAGCACAAACTAAGGTTATAGGGCATGGCTGTGATGAATGGCTAAGTATTTCGGTTAGGTTATACTTTGGGTGATGAAAGAAAAGGCTGAGTGTTTGGCTTCAAAATTGGCTTATGGAGCATGCAATTGGGTAGGATAAGGCCTTTAGAGGTTAAAGCACACATAGCCTACATCACTTCTTATGGCAAACCACACATTAAATCAAGAGTATCTAAATGATGTTAGTTCTTTAAAATTCCATGCAAAATGATGTAATGAGATTAGCAATTAAGAACAAAAGCAATGGGTGTTTAAGAGTCGAAACAAGTATATCCCTCAGAAAGAATGGAAATTAGGCTCAAAGATCTCACGAGGAAGTCTCCACTAATTTTCTAAGGTTCAGTCAAATTCAGTTGTTTCGTTCACTTATTCACTTAAAACATGGCATTGTGAAGTGCAGATTATGACTAACAATGGCATGACTCTTAGTAAAGCAAAGACAATTAACTTAGCATATACGTCCCTATTAACAAGTTATAATACTAACCAGAAGCAAAAAATTAAGTAACTAAATAAACACAACAAAAAAACTAAGGCTGAAAATTTAAAAGTTCTGGCCTTGTATCACCCCCAAACCTACTTGTTTCTATATGCAATTCAATCCACACCCCCAAACCTAAACTGAACATTGTCGTCAATGTGATAAGCAATATGCATGACAACAGTAGAAAGGTTTAGAGAGTGCAATAATGCAGAAACAATAGAATGAAAGGAAACACAAACCAGTGCTAGGTTCCCTCCTAGGAGCGCTTTATTTAGCGTCTGGGCAAGACGTGGCATGGCTTGCTAGGAATTTGGTGGTGTGCCCAGGATTTCAGCGTCAACATGGAACCGATTATGAGCCTCTTGCTGTAGAATCTGTGCTGCAACATGGAGGAAAAAGTTAGAAACACATAAAGGAATCCACCGACGAGAACGTAACTTATCGGGAAAAAGATTGAGAAGTGATTTGAATGAGAGCAGTTTCTGTCCATTCTAGAATGTCTTCCTTGGGCAATGATCATGGTGGAACAGCTTTGGATGTGCCCTGTACATTCTAGACTTCATCCTTGGTCCACACCGCTGAGTTTTCTTTTTGAACTTGAAGATGGGGGCCAAGTTGAGGGCCGCCAGCACCTTCCGTTTGTTTTCATTGTGGGACCTGCGAAGGATAGGTGTAACATATTTAGGAACTGAATCAGAATTCACAACCAAATGCACCTTCTTAAAATTAAATTCAAGTGTTTCAGGATTGAGTTGAGGAGGCGCATTGAATTTCAAGGGAGGCACGGGCTGGTCCTTGGGTTCTGTCGTGGATGTGTCTTGGAGCTTGGTCGTAGCGCTGCGCGTCTCAGATGCACGCTGGGAAGGTTCTGGTGCAGCGGCTAAGGACTTGCCCTGCAGTGAATCGATTTACGCAGCTTGGCACGTTGATGGCGTGCACTAGACTTGTCCAGGTTCTGTGGCGCTGGGCTGGGGCTGCGGCAGGGCAGTAGGCAAGTCCTGGAACACGGTAGGGTCCATGTTCTGCGGTAGGGTGCTGGTACAGGGCTGCGGCAGGGCATGTGCAGCTTGAGGCTGGATTTGGGGTAGAGACTCAAGCGCGTCAAGAGGTAGAACGTGGGCATGGCAGTGGGACATGGCTTGGGGCAGTGTATTGCTACTGGGTCGCACATAGGGCAGCGGCATGGGCATGGCCTGAATGTCCTTTTCACCATCAACCATCCTATTCTCTTCCTCCCTTTCTTCGTCCATTTCACATGCCAATCTGTGAGTGCAAGGCAAAGAGGTATAGTTAGACATGGAATAAGAATCAGAAACATTATAAAAGGAAGAGTATATTGGAGGGTATGAATTGGGTGCGTCCCATTGCTCAATCCGAGAAGAATCGGGAGCCACTGCCACGTCATGGCCTTGGGTGGAATTCATGGCATCCATGGCAACAACTTGTCGAAGTGTTGGCTCGATGATAGCTTCATCATGATCATCATTCACGGCCTCACTTGGTGGGGACCGTCCCCTTTCTTCGATTTGGTGCATGTTGACCTCAAACTCCCTCATGCTCTTTTCCAGTCTCTCCTCCATGCGCTGGTGTAGCTCTCGGATTTCTTCATAAGCGGCTGCCATGCTTTGAGTACAAGCCTCCATGCATTGTATCAAGGCCCTCAATGAAGGTTGGAGGTCAGGAGGTATTTGTTCGTAGTGAGGAACTATTTGAGCGGAGTTCCATGTGAAATTAGGCTGCTTGCACAATCCTGGGTTGTATGGTTCTGGGTGTTCTTGATAATGGAATTTCGGCTGATTGCTCCACCCTGGGTTGAATGAAGTTGGTTATGGACTATTCCAAGCTCCCATCTCCATGTATGGATAATTCCATGTCCCATATCCATGTATGAGTTGTTCATATGTACATGGGAAAGATGACAAACTAAATTAGTAAAAAATCTCAATGAAAACTAAATAGTTAATATACAAAATTGAGTTAACTAAATCTGAATTAATGGGCACCGTTGAGGGACAAATCCCCAGGAACGGCGCCAAAAACTTGATAGAAGAAATAGTGAACACAATAATTATGAACTTTATTTCTACTAAGTATAACTTTGCAAGTGCACAAAATTGATGGAGATAGTATAATGACAAGCAAAGGTCAATCCCTCGAGGACTTGTTCAACGATTAACCCAATTAAGTTCAGATTCGTTAACTTAGAGAAAAACAAACACACACACGCCAAGGGGAGTATTTTAGGATTTTGAAAACCAGAATTTAAAACAGAATTTAAAAAGTGAAAATGCAGAAAATAATAATGCAAGAATGATTGTTGATTGAATTTATGACGAAGGGGAATTAAGGCTTACTATCCACTATAACATTAGATAGTTACTAATCAGATTTCCTTGACCTAATTACTATGCATTTTCTGAATTAGGTGCATGCATCTAGGTCATGGCATTGGTTCACTAGACACATCTTATTCCCTCTTACATAGCATGTTCTAAACAGGGCATATGCCTAGAACGTCTATCACCTACCGTTTAAGATGATGCATGAAATACAAAGAGAATTTAATGACACCACACTAGCCTAGAAAAGTGACATGCAATCTTAGGTCGTCATGAGTTAATATTATAGGTAAGTGTCCCAAATACCCTCGATGCTACAAATCACAAGATGATATGACGGTTTTTGGTGGAGTTAAAGAGCAAGAAATATGCAATTCAATTCTAACAGTTAAAAAATCCTTGCAAGTGCACAAATCGATAAGAATAGTATAGTAGCACAGCAAGAGTCGATCCCTCGAGGACTTGTATCAACGTTATGACCACTTTTAGTTCAGATTTATTAACTTAGTGAAAACACACACACACACACACACACACACACACACAGGGGGGGGGGGGGGGCTTATGATGTGAGAACTGAAATTTAAGGACAAGTAAAATAAAATGCAGAAAATAACAATGCGAGAATTAGTAGTTGATTGATTATTAACTAAGGCGAATTAAGGCTTACTATCCACTCTAACCAATTATAGCTCTTAACCAGAATTCCTTGATCTAATTACTATGCATTTTCTGAATTAGGTGCCCGTGCCTAGGACCTGGCGTTGGTTCACTAGACACATCTTATTCCCTCTTACTTAGCATGTTCTAAACAGGGCATATGCCTAGAACGTCTATCACCTACCTTTTAAGATGATGCATGAAGTTTAAAGAGAATTTAATGACACCACATTAGCCTAGCAAAGTGACATGCAATCCTAGGTCGTTATGAGTTAAGATTACAAGTAACAATACTTTCGATGCTCCAAATCACAAGATGATATGACGGTCACTCAAGCAATTACATCTATAATTATATGCAAACAAGGTAGCTAATCTTATAGGCATAAATTAAGGTCATTAAGCATAGTAATCCAACTTATTCAGCATGCATAGCAATCATAATCAAGAGCCAGAAATCCAATCAACAAGCTAACATGGCTAGGGCTTCAAGCAGCCCTAATCCTAATGACTACTAACACATAACTGAAATTGAAACAAAAATAATTGAATTCATAAATAAATTGCAATAATGAAAATAAGGGTACATAAGAGATTGTTAAGAACAGGTGCTGCAGAAGACACGACAGAGCCTTCTTCTCCAAGCTCCACGTCCAATAATCTATGTGTAAAATATTATCTCTCAAAATATTGTCCCTAATTCTCTAGAAAACCAAAACGGAACTCTCTCTCTCTGCCTCGTTCTGATTCTCAAAACACTGAACAAAGGCTCCTTTTTATAGACAAAGGGAAAACCTTGTTCTATAAGGATTGGTAAAACCTTTGTTCTATAAGGATTGGTAAAACCATGTCCTATAAGGATAGGTAAAGTTATTGTACTTTTAATTAATTAAAAAGTCCTTAAATCTATTAGAACCAATCAGAGCACGGCTGGGAGTGTGAATGCAAGCTGGCAAGTGGGAACACAAGCTGGCCAAACTTGGATTTTGGACTATCTTCGTAATCCGGATCTGGGACTGCGCTTTTGAAGTACATCATGAGTATAGTAGAAGCGCATCTTCATTCAGGCTTGGCGTAAATGTTGTCAGGATTAGCACAGAGGGAGAACCTCTGATCCACCGCTGGCGGAACAGGGACCCCGGGCTTAGGCCCACATCTGGGCTCGGATGGGAGTTCTTGGGACATGTCCTCGACCTGCCTTGGCGCGACCTTGGCACTTCTAGGACCTGACCTTGATGTCATGAAACATCGGTTTGAGACCCAGAGGGCCTGATATGAGGTACTTGGCCAGTGGCCCACAATAGGCGCACTGGCGCACTCAGGACTCCGTTGAGGACCTGATATTGAAATGAGGACATCTCCTTCATCTGGACTCCGATTTGAGTCATTCTTTTTTGCGTTCTTTCTAGATTTTACCTATCTTTCTAACTCTACAAAAGTCTCACAAGATTGATCATTTTCTACTACTGATCAAATACCCCCAAACCTATCTTTTGCTAGTCCCTGAGCAAAATAAACGCTAACAAAATGAAAAGACTCGATTTTAGTTAAGATAGAACATTTAAACCCCTAGGTTCACCTAGTAGGAGGAGTTTTGTCTCCTGAGGGTTATAACAGCACGATACCCACAAACGTTTTACTTAAACAAAAAGATGCTAGAGATAGTACTCTTAACAAGCTAATAAGAATTAAAGTAAGCAAACATGCTTTGCAGAACTAAAAGGAATGCCAAAGCTGTGAGTGTCATGTGAAGCTGTACGTGTATATATGCCAATATTTTCAGGTGATCAAGTTTGAAAACAACTTCATCTAAGTGCCCTAGAAAGATTTCACCTCGACTCTAATCCTCACTGGGCAACTCTCAATTCGCACAAGAATCCTAGGCTTACACTCTTTTCAAGCATATGTGATGAGTTTATGTTATGAAATTCAAATTTAATCACATATGAGTAACAATGAAGAATAGCACTTTATGGAAATAAAGATCTCATGAAAGGAATTGAACTTTAAGAACATAGATACGTACCTTAATCCTCATCATGATTGTCCATAAGATCAGTTAGGTCTTCCTTTTTAGGTTGTAATGGGGCTAAGCTTTGGGGTTTAGTAAGGAAGGATGGGATTCAAAGAACCTGAGCTGTGCCAAGGCATGAGAAGTCATGACTTGAACTTGGAATTTCTGAACTGAATCCTTTCTTAAGGCCCACGGCATTGTGCGTTCTTGATGACTTATTTTGTGGCTCTTGTGGCTTATTTTGAGGCTCTTGGCTCACTTGGCTCAATTCACTTTGTTTTTCACTTATTGTTTTCCTTCTTTTTCTCAACGTTTCTTTCTTTCTGTTGATTTGAACGTTTTTTTGTTTCTGTTCGTCTTTGAATTGAATTGAACCAAGATCATGCAATGATTTCCTCAAATTTTCATGCAGCTTGCAACTTGTAAAACTTTTCTTTACTTTTGAACTTTCAATTGACGCCAATGTCCTTTGAATTGGGCATCATCTTCTTTCACCTCTCATTCTCACCATGAATCTCATTTACGGCAACCTTAGCACAAACTGAGGTTATAGGGTATGGTTGTGATGAATGACTAAGTATTTTGGGTTAGGTTATACTTTGGGTGATGAAAGAAAAGGCTGAGTGTTTGGCTTCAAAATTGGCTTAGGGAGCATGTAATAGGGTAGGATAAAGCCTTTAGAGGTTAAAGCATACATAGCCTACATCACTTCTTATGGAAAACCACACAATAGATTAAGAGTATCTAAATGATGTTAGTTCTTTAAAATTCAATGCAAAATGATGTAATGAGATCAACAATTAAGAAAAAAAGCGATGAGTGTTTAAGAGTAGAAACAAGTATATCCCTCAGCAAGAATTGCAATTAGGCTCAAAGATCTCACAGGGAAGTCTCCACTAATTTTCTAAGGTTCACTCAAATTCAGTTATTTTGTTCACTTAATCACTTAAAACATGGCATTGGGAAGTGCAGATTATGAACTACTTGACCATGGCATATTCTTAGTAAAGCAAAGATAGTTAACTTAGCATATACATTCCTATTAACAAGTTATCATACTAATCACAAGCAGAAATTTAAATTCCTGGCCGTGTATCACCCCCAAACCTACTTGTTTCTATATGCAAAATTTTAAATCCACAGCCCCAAACCTAAACTGAACATTGTCCTCAATGTGATAAGCAGTAAGCATGATAACAGTAGAAAGTTTTGAGAGATATAACGGGTAGAAACATAAAAGGAA
Source organism: Oemleria cerasiformis (assembly GCA_037349345.1). NCBI lineage: Eukaryota > Viridiplantae > Streptophyta > Magnoliopsida > Rosales > Rosaceae > Oemleria > Oemleria cerasiformis. The sequence goes on along the minus strand of JAZGTL010000050.1, from coordinate 1,363,531 downwards.
GTGAGAAATACAAACCAGGGCTAGGCTGCCTACTAGGAGCGCTTTATTTAACGTCTAGGCAAGACGGGGTTGTCTTGCTAGGAGCTGGGCGCATGCAGAGTTGCAGGGTTGACTATGCTTGGATTAGAGAGGTCCTTGAAGTAGTGTTTGAGGCGGTGGCCAATTACCTTGAACGGATCCTGCCGTTCCGGGTGCTGGATTTCAACTGCACCATGAGGAAAAACGTTAGTAATAATAAATGGTCCAGTCCATCTTGAACGCAACTTACCTTGCATTAGTCTGAGCCGGGAGTCAAAGAGGAGGACTTCCTGTCCGATGTGAAAGTCCTTGGGCTGAATGCGCTTGTCGTGGAAAGCTTTGGTCTTTTCCTTGTAGATACGAGCACTGTCAAAGGCCTCGTTTTACAACTCCTTTAAATCACTTAGCTGAAGCTTCCTATGTATTCCAGCATCATCGAAGTTCATGTTCATCTGCTTAATAGCCCATAATGCTTTATGCTCCAATTCCACTAGTAGGTGGCAGCCTTTTCCAAAAACAAGCCGGAAGGGAGACATGCCAATCGAGGTCTTGTATGCTGTCCGATAGGCCCATAGCGCATCATTCAATTTGCTGGACCAATCTTTGCGGTTAGGATTTACCGTTTTTTCCAATATGGCCTTTACTTCCCGATTGGACATTTCCGCTTAGCCACTCATTTGAGGGTGATATGATGTAACTTGATGAATTATGGGCTTCAGCTCACTCAGAAGCTGGGAAAACCTAGAGATCGCAAAACTAAGCCCTAATTAGGGTGCAGTGTATCTTTAGGGCGCACTTACGCGGATAATGAGGAAGTGTCTATATAGGGATCGGGGACAATGCTTTTGAGGCCCACCATGATTATAGTAGAAGCGCATCTTAGTTCAGGCTAGGCCCAATGATTGTCAGGCTTAGATTAAAGGAGGAAATTTGTTCCACTGCTGGCGGAACAGGAACCAGGGTTTAGGCGCAGAGGCTGGGCTCGGATGGGAAGTTCTTGGGACATGTACTCGACAAGTCCTGGCATGACCTTGATGCTTCTAGGACATGAACTTGATGTCATGAAACACAGGTTTGGGACCCGGATGGCATGATCTGAGTTACTTGTCGAAGGACCCAAAATGGGGCGCACTGGCGCACTAAGGACCCATTTCAGGACCTGCTATTGAAATGAGGACATCTCCTTCATATGAACTCCAATTTGAGTCATTCTTTTCGCATTCATCTAAGAGTTTACCTATCTTTCCAAATTTGCACAAGTCTTAGAAGATTGATGATTTTCTACTATTCATGGCATGAAATTAATCAAAAGGCATGTAAGAGAGGCATATAAAAACATCAAAATGATGCATAAATAATGACTGATCAGTACCGTAACCCCGCTTCTGGGTCATCCCGCATCGCCAATTCTGCTTACCAAAAATGGCCCAATTGGAGCTCTCAATTTTGTGTCGTGGCTAAACGAGCCACGCCGTCCTACCCATTTAAAGTTTGGGGGAACCAGTTTCTAGATGAATCTATTAGTCTTTCACCCCTATACCTAAGTCAAACGAACGATTGGCACGTCAGTATCTCTATGGGCCTCCACCACAGTTTCCTCTGGCTTCGCCCCACTCAGGCATAGTTCACCATCTTTCGGGTCCCAACATGCATGCTCTCACTCGATCCCTTCTCGGAAGATCAAGGTCCGTTGATGGTGCAACCCTCAAGGGGATCCCGCCAATCAACTTCCTTGCGCCTTATAGGTTTAATCGCCCGTGGACTCGCACACACGTCAGACTCCTTTGTCCGTGTTTCAAGACTCCTTTGTCCCATTCCAAGACCATGCAGATGCCAAAGGCACATCGAGACGGCGTCTTCGCGGGAAAATCAACATCCCGTGCTTTGGCTGCCGTCTAAATCCGCATCGCTCCATGCTAGGAGCTGATGGGGGAATCGATTTTTCCCTCACGGTACTTGTTTTCTATCCGTCTCCCACCCGTATTTAGCCTTGGACAATATTTACCCCCTAGTTGGGGATGCATTCCCAAACTACCCGACACGCCGACAGCGCCTCGTGGTGTGACAGGGTCCGAGCACAACGGGGCTCTCTCCCTCTCTAACGCCACCTTCCAGTGGACTTGGATGCTTATCCAGACTACAATTCAGACGCCAAGGGCGCCGGATTCTCAAGTTGGGCTATTCCCGATTCACTCGCCGTTACTAGGTGAATCCTTTTCAGTTTCTTTTCCTCTCCTTATTGATATGCTTAAATTCAGCAGGTAAGCCCACCTGACCTGGGGTCTTGTTGAAAGCACCGCCGTAGTAAAGCGCATAGTCTCACGAGCACAAAAGCCGCAACGCACAACATGCCACCGATTAGTTTCACAACCACCAATTGTAGTGGCGCTCGTCTCTAGGTACTTGGTATTTATGCCAGCCACGCGGTAGAGCGCACGGAAGGCCACCATCCGTCCCCCCTAAACTTTGCATTCCCGAGGGAGGTGAGGGGGGGCAACGACGTGTGACGCCCAGGCAGGCGTGCCCTGGAAATAATGTCTTCGGGGGCAGCATGCGTTCAATGACTCGATGGTTCATGGGATTATGCAATTCACAGCAAGTATCGCATTTTACTACGTTCTTCATTGATGAGAGAGCCGAGATATCCGTCCGCATGCTCACCATTTCCTGGGTGGCAAGGGTGCGCTTTTTCATTGTAGTTCCTTGGCACAATTTGTGGCCGTCTTTCATTTATACGCCCAGGAGGGTCGCCAGCGCAGACGAGCGGCTGTCCTCCCAGGACCCCAAGCCCCTCGGGGTTGAAACTTGTTCTCGAGTGGCTCTACTAGGCAGGGTTCGACAATGATCCTTCCGTAGGTTTACCTACGGAAACCTTGTTACGACTTCTCCTTCCTCTAAATGATAAGGTTCAATGGACCTCTCGCGACGTCATAGACAACAAACCACCCACGTCGCCGCTATCCAAACATTTCACCCGACCATTCAACCGGTAGGTGCGACGGGCGGTGTGTACAAAGGGCATGGACATAGTCAACACGAGCTGATGACTAGCACTTACTAGGAATTCCTCGTTGAAGACCAACAACGGCATCACAGACCTGTTATTGCCTCAAACTTCCTTGACCTAAGCAGCCATAGTCCCTGTATGAAGCTGGCAGCGAAGGATGACCTCCACATAGCTAGTTAGCAGGCTGAGGTCTCATTCGTTAATGGAATTAACAAGACAAATCGCTTCAACAACTAAGAACGGCAGTGCACCACCACCCATAGAATCAAGAAAGAGCTCTTAGTGTGTCAATCCTTACTATATCTGGACCTAGTAAGTTTCCCCGTGTTGAGTCAAATTAATCCGCAGTGTCCACTCCTGGTAGTGCCCTTCTGTCAATTCCTTTAAGTTTCAGCCTTGCGACCATACTCCCCCCGGAACCCAAAAACTTTGATTTCTCATAAGGTGTCGACGAAGTCCTAAAAGTAACATCCGCCGATCCCTGGTCGGCATTGTTTATGGTTGAGATTAAGACGGTATCTGATCATCTTCGAGCCCCGACTGTCCCTGTTAATCAATACTCTGATCCTGAAGGCCAACATAATAGGGCCGAAATCCTATGATGTTATCCCATGCTAATGTATCCAGAGCATAGGCTTGCTTTGAGCACTCTAATTTCTTGAAAGTAACAACACCGAAGGCACGACCCCGCCAATTAAGGCCAGGAGCGTTTTGCCGGAAGAAGGGACGAGCCAATCAGTGCACACCTACGGCGGACCAGTCGACCCAACCCAAGGTCAAACTACGAGCTTTTTGACTGCAACAACTTAAATATACGCTATTGGAGCTGGAATTACCGCGGCTGCTGGCACCAGACTTGCCCTCCAATGGATCCTCGTTAAGGGATTTAGATTGTACTCATTCCAATTACCAGATTCAATGAGCCCGACATTGTTATTTATTGTCACTACCTCCCCGTGTCAGGATTAGGTAATTTGCGCGCATGTTGCCTTCCTTGGATGTGGTAGCCGTTTTCCAGGCTCCCTCTCCAGAATCGAACCCTAGTTCTCCGTCACCCATCACCACCATGGTAGGCCACTACCCTACCATCGAAAGTTGATAGGGTATATATTTGAACGATGCGTTGCCAGCATGATGGCTGTCCAATCCGTCGAGCTATAATGAATCATCAGAGCAACGGGCGGCAGATGGGGTCAGCCTTTTATATAATAAATGCATCCCTTCTAGAAGTCGGGGTTTGTTGCATGTATTAGCCCTAGAATTACTACGGTTATCCGAGTAGCAAATATCATCAAACAAACTATAACTTATTTAATGAGCCATTCGCAGTTTCACAGTCTGAATTAGTTCATACTTACACATGCATGGCTTAATCTTTGAGACAAGCATATGACTACTGACATGATCAACCAGGTAGAATTCCTTTTGCCGCTGGCGCCATACGAGACAGACAACCCCGGAGGACAAGGCGCCCGAAGCTAACACGACGGTTGTCAATTTCGAAGGACCGTATCGGACAATCGGGGGACCAAGACCCTGTGCCCGCATAATGTTTCGCATCCGAGAGAAAAAATGGCAAAGTGCAGACCGACACGCTCCCGCAACTTTCTGCGGGCCTTTTGGGACATGAACGACGATACAAAGTCTAACTCCAATCACCCTAGGACTGGAGACAGGAAAGGCACAACGTGTGGCACCATTCCATTACGACAGGCAGCTAAAACAAAAACCCGCTTTGCGCACAATCCAATCTTGATTCATCACTGAGGAAAGAAAAGGTAGCAGTTCGTTGCCCAAGCAAGGAGCCTATCGACGCATTACCCTATTCACCACTCACACGCTATGACGTTAGCTAAAGCCTAGAACCACCAAACGAAACTCATGGGTCGGCCAGTGAAATAACTAGGTGACAATGCGGGAACATCGAGTGGAGCTAAGCCCATGACACTAGGGGTGGTAATAACTGAAGACAACCCTCAACCGACATGGCTGGCCATATGGGAAGGTGTCTCGAAGATATCTATGACCCAACCTGGCATGAGAAGGGACTGGAAGGAACAACAAAGGGACACCGATGGGCTCAAAGGTACAACGAGGGACTCGAAGGGACACAGGGGGTGGGCTGCCCAAGACCGCGAGACATCGCCTTCTGGTCGAGAGGACTGATCAGTCGTTATTTATGCATCATTTTGAGGTCTTTATATGCCTCTCTTACATGTCTTTTGAATGATTTCATGCCATCAATAGTAGAAAATGATCAATCTTGTGAGACTTGTGCAGAGTTAGAAAGATAGGTAAAATCTGGAGAGAACGCAAAAAGAATGACTCAAATCGGAGTCCAGATGAAGGAGATATCCTCATTTCAATATCAGGTCCTGAACGGGGTCCTGAGTGCGCCAGTGCGCCAGTGCGCCTATTTTGGGCCACTGGCCAAGTACCTCATATCAGGCCCTCCGGGTCTCAAACATTTGTTTCATGACACCAAGATCAGGTCCTAGAAGTGCCAAGGTCGCGCCGAGGCAGGTCGAGGACATGTCCCAAGAACTCCCATCCGAGCCCAGATGTGCGCCTAAGCCCGGGGTCCCTGTTCCGCCAGCGGTGGATCAGAGGTTCTCCCTCTGCGCTAAGCCTGACAACATTTGCGTCAAGCCTGAACGACGAGGCGCTTCTATTATACTCCTAATGTACTTCAAAAGCGCGGTCCCAGATCCTGATTACGAAGACAATCAAAAATCCAAGTTTGGCCAGCTTGCGTTCCCACTTGCCAGCTTGCATTCACACTCCCATCCGTGTTCTGATTGGTTCTAATAGATTTAAGGACTTTGTAATTAATTAAAATTAAAATAACTTTCCCAATCCTTATAGGACATGGTTTTACCAATCCTTATAGAACAAGGTTTTCCCTTTGTCTATAAAAGGGAGCCTTTGTTCAGTGTTTTAGGGGGGAGATAATTAGCTAGAGGCGTTTTTGTTTCTGGGAAAACAGAGACCTGAGCTACAGAGAGTTCCGTTTTGGTTTTCTAGAGAATTAGGGACCATATTTTGGGAGATAATCTTTCACATAGATTATTGGACGTGGAGCTTGGAGAAGAAGGCTCTGCCGTGTCTTCTGTTGTACCTGTTCTTAACAATCTCTTCTGTACCCTTATTTTCATTATTGCAATTTACTTATGAATTCAATTATACTTGTGTTTATTTCAGTTATGTGTGAGTAGTCATTAGGATTAGGGCTGATGAAGCCCTAGCCATGTTAGCTTGTTGATTGGATTTCTGTCTCTTGATTATGATTGCTATGCATGCTGAATAAGTTGGATTACTATCCTTAATGACCTTAATTTATGCCTATAAGATTAGCTACCTTGTTTGCATATAATTATAGATGTAATTGCTTGAGTGACCGTCATATCATCTTGTGATTTGGAGCATCGAAAGTATTCATACTTGTAATCTTAACTCATGACGACCTAGGATTGCATGCCACTTTGCTAGGCTAATGTGGTGTCATTAAATTCTCTTTAAACTTCATGCATCATCTTAAAAGGTAGGTGATAGACGTTCTAGGCATATGCCCTGTTTAGAACATGCTAAGTAAGGGGGAATAAGATGTGTCTAGTGAACCAACGCCAGGTCCTAGGCACGGGCATCTAATTCAGAAAATGCATAGTAATTAGGTCAAGGAAATCTGGTTAAGAGCTATAATTGGTTAGAGTGGACAGTAAGCCTTAATTCGCCTTAGTTAATAATCAATCAACCGTTAATTCTTGCATTGTTATTTTCTGCATTTTATTTTGCTTGTCTTTAAATTTCAGTTCTCACATCATAAACCCCCCCTGCGTGTGTGTGTGTGTGTGTGTTTTTTCACTAAGTTAATAAATCTGAACTAAAGTGGTCATAACGTTGATACAAGTCCTCGAGGGATTGACTCTTGCTGTGCTACTATACTATACTTATCGATTTGTGCACTTGCAAGGATTTTATAACTGTTAGAATTGAATTGCATATTTCTTGCTCTTTAAATCTACCAACAAGGACCACTACCCCTCTATATAGGATTATTTTTGTTTTCGGCATTAGCAGCAGCAAACATCACCTATGTGTGAGAACAGTAAAGAACATTTAGGAAGCTGGGAGGAGACGACAACTACCTCCCCCCTATATAGGAATATTTTCATTTTCAGCATTAGCAGTAGCAAACATCACCTATGTGCGAGGGGAGTAATGCACATTTAGGGCGCAGGGACTCCAAGGAACCTGTCAAGGAACTAGAAGGTACGTCGAGGGATGCCAAAGGGACCCCCGAGGGGCCCCAAGGGACAACGAGAGGAACCATTCCGTTAAGACAGGCAACAAAAATAGGAACCTGCTTTGGGCGTAATCCAACCTTGATTCATCACTGAGGAAGTAACGAGACAGTAGTTCGTTTCCCAAGAAAGGACCTTGCTAGTGCAATACGCATTCAACACACACACAGTATGACGTTAGCTAAAGCCCAGAACCATCAAACATAGCGCAATCATTGGCGAGCAAAATTACTAGATGACAATGCGGGAACATCGAGTGGAACCAAGCCCACGCCACTGGGCGTGGTAATAACCGACGGCAACCGTCAACTGACATGGCTGGCCATTTGGGAAGGTGCCCCGAAGCATCTATGACCCAACCTGGCATGAGAAGGGACTGAAAGGAACACTGAAGGGACATCGATGGGCTCAAAGGGACACCAAGGGACTCGAAGGGACACGGGGGGTGGGCTGCCCTGGCGTGCAGAACATCGCCTTCCTGTCAAGAGGACAACTACCGCCCTATATAGGATTATTTTCATTTTCAACATTAGCATAATCAAACATCACCTATGTGCGATTTGCACGTCAGTATCGCTGAGGGCCTCCACTAGAGTTTCCTCTAGCTTCAACCCACTCAGGCATAGTTCACCATCTTTCGGGTCTCGACATGCAAACTCTCACTCGAACCCTTCCCAGAAGATCAAGGTCGGTTGATGGTGCAACACTTAAGGGGATCCCGAAAGTCAGCTTCGTTGCGCAAAAATGTAGGACTCGCATTTTTTTCTGAATTTGAGTGAACCTTAGAAAATTAGTGGAGACTTCCCTATGAGATCTTTGAGCCTAATTGCCATTCTTTGTGAGGGATATACTTGTTTCTATTTTTAAACACTCATCGCTTTTGTTCTTAATTGCCAATCTCATTACATCATTCTGCATTGAATTTTAAAGAACTAACATCATTTAGATACTCTTGATTTAATGTGTGGCTGGCCATAAGAAGTGATGTAGGCTATGTGTGCTTTAACCTCTTAAGGCTTTATCCTACTCAATTGCATGCTCCCTAAGCCAATTTTGAAGCCAAACACTCAGCCTTTTCTTTCATCACCCAAAGTATAACCTAACCGAAATACTTAGCCATTCATCACTGCCATGCCCTATAACCTCAGTTTGTGCTAAGGTTGCCCTAAATGAGATTCATGGTGAGAATGAGCGGTGGAAGAAGATGATGCACAATTCCAAGGACATTGGCGTAAATTCAAAGTTCAAAAGTTTAAAGCATACAGATGACAAGCTGCAAGAAAGTTTGAGGAAATCATTGCATGATTTTAGTTCAATTCAATTCAAAGAAAAAGAAGAAAAAAATAAAGAAAACAAAAGAAAGAACAGTAAAAACATTCAAATCAAAGAAAGAAATCAAAAGAAAGAAATAAATGTTGAAAAGAAAAAGAAGAAAAAAAAGAAAGCAAAGCCAAGTGAGCCAAGAACCTCAAAATAAGCCGTTAAGAAAGTACAATGTCGTGGGAGTACAATGTCGTGGGCCTTAAGCAAGGATTCAGTTATGAAATTCCAAGTTCAAGTAATGACTTCTTATGCCTTGGCACAACTCAGTTTCTTTGAATCCCATCCTTCCTTTCTAAACCCTAAAGCTTAGCCCCATTACAACCTAAAAAGGAAGACCTAACTGATCTTATGGACAATCATGCTAAGGATTAAGGTACGTATTTATGTTCTTAAAGTTCAATTCCTTTCCTGAGATCCTTATTTCCATAAAGTGCTATTCTTCATTAATACTCATATGTGATTCAATTTGAATTCCATAACATAAACTCATCAAATATGCTTGAAAACAGTGACATCCTAGTATTCTTTTGCGAACTGAGAGTTGCCTAGTAAGGATTAGAGTCGAGGCGAAATCTTTCAAGGGCACTTAGATGAGGTTGTTTTCAAACATGATCACTTGAAAATATTGGCACTTAAACCTTCACATGACAGTCACCGCTATGGCATTCCTTTTAGTTCAGCAAAGCATGTTTACTTACTTTGATTCTTATTTGCTTGTTAAAAGTACTATCTATAACATCTTATTTGTCAAAGTACAACGTTTGTGGGTATCGTGCTACTATAACCCTCAGGAGACAAAACTCCTCCTACTTGGTGAACCTAGGGGTTTAAATGTTCTGTCTTAACTAAGATCGAGTCTCTTCGTTTTGTTTAAGTTTGTTTTGCTCAGGGACTAGCAAAAGATAGGATTGGGGGTATTTGATCAGTCATTTTTATGCATCATTTTGATGTCATTATATGCCTCTCTTACATGTCTTTTGAAACATTTCGTGCCATCAATATTAGAAACTGATCAATCTTGTGAGACTTGTGTAAATTTGGAAAGATAGGTAAAGTCTGAGAAGAACGCAAAAATAATGACTAAAATCAGAGTTCAGATGACGGAGATGTCCTCATTTCAATATCAGGTCCTGAACTGTGTCTTGAGTGCGGTAGTGCGCCCTATTTTGGGTCCTTGGCCAAGTACCTCAGATCATGCCATCCGAGTCCAAAACATGTGTCTCATGACATCAAGTTCATGTCCTAGAAGCTCCAAGGTCATGCCAGGACATGTTGAGTAGATGTCCCAACACCTTCCCATTCGAGCCCAGCCTCTCCGCCTAAACCCTGGTTCTTGTTCTGCCAGCGGTGGAACAAAGTTCCTCCTCTGCTCTAAGCCGGACAACCTGTTCGCCTATCCTGAACCAAGATGCACTTCTACTCTGATCATGGGGCTCCTCAAAGGCGTCATCCCAGATACCTATATGGACACTTCCTCATTATCCGCTAAGGTGCGCCATAAAGACACGTCTGTGCCCTAATTTGGGTGCAGTTTTGCAATCTCCAGGTTTTGCCAACTTCTGAGTCAGCCAAAGCCCATAATTCATCAAGTTACATCATATGCCAGGCCAAGACGTGGTTTAGCTTAGTCATATTGGCCCAGGACATGACAAGTTCTCAATAAGTCCATAACAGGTTCAAAAGTGCTAATCTAGGCCACGGTGCACCTTTATATTTGAACTACACATGCTAAGGAGTTAAACAACACTTCATGTCTCGATCGAATGGCCATATTTTTAGAATTGAAACATAGTATGATTGTAGTGGAAGCACATCTTGGTTTGGCTAAGCGCATAAGGTTCTGAATTGGCGCCGAAGCTAGGCGCAGAGACTTGATACCTGGCTCTCGGCGGGGATCATTGGGACATGACATTGGGGCGCAGTGCAGAACCCTGCTAGGCTCAGGACAGGGCTCCGATAGCTTCAGTTTATGGCGTGACTAAGGACATGACAAGGGCAGGTCCTTGACCTCGATAGGAGCTTGATCAAGGACTCGATAGGGACTCGGATGGGAAGTTCTTGGGACATGTACTCGACATGTCCTTCCATGACCATGGCACTTCTAGGAAATTAACATGATGTCATGAGACATAGGTTTGGGACCCGGATGGCATGATCTGAGGTACTTCGCCAAGGACCCAAAATAGGCGTACTGGCGCACTCAGGACCCAGTTCAGGACCAGGTATTGAAATGAGGACATCTCCTTCATCTGAACTTCGATTTGAGTCATTCTTTTTGTGTTCTTCTCAGAATTTACCTATCTTTCCAAATCTGCACAAGTCTCACAAGATTGACCATTTTCTACTATTGATGGCACGAAATCATTCAAATGATATGTAAGAGAGGCATATAAAGACATCAAAATTATGGATAAATAATGACTGAACACTGCCCAAGCCTGCGGGATATCGCCTTCCTGTCGAGAGGACCACTACCCCCCTATATAGGATTATTTTCATTTTCGGCATTTACAGCAGTAAACATCACCTATGTGAGAGGGGAGTAACAGACATTTAGGAAGTATGGAGGAGAGGACCACTACCCCTATATATAGGATTATTTTCATTTTCAGCATTAGCTGCAGCAAACATCATCTATGTGCGAGGGGAGTAATGCACATTTAAGAAGCAGGGAGGAGAGGACCACTACCCCCTATATAGGATTATTTTCGTTTTCAGCATTAGCAACAGCAAACATCACCTATGTGCGAGGGGAGTAATGCACATTTAGTGCGCAGGGACTCCAAGGGACCTGTCAAGGAACTAAATGGTACGGCGATGGATGCCAAAGGGACCCCCGAGGGGCTCCAAGGGACAATGAGAGGCACCATTCCGTTATGACAGGCGGAAAAAATAGGAACCCGCTTTGGGCGCAATCCAATCTTGATTCAGCACTGAGGAAGGAACAAAACAACAGTTCTTTTCCAAGCAAGAAGCCTGCCGACGCTTCACCCCATTCACCACTCACATGCATTGACGTAAGCTAAAACCCAGAACCACAACACGCAACGCAATGGTCCACCAGAAAAATTACTAGATGACAATGCGGGAACATCGAATGGAACCAAGCCCGGTCGGTGGGCGTGGTAATAACCGAAGGCAACCCTCAACCGACATGGCTGGCCATTTGGGAAGATGTCCCGAAGACATCTATGACCCAAACTGGCATGAGAAAGGATAGGAAGGAACACCGAAGGGACACGGATGGGATCAAAGGGACACCAAGGTACTCGAAGGGACACAGGGGGTGGGCTGCCCAGACCCGCGGGACATCGCCTTCTTGTCAGGAGGACCACTACCCACCTATATAGGATTATTTTCATTTTCAGCGTTAGCCGAAGCAAACATCACTTATGTGCGCGGGAGTAATGGACATTTACGGCACAGGGACTTCAATGGACCTATATATTGACAAATTTTCTGCAGGGAGGCGAAGAACAAAACAATCTACGTTTGGAAGAAAACCAAGACATCTAAATTTTATTTTTTCCTAAAATTTCTTTAAGAGAGAAAAAGAAATTCATCGGTTCGGATGACAAGATTGAAATGCCGAGACGGTTCGGAAATGTCTTGAAGACATCTAAGACCAAACATTGCTCAAGAGTAGGGACAAAGTAATCAGACTAAACTTTCTTTGTCCGAAATCACTTTGTGGAAAAGGAAGTGATCGAGCAATGACAACCATGAGGGGGCTTGGAAGCAACCATCCTTTGAAGAATGCGTAATAGCTCACAGGTCTAGCTTCATGGCACCGAAATTGTATAAGGGCTCAAGAGATTCACCAAAGCGACGAGACCTTGAAAAAGAAGTGCGTAATAGCTCACTGTAGCGATGAGACTATGAAAGCTTCTTTTTCAAGTATCAGTAGCGCGAAGTTTTCTTTCATCTTAATATATCAAATATGTTTGTAAGATGCTTCATCTTAATAATGCAAAGCTATTGCTATTTGTAAAATGCTACTTTAATTTCTACAAGTGTGAGTAAGGACAAGGCAATCAGACTAATTCTTTTTTCAATTTTTGAAGCCAAGGCATCTTTCGGCCAGAACAATCAAGCAATACAACTTAGTTTGGTTTACCAAAAAGTCTTTGAAGCGAAGGCACATATTCATAACCTCTTACACAATTCGGGGGAGAAATAAAATGGGCGGACGAAAGGGGGAAGGATGAATCGAAGCAACGCAGGGGTGAATCTCAGTGGATCATGGAAGCAAGGCCACTCTGCCACTTATAATACCTCGTCGCATATTTAAGTCATCTTCAAAGGATTCTACCTGCCGCTCGGAAGAAATTGTAATTCAAGGCGGCCCTCATAGCACTTCTGCCACGAGGGCTTGACCAACGACACGTGCCTTTGGGGACCGAGCACCCCTACTGCAGGTCGGCAAACGGGCGGGGGGCGCATGCATCGCTTCTGCATGGAATTCTGACTTAGAGTCGTTCAGTCATAATCAAATAGTAAGGTAAAACTAACTTGTCTCACGACGGTCTAAACCCAGTTCATGTTCCCTTTTGGTGGGTGAACATTCCAACACTTGGTGAATTCTACTTCACAATGATAGGAAGAGCCGACATCGAAGTATCAAAAAGTAACGTCACTATGAACGCTTGGCTGCCACAAGCTAGTTATCCCTGTGGTAGTTTTTCTGACACCTCTGGCTTCAAATTCCGAAGGACTAAAGGATCAATAGGCCACGCTTTCACGGTTTGTATTCGTACTGGAAATCAGAATCAAACGAGCTTTTGCCCTTTTGTTACACGTAAGATTTCTGTACACTATTGGAGCTGGAAGGGACGATCTAATCGGTGCACACCAGAGGCGGACCGGTCGACCCAGCCCAAGGTCCAACCACGAGCTTGTTAACTGCAACAACTTAAATATACGTTATTGGAGCTGGAATTACCGCGGCTGCTGCCACCAGACTTGCCCTCCAATGGATCCTTGTTAAGGGATTTAGATTATACTCATTCCAATTACCAGACTCAATGAGCTCGGTATTGTTATTTATTGTTACTACCTCCCCATGTCAAGATTGGGTAATTTTTGCACCTGCTGCCTTCCTTGGATGTGGTAGCCGTTTCTCAAGCTCCCTCTCCGGAATCGAACCCAAATTCTCTGTCACCCGTCACCACCATGGTAGGCCACTACCCTACCATCGGAAATTGATAGGGTAGATATTTGAATGATATATTGCCAGCACGATGGCTGTACGATCCGTCGAGTTATCATGAATCATCAAAGCAACGGGCAGAGCCCGCATCAACCTTTTATCTAATAATTAGCCATTCGTAGTTTCACAGTCTGAATTAGTTCATCCTTACACATGCAAGGCTTAATCTTTGAGACAAGCATATGACTACTGGGAGGATTAACCAGGTAGCATTCATTTCCGCCGCCGGCACCATACGAGACAGACAACCACGGAGGGCAAGGAGCCCGCAGCTGACATGACGGTCGTCAATTTTGAAGGACCAAGTCGGACGATCGGGGGACCAAGACCCCGCACCCGCTTATTATTCCGTATCCAAGAGAAAAAACGGCAAAGTGCTGACCTACACGCTCCCGCAGCTTCTTGCGGGACTTTCGAGACACGAGCGATGATACAAAAGTCCTACTCAAATCCCGCTAGTGCTGGAGACAGAAAAGGCACAACGAGTGGCACCATTCCATTACGACAGGTAACTAAAACAGAAAACTGCTTTGCGTACAATCCAATCTTGATTTATCACTGAGGAAGGAAATAGCCAACAGTTCGTTGCCCAAGCAAGGAGCCTATCGAAGCATCGAGTGGAATAAAGCCCGCGCCGCTGGGCGTGGTAATAACCGAAGGCAACCCTCAACTGACATAGCAGGCCATTTGGAAAGAAGTCCCGAGGACATCTATGACCCAACTAGGCAAAAGAAGGGACTGGAAGGAACACCGACGAAACACCGATGAGCTTAAAGGGACACCGATGAGCTCAAAGGGACACCGACAGACTCGAAGGGACAAGAGGGGTGGGCTGCCCAAGCCCACGGGACATCGCCTTCCTATTGAGAGGACCACTACCCCCCTATATAGGATTATTTTTATTTTCAGCATTTGCAGCAGCAAACATCACCGATGTGCTTGGGGAGTAATGGATATTTAGGAAGCAGGGAGGAGAGGACCACTACCACCCTATATAGGATTATTTTCATTTTCAGCATTAGCAGCACTAAACATCACCTATGTGCGAGGGGAGTAATGCACATTTAAGAAACAGGGAGGAGAGGACCACTACCCCCTATATAGGATTATTTTCATTTTCACCATTAGCAGTAGCAAACATCACCAATGTGCGAGGGGAGTAATGCACATTTAGGGCGTAGGGACTCTAAGGGACCTGTCAAGTAACTGAAAGGTATGCCGAAGGTGGCCAAAGATACCCCCGAGGGGATCCAAGACGTGAAGCACTATTCTGTTTCGACAGGCAGCAAAATAAGGAACCCTCTTTGGGAGCAATCCATTCTTCATTCAGCGATGAGGAAGGAACGGGACAGCAGTGCGTTGCCCAAGCAAGGAGCCTGCCAATGTACTCACACACCATGACATTAGCTAAAGCCCAGAACCACGAAATGTAACGCAATGGTCGCCCAACAAAATTACTAGATGACAATGCGGACACATCGAGTGGAACCAAGCCCGTGCTGCTGGGCGTGGTAATAACCGAGGGCAACCCTCAACCGACATGGCTGGCCATTTGGGAAGCTGTCCCGAAGACATCTATGACCCAACTTGCCATGAGAAGGGACTGGAAGGAACAGTGAAGGGATACCGATGGGTCAAAGGGACACCGAGGGACTCGAAGGGACATTGGGTGTGGGCTGCCCAATCCCCAGGGACATCGCCTTCCTATCGAGAGGGAAACTACCCCCATATATAGGATTATTTTCATTTTTAGCATTAGCCGCAGCAAACATCACCTATTTGCGAGGGGAGTAATGCACATTTCCAGTAGGGATGAGAGGACCACTACCCCTCTAGATAGGATTATTTTAATTAAGGAAAATATGATTTTACCCTTAGTTTCGGAAGGGTTCGGGAGTCACTTTTTGACTGGCAGTGCTTTTGGAAATTTTTCTTGGGTCGTTGCTTTCGACAGGTGGCACGCGGAAAACGCACACCTGGTGAGATCGTTGTGGGTCTAGAAAATTCAGGGGCAGTTTGGTCATTTTGGAAAAATTCCAAAAATTCGGGGGATATTTTCTCTATTTTCATACTCTACCTAGACCCAGACCCGGACTCTATCTCTCCTCCCTCGAAAATCTCTCTCTCCCCATGCGAACACCGAATCCACCACCAGAGTCAACCCATTTCTGGGTCTTTCCGATCTAAACCGAGGCGAGGGATGGATTCCCCTCGACCTCACGAAGCTTTAGGTGTCAATCTCAAAGCACGAACACCACCGAGGATGGTGGAACGAAGAGAGGAGGTTGGCCGAAATATTCCGAATGGATTCCGTCCGAAACAGGTAAGATTTCGAACTCCCGACTTCATTTTTGGGTTCCTGGTGAAAAGTAGATGAATTTACATGTGTGGGTCGTGAAAATCGATCGAGAAATGTCATCGTCTTCGGTGACTGGTCAACCGACGGCGGCTGATGACGTTAGCATATTCCGTGAAATGATAACGATGTTATGACGGAACCATATCGTCGTTAGTCTAAACAGAATATTCTGATTTCTTCAGAATATTCAGTAAAGTTTGACAGAATATTCCGTCAGAGTGACGAAATATTCTGTTGTGAACAATACAGGGGCGTGGGAGCGCGTGAGGGTGCGTGGCGCGTGGTCCGACCTTCTTCATACTCGTAGCGGCACGTGAGGCTATTTTTTTGGCCCATGGCTGTGCGTGGCTAGGGTTTTGGGACATTCCGGATCGGATTTTGGCGATTTTGAGGCCATTGGAGTTTGTTTTGTGCCCCATTTGAGTAATCCCAGTGGTAATGGTAGACCATGGAGAATGTTTTGGCTCGGGAGGTCAAGGGAGTTGGGTTATTAATATGTCAAAGAAATTCTTGGGGCTAGGCCTTCCTTGATTTGGTATTTTGGATGTACTTAAGAATGGACTGGGTTTTCGGCATGTGCACTTTTATTTATTATGTTATACCCCAAGGTTCTCCGATTGGCGTTGAGGGTACGTCTGTACCAGATCATTGAGGGGTTCTCCGATGTTGGCGTGTGAGGGGTCTTTCTCCGCCACATTGTTGAGGGTTCTCTGACTGGCGTTGAGGGTACATCTCCACCAGATCGTTGAGGGGTTCTCCGATATTGGCATTCGAGGGATCTTTCTCTGCCATATCGTTGAGGTATGACGTATGTCAAGGACGATTCCATCATACTCTTAGGATGATCTCTCATGGAGGATTCCATCATACTCGCAGGATGATTTGAGGTATGTCATGGAGGATTCCATCATACTCTCAGGATGAGTCGGAATATCGAGTTACAACTCGGGGTGCTCAGGATGAGCCGCGATATCGAGTTACCACATGGGATTCTCATGATGAGCCAGGATATCGAGTTACCACTCGGGGTGCTCATGATGAACCAGGATATCGAGTTACCACTCGGGGTGCACAAGATGAGCCGGGATATCGGGTTACCACTCGGGGTGCTCATGATGATCTGGGATATCGAGTTACCACTCGGGGTGGTCAGGATGAGTCGAGATATCGACTTACCACTCGGGGAGCTCAGGATGACCCTGGATATCGAGTTACCATTCGGGGTGCTCAGGATGAGTCAGGATATCGAATTACCACTCGGGGTGCTCAGGAGGAGTCAGGATATCTAGTTACCACTCGGGGTGCTTATGATGAGCCGGGATATTAAGTTACCACTCGGGGTGCTCACGATGAGCCGGGATATCGAGTTACCACTCGGGGTGCTCATGATGAGCCTGGATATCATGTTAACATTCGGGGTGCTTAGGATGAGCCGGGATATCGAGTTACCACTCGGGGTGCTCGGGATGAGCTGGGATATCGAGTTACCACTCGGGGTGCTCATGATGAGCCGAGATAACAAGTTACCACTCGGGGTGCTTAGGATGAGCCGGGATATCGAGTTACCACTCGGGGTGCTCATGATGAGCCGAGATATCGAGTTACCACTCGGGGTGCTTAGGATGAGCCGGGATATCAAGTTACGACTCGAGGTAAGTTAGTGAGACTCATTTCAACCAAGTCTTGTACCTTCGTCATTTGTGTTAGTGTGTTGGTGTGGGCGGTGACCCAAATTGATGGGTGGTTTACGGTTCACACGAGGGTGACATGTTAGTTGTCTCATTTTATTATGGAGGAGGTCCTCAGTTGAGAGGCTAAGACGGTTAACCAGGCCGGTTAGCCACCGGTGCAGTTTCTCCGTCGAGAGGCTAAGACGTTTAACCAATCCGTAGGAGGAGGTTCTACCAGATTTTTGGCTGAATTCTCATAATTAATTGCAAGGACTTCGGGGTATTCTGATAATTTCTTTAGGTTGTCAGATGGGAGCAGGGTTCTTCCCGGGTTTCGAGGGGAAATTCAAGAACGGTCCTGTCAATTTGGTATCAGAGCTATATGTTTCACTTCCTACAGACCGCACACTTGTGTGCAAATTATTAACGATTCTTGGCAACGAGATGCCTCCGAGATGTTTATCTCTTCAACGATTTAAAACTGAGGGAGGCGGAGAGTTGGGAGTCAGGTGATGCACGGGCGAGGTAGGCGTCGCTGTTACTGGTGAGTGGACTTTGGTTTTGTAAAGTGTAATGCATGCATAAAGGTATTTTGATATAATTGCTTATTATGTATTGTTACGTATTATTTGGTAAATTTCTGGAATTTAGAAATTGTGCTAATAAATTATTAATGGACACGGGTTTTCAATATTACAGTGGAAACAATGTTTTGGGTCGTGCCCTAGTTCTATGGACTATGTTATGGAATGATTTTGACTTGATAGATTTTGAGTCCATGGTTTTGGGTGTAGACCTAGATGTGTGATTTCTTTGGATTTGTGTATAGACCCGGTTTTTCAATGAATTTGGCTTAGGCCAGGAAAAATGGATTCCCAAACATGGTTCTGAATTACTATCCCCGAGGGTCAAGGTTTTCTTCGATGCTGGCATAGAGGGTCTTTCTCTACTAGATTGTTGAGGTGAGCTACGGCTCGGGAGACCATTCGGGAAACGATGAGACAGGTTTATGATAGAACAGGTTTCTGCACAACTTGAGGTATATCGGGTATGTGGAGGGTATTTCGATAATAGTAAGATATGTTTTGATATATTTTTTGTCCATGTCGGTTTCCATGATTTAAACTCCTTGGAGGAGGGTTTTCAAAACATAATTGTGGACCACGATATGTTTTTCATTATTACGGATTTTCGTGGGTCCCACCAAGTGTTTTAATAAAGGATGGATTTTCCGGTGAGTTTTCGGATTATCTATATATATATATTTATATAAAAAGGAATTTTATGTTGTGCATGCATAATTTTACTCGTGGAGGAAAACAAAAGGTATGCCTTCTCTAGCAAAAGATGAGGGGTATTTTTTTTTTCATCACGTATTCGTCAATGTTTTCTCCGACTGTTATGGCTGGTAGTTCTCCGCCAGATCATTAAGGCTGACTGCACTCGGTACACGTGACCCTATTCGACACCTGACTTCAAGGTTTATTCAATCATGTGATGTCATGACTTGAGGTAAGTGTAGTTATGCTCGAGGTAGGACCCGCGGTGGACTTGTCGAGCTCAGAACCTTGCTTCGAGGTATGTTCCGGGTTGAATTGATTATGGTGGCTCCAAGATGACTCCTGGATGTTGTTCTTGCCTACGGTTTGTTGTCGAGACGGGAACAAAGAAAGGTGCAGAGTGCACAGGTTCAATTGGGAATTGTATCTGAGGCCCAGTTAGTGTCGGTGGTGACGCGAGAGGACTTGAAACAGGAGGTTGGTTCTTTAACCTTAGTTAAGGGAATTTCAGGGATGAAATTCCTTTAATGGGGGAAAATTGTAACGACCGAGACCAGGAATTAAATTAATTTGAGAATAAGGAAAATATTATTTTACCCTCAATTTCGAAAGGGTTCGGGAGTCACTTTTTGACTGGTAGTACTTTTGGAAATGTTTCTTGGGTCGTTGCGTAGGTCTCGAACTCACGAGTTCGTAGACAGGTGGCACGTGGAAAATGGAGACTCGATGAGATCGTTGTGGGTCTAGAAGCTTCAGGCGTAGTTTGGCCATTTTGGAAAAGTCCAAAAATTTAGGGGGATATTTTCTCTGTTTTTGGACTCTGCCCAGACCCAGACCCAGACTCTCTCTCTCCTCCCTCAGAAATCTCTTTCTCCTCCCCGTGCAAACACCAAATCCACCACCACAGTCAACACATTTATGGGTCTTTCCGATTTAAATCGAAGCCAGGGATGGATTCCCCTCGACCTAACGAAGCTTTTGGTGTCAATGTCGAAGCACAAACACCACCGAGGACGGCGGAATGAAGAGAGGACGTTGGCCGAAACTTTCCGGTCGAATTCCGTCCGAACCAGGTAAGATCTCGAACTCCCGACTTCATTTTTGGGTTCCTGGTGAGATGTAGATGTATTTACATGTGCGGATCATGAAAAACGGTCCAGAAATGAAGAACTTGGAAGCTCACCGAAAATCGCCATTTCCAGCGAGAATTTCCATATTTCGGCCACCAGAGATGGCGGCGACGATGGCAGTCTGGTCATTATCTTCGACGAGACTCCGACGACTGGTCGACCGGGGGTGGCTGATGTGGCCTGCCAGGTGGCAGCCACGTTGTGTCACGTGGAGCCACGTGTGAGCGCCTAGTCAGTAGTCAGTTGACCGTTGAGTCAACTGACGCCGTCAAGATTTGGCAGAATATGCTGACAGCGTTAGCATATTCCGTCAAATGATAACGATGTTATGACATAACCCTAACGTCGTTAGTCTAAATGGAATATTTTGATTTCGTCAGGTTTGACGGAATATTCCATCAGAGTGACGGAATATTCAGCCATGAATAGTACATGGTGCGTGGGAGCGCATGACAGTGCGTGAGGGCGTGTGGTTTGTGGTCCGGCCTTCTACCGGCGCGTGGGGCTATTTTCCGGCCCACGATGACGCGTGGCTAAGATTTTGGGACATTTCAAATCAGATTTTGGCGGTTTTGAGGCCATTGGAGGAGGAGCAGTTGGTGCGAGTCTTGAAGGATCATCATACGGCCATCGGATGGACTATAGCCGATATAAAAGGGATCAGTCATGCCAAATGCATGCATCGAATACTTCTTGAGGATGATACCAAACCATCAAGAGAAGCGCAATGAAGATTAAATCTACCTATGAAGGAGGTCGTGAAGAAGGAAGTCCTTAAACTCCTAGATGTGGGCATTATCTATCCTTTAAGTGACTCTAAATGGGTAAGCCCGGTCCAAGTAGTTCCAAAGAAAAGTGGGATTACTGTGGTAAAGAATGAGCATGATGAGCTTGTACCCCTGAGAGTTCAAACCGGATGGAGGGTTTGCATTGACTACCGGAAGCTCAATACCACCACCCGCAAAGATCATTTTCCCTTGCCATTCATCGATCAAATACTCGAGAGGTTGGCTGGCCATTCACATTATTGCTTCTTGGACGGCTACTCAGGGTATAATCAGATTGCTATCACCCTGGAAGACCAAGAAAAACTACATTCTCGTGTCCCTATAGCACATTCGCCTACCGAAGGATGCCTTTGGTCTTTGTAACGCCCCTGCTACCTTTCAACGCTGCATGATGAGCATCTTCTCTGATATGGTGGAGGATATAATTGAGGTATTCATGGATGACTTCTCTATCTTTGGCCATTAATTTGAGCTGTGCTTAGCTAACTTGTCCCGAGTACTAGAACGCTAACAAGACAGTAACTTAGTACAAAAAGGAATTGTCTGGGGCCATGTGATCTCTAGCCATGGAATTGAGGTGGACAAAGCTAAGTTAGACATAGTGGAAAGACTGCCGTACCCTACAACAGTCAAGGAGGTTCGATCTTTCTTAGGGCACGCTGGTTTTTATCGCCGCTTCATTCAAAACTTCTCAAAGATCACAAGGTCATTGTGCAGCCTCCTAGCTAAAGAGACCGCATTTGACTTCAACAAGGACTGCCGTGTGGCATTCAATACACTCAAGATAAAGCTCACGGCATCCCCCATCATTATGCCACCAAATTGGGACTTACCTTTCGAACTTATGTGTGATGCTTCAGACTTCGCTGTCGGAGCTGTTTTAGGACAGCGTGTCAACAAGCTTCCTCACGTCATCTACTATGCAAGTCGAACCCTGAATGATGCCCAGCTGAAGTACTCCACCACTGAGAAAGAGCTCCTTGCTGTTATCTTCGCTCTTGAGAAGTTCAGATCATACTTAATTCAGACCAAGGTCATTGTCTACACCGATCATGCGGCCTTAAAGTACTTACTCACTAAGAAAGATGCCAAGCCACGGTTGCTGCGATGGATGCTACTCCTCCAAGAATTTGACCTCGAAATTCGAGATAAAAAGGGGAGTGAAAATGTAGTGGCTGATCATATGAGTAGCTTGATACATGGATCCAATGAAGAGGCTGACCAATTCCCACTCCTAGAGACATTCCCAGATGAGCAACTCTTCGCACTCCAAGTAATCGATCCATGGTACGCATATCTCATTAATTACCTTGTCACTAAAAAATTTCCTTCCTCTCTAAGTAGGTATCAAAAGGACAAGCTAGCTAAACAGGCTAAGTACTACATCTGGGACGATCCCTACTTATGGAAGCATTGTCCTGATCAAATAATTCGAAGATGTATCCCGGAAGATGTGATGGAACCCATTCTAATCTTCTGCCATAGCTTGGCGTGTGGAGGCCATTTTGGAGCTAAGAAAATGGCACTCAAGGTCCTTCAAAGCGGACTCTACTGGCCCACATTATTTAAGGACGCATACGAGTTTGTACTCACTTGTGACAGATGCCAACGGCAAGGTAACATAGGCCCTCGAAATCACTTGTGACAGATGCCAACGGCAAGGTAACATAGGCCCATCGATTTAATGGGACCTTTTCGAAACTCTTTCGGTAATCTCTATATTTTATTAGCTGTCAATTATGTGTCTAAATGGGTGGAAGCAATTCCTACCAAAACTAATGATACCAAAGTTGTTGTGAGCTTTTTGCAGAGTCACATCTTAGCCAGATTTGGAGCGCCAAGAGCCATCATCAGTGATGGAGGCACGCACTTCTGCAATCGCTCCATTGAAGCTTTAATGAAGACATATGGCGTCACCCATAGGATATACACACTCTATCACCCTCAAACGAGTGGCCAAGCTGAAATTTCAAATCGAAAGGTGAAGACCATATTGGAAAAAACCGTGAGCCCCAACTGTAAGGACTGGTCCAACAGATTGAATGACGCATTGTGGGCCTATAGGACGTCCTACAAGACTCCTATTTGCATGTCTCCATTCTGCCTTGTCTTCCGGAAAGGATGTCACTTGACAATGGAATTAGAGCATAAGGCGTTCTGGCAAATTAAGAAGCTGACATGAATGTCGATGATGCTGCAATACATAGAAAACTGCAGCTAAGTGAATTGGAGGAGCTCCGAAATGCGGCTTATGAAAGTGCTCGGATTTACAAGGAAAAGATAAAAGCTTTTCAAGACAAGAACATTCAGCCAAAGGCTTTTCAAATTGGACAGAAAGTCCTCCTCTTTAACGCACGACTCAAGATGTTCCCAGGTAAGTTGAGTTCACAGTGGGCTGGTCCTTTTGTGATTACTCATGTTTTCTCTCATGGTGCAGTTGAAATTCAGCACCCAATCAAGAGGGAGCCATTCAAAGTGAAAGGTCATCGCCTAAAAGCCTACTTCGAGGTCCTCCCCAAACCAATTACGGCCACAATTAACCTTCCACCAGCACCAAGTGCTCCACATGCGCCAACTACATAACTAGACAGCCCCGTCTTGCCTAGATGTTAAATAAAACGCTCCTAGGAGGCAGCCTAGCCCTGGATTGTATTTCTCTCTTCCTTTGTTATTTCTGCCCGATATATCTCTCAAACCTTTCTACTGTTGTCATGCTTACTGCTTATCATATTGAGGACAATGTTCAGTTTAGGTTTGGGGGTGTGGATTTAAAAGTTTTGCATATAGAAACAAGTAGGTTTGGGGGTGATACACGACCAGGACTTTTGAATTTTCAGCCTTCGTTTTTTTTTTTTTTTGTGTTTAGTTAGTTACTTAATTTTTTGCTTTTGAATAGTATGATAACTTGTTAATAGGGATGTATATGCTAAGTTAACTGTCTTAGCCCTACTAAGAGTCATGCCATGGTCAAGTAGTTCATAATCTGCACTTCATAATGCCATGTTTTAAGTGATTAAGTGAACGAAATAACTGAATTTGAGTGAACCTTAGAAAATTAGTGGAGACTTCCCTGTGAGATCTTTGAGCCTAATTGCCATTCTTTATGAGGGATATACTTGTTTCTACTCTTAAATACTCATCGCGTTTGTTCTTAATTGTTGATCTCATTACATCATTTTGCATTGAATTTTAAAGAACTAACATCATTTAGATACTCTTGATCTAATGTGTGGTTTACCATAAGAAGTGATGTAGGCTATGTATACTTTAACCTCTAAAGGCTTTATCCTACCCTATTGCATGATCCCTAAAACAACTTTGAAGCCAAACACTCAGCCATTTCTTTCATCACCCAAAGTATAACCTAACCCAAAATACTTAGCCATTCATCACAGCCATGCCCTTTATCCTCAAAGAAGATGTTGCCCAATTCAAAGGACATTGGCGTCAATTCAAAGTTCAAAAGTAAACAAATGCTTTACAAGTTGCAAGCTGCACGAATTTTTGAGGAAATCATTGCATGATCTTGGTTCAACTCAATTCAAAGAAAAGAAAAAATAAAGAAATTAAAAGAAAAAAAATGTTGAAAAGAAAAAAAGAAAGAAGAAAAAGTGAAAAACAAAGTAGAATAAGCCAAGTGAGACAAGAGCCTCAAAATAAGCCATCAAGTAAGCACAATGCCGGAGGACTTAAGAAAGGATTCAGTTCAGAAATTCCAAGTTCAAGTCATGACTTCTCATTCCTTGGCACAACTCAGGTTCTTTCAATCTCATCCTTCCTTGCGAAACTCCTAAGCTGTGCCCCGTTACAACCGAAAAAAGAAGACCTAACTGATCTTATGGACAATCATGCGGAGGATTAAGGTACGTATCTATGTTCTTAAACTTCAATTCCTTTCATGAGATCTTTATTTCCATAAAGTGATATTCTTCATTGTTACTCATATGTGATTAAATTTGAATTTCATAACATAAACTCATCACATATGCTTGAAAAGAGTGAAAGCCTAAGATTCTTGTGCGAATTGGGAGTTGCCTAGTGAGGAATAGAGTCGAGGCAAAATCTTTCTAGGGCACTTAGATGAAGTTGATTTCAAACTTGATCACCTGAAAATTTTGGCACTTATACACGTACACCTTCACATGACACTCACCGCTATGGCACTCCTTTTAGTTATACAAAGCATGTATACTTACTTTGATTGTTATTAGCTTGTTAAAAGTACTATCTCTAGCATCTTATTTGTCTAAGTAAAACGTTTGTGGGTATCGTGCTGCTATAACCCTCAGGAGACAAAACTCCTCCTACTAGGTGAACCTAGGGGTTTAAATGTTCTATCTTAACTAAGATCGAGTCTTTCATTTTGTTAAAGTTTTTTTTGCTCAGGGACTAGCAAAAGATAGGTTTGGGGGTATTTGATCAGTTGTTATTTATGCATCATTTTGATGTCTTTATATGCCTCTCTTACATGTCTTTTGAATGATTTCGTGCCATCAGTAGTAGAAAATGATCAATCCGGTGAGACTTGTGCAGATTTAGAAATATAGGTAAATTCTTAGAAGAACGCAAAAAGAATGACTCAAATCGGAGTTCAGATGAAGGAGATGTCCTCATTTCAATATCAGGTCTTGAACTGGGTCCTGAGTGCGCCAGTGCGCCTATTTTGAGTCCTTGACCAAGTACCTCAGATCATGCCATCCGGGTCCCGAACCTGTGTCTCATGACATCAAGTTCATTTCATAGAAGTGCCAACGTCATGCCAGGACATGTCGAGTACATGTCCTAAGAATTTCCCATCCGAGCCCAGCCTCTGTGCCTAAACCTTAGTTCATGTTCCGCCAACGGTGGATCAAAGTTCCTCCTCTGCACTAAGTCTGACAATCTATGCACCTAGCCTGCACGAAGATGCGCTTCTACTATGATCGTTGTGTGCCTCAAAAGCGCAGCCCCGGACCCCTATGACGAAGACATTCCAAAGGCCAAGTTCTAAGTTCCAGCGTCTGACCGCGAGAAGACCACGGGCTGCCCGCGGACAGCTTTTGTTCCCACTTGCCAGCTTGCATTCACACTCCTAACCATGTTCTGATTGGTTCTAATAGATTTTACGGACTTTGTAATTAATTAGAAGTACAATAACTATTCTAGAACATTCTAGGCTAAGGTTTTTAATACCAATCCTTATAGGACAAGGTTTTCCCTTTGTCTATAAAAGGATGTCTTTGTTCAGTGTTTTGGGGACGACATGATTGGAAGAGCATTATTTCGGAGATCTAGACACCCTAGCCGCAATTTACATTGTAATTCAGTTCAAAGTAAATAGTTTCTTATTTTCTACACTTTTTTGGCGTGGAGCTTGGAGAGGAAGGCTTTGCCGAGTCTCTGCTATGCACCATTGTTCATCAGTGTTCTTTACTCTAAACTTTTATTTCACTGCAATTTAATTATGAATTCAATTATATATGTTTTAATCCCAGTTATGCGTGAGTAGTTCTTGTTAGGATTAGGGTTGCTTGAAGCCCAAACCATGTTAGTTTGTTACTTAGATTTTGGCTCTTGATTTTGATTGCTATGCATGATGAATAACTCTGATTACTGCTTTAACTGCCATTCCTTTATGCCTATGAGCTTTGCTACCTTGTTTGCATAAATTATTGATGGAATTGCTTGAGTGACCACTATATCATCTTGTAATTCATGAGCATCAAGAGGTTGAGGTTAAGAAACGATCTTGCAGTCGGAATTCACAACGCTCTAGGAATGCACATCACTTTTCTAGGCTAGTGTAGTGTCATTAAATTTTGTTTGTACTTCATGCATCATCTTAAATGGTAGGTGATAGACGGTATAGAGTACACATCATGCTTAGAACATGCCAAGTAAGAGAGAATAATATATGTGGAATGGGCCAACCATCGGGACCTTTGCATGGGCACTTAATTCAGAAGTTACATAGTAATTAGGTCAAGAAAATCTGGTTAAGGACTATAATTGGTTAGAGTGGATAGTAAGCCTTAATTCGCCTTAGTTAATAATCAATCAATCTATCATTCGTGCATTTTAATTTACTGTTTTACTTTCGTGCGTGTTTCTCAAAATCATAAACCCCCCCTTCTTTGGCGTGTGTGTGCTTTTATCTAAGTTAATTAAATCTAAACTTCATTGGATTAATCGTTGAGGCAAGTCCTCGAGGGATCGACTCTTGCTGTGCTACTATACTATTCTTCTCGATTTGTGCACTTGCAAGGATTTTATAACTGTTAGAATTAGATTGCATATTGCTTGTTCTCGGATTTTACCAACAGGTGCCCAAGGCCGTGAGACTTCGCCTTCCTATCGAGAGGACCACTACCCCCCTATACAGTATTATTTTCATTTTCAGCATTAGCTGCAGCAAACATCACCTATGTGCGAGAGGAGTAATGGACCTTTAGGAAGCAGGGAGGAGAGGACCACTACCCCCCTATATAGGATTATTTTCATTTTCAGCATTACCAGCAGCAAACATCACCTATGTGCGAGGGGAGTAATGCACATTCTGGGCACAAGGACTCCAAGGGACCTGTCAAGGAACTAAAAGGTACACTGAGGGACGCCAAAAGGACGCCCGAGGGGCTCCAAGGGACAAAGAGAGCACCCTTCCATTACGATAGGTAGTCAAAATGGGAACCCGCTTTGGGCGCAATCCAATCTTGATTCATCACTGAGGAAGGAACGAGACAGCAGTTCGTTGCCCAAACAAAGAGCCTGCAGAAGCATCACCCCATTCACCACTCACCCGCCATGACATTAGCTAAAGCCCATAACCACCCAGCGTAAAGCAATAGTCGCCAGTAAGCCTGCGCCGCTGGGCATCGTAATAACCGAAGGCAACCCTCCTGGTATGAAAAGGGACTGGAAGTAACACCGATGGGACACCGATGGGTTCAAGGGGACATCGAAGGACTCGAAGGGATACGGGGGGTGGGCTGCCCAAGCCCGCAGGCCAACCTTCTCAGGATATTATTCATTCAATTACAGATCGTCCAAACAAAGGTATGGGTGTCTACTTAATATTCAGATAAGAAAACTAACAAACAATCTTAATGGTGATCAAACATCAAAATAGAATGCTAATTATCAATGGCGCATAGTAATTGAATCATAAAACACAGCATGAAACTGAAAAATACTTAAGATCAATACATGGAATAAGAACTGCAAGGTTACATCAAAACCCTAGATATCAATTCAGTTACACATCATGATAAAAGAAAGTATAAACACAATATCAAGCATAACTGAAATCAGACTCAAAAGCAGAAGAAGAAACCCCTTGAAGCAATTCTGACGTCGAACTCCTTCTGGTTCAGTTCAGCCTTCTTTTTCTCCAAACCAGAGACTGCTTCTTCTGTTAAAATGGTCTCCACTCTTTCTGTATCACAAAAACATAAAAGATGCAGCTAGGGTTCCCTCTCCTCTAGTTTTCTGAACTAAACTCCTTTTAAATAGCAGTCTACAATCCCTAGAAGTTAGGAGAATAAATAGGAAATTTCTCTGACTTAAAAGACTCCTAATCAAACCTAAAACAAGGCAATAAAATCCTAAAAACGTTTTCCTAACAGGGCTGAGACAAGGGTCCTAAAAATCAGGCCCTTGTCTTATGTCCTGGCTGAAATTCTCTTGGCAATGAAGGTTCCTCATGTCTTGGACTTTCCTGGTGCAGCAAGTTGTTTTCTTGGCCCTTCTCGAGACTTCCTTGGATGTCACTTTCCTCTTTGGTACACACAAGCCTTCCTTTTGTGCTACTTTCCCTTTCCAAAATGCTCAGGCCTTCCTTATGTGAGAAGGCACAATCTTGACATTAAAGACTTCTTCTTGGATGGCAAGAAATAATCTTTCCTCCTTCTTTGACTTGAGTCCGAGAAAGATTCATTCATTCTTCCTTTTCCACACTTATATGAACTTTTCTACTTCTGCACACACTTCACAAGAATGATCACTTTCTACTATGGATGGCAATTAAATCATACAAAAGACAAGTAAATGAGCATTAGATCACATCAAAAAGATGCATGAATAATGACTTAACAAATACCCCCAAACCTATCTTTTTCTAGTCCCTGAGCAAATCAAAGAAAAACGAAACTAAAGAAAATGAACAGACTCAATCTTAGTTAAGGATAGATCATTTAAACCTCTAGGTGTTCCTAGTAGGAGGAGTTTTGTCTCCTGAGGGTTATGGCAGCTACGATCCCCACAAACGTTTTACTTAAACAACTAATATGCGAGAGATAGTTGTTAACAAGTTAATAAGAATTAAAGAGGGTAGACATGCTTTGCAAAACTAAAAGGAATGCCACAACAGTAAGTATCATGTGTGATGTGTAGATGCCAATATCTCAAGTAACCATGTTTAAAAACAACTTTATCCAAGTGCTCCAAAATGATTTCGCCTCGACTCTAATCCTCACTATGTATCTCTCCATTCTCACAAGAATTCTAGGCTTACACTCTTATCAAGTATAAGTGATGGGCATTATTTAGAGGAATTCAAGTTTATAATCACATATGATTTGCAATGAAGAATAGCACTTTCTGGAATTAAGATCTCATGAATGAAATTTAACTTTAAGTACATAGATACATACCTCAATCCTCAGCATGGTTGTCCATAAGATCAGTTAGGTCTTCAGTTTTGGGTGTAATGGGGCTAAGCTTATGGTGAAAGAAAGAAAGGGTCGGATTCAAAGAACCTGAGTTGTGCCAAGGCATGAGATGTCACGACTTGAACTTTCAAGTTCTGCTCTGATTTCTTGCTTAGAACCCACGGTAGAATTGATAAGAACTTGATTCCACTTTTTAAGTCTTCTTGAGTTTATTGCCTCACTTGGATCAATTCATGTGTTCTTTCACATTTATTTATTTAATTTTTTTTTTCTGAATTGAACCAAGATAATGCAATGGTTTCCTTATTCCTTGTATAGCTTTTTCCATCACATTAAGACTTTAACTTTCAAATTATTGTCGTTGCTGCAATAGCTCTTTTTGAATTGGGCAGCAACATCTTTAACTCTTCATTCTCACCATGAATCTCATTAAATGCAGCCTTAACACAAACTTGGGTTATAGGGCATGGCATGATTGAATGGTTGAGTGTTTGGCAGATTGTGCTTAGGGAGCACACAACAAGGTAGGATAAGTCCGTGAGAGGTTTAATCACACATAGCCTACATCACTTCTTATGGAAAACCACACCTCAAATCAAGAGCATCTATATGATGTCAGTTCTTTAAAATTCAATGCAAATGTAAAGGAATGAGATCAGCGTTTAAGAACAAAATCAGAGTGTTTAAGAGTAGAAATAATGTATATCACTCTAAAAGAATGGAAATATAGCTCAATAACCTCACAAGGTAGTCTCCACTAATTTTCTGAAGTTCACTCAAATGCAGTAGTTTTGTTTACTTCATCACTCGAGAAATGGCATTGTAAAGTGCAAGGTTATGATACAAACGGATCATGGCAGAATTCTTAGTAGAACAAAGATAGTTAACTTAGCATGTACCCTCTAATTAACAAGTTAACACACCTATCACTAGCAAAAACTTAAACTAACTAACTAAACATACTAACAAAAGCTAAAGGTGAAATTTTCAAAATCAAGCCGTGTATAACCCCCAAACCTACTTGTTTCTATATACCAATTTTCAAATCCACACCCCTAAACCTAAACTGATCATTGTCCTCAATGTGATAAGCAATATGCAATGAGAAGACTAAAATAGATTCGATGCTTAGAGAGTGCATTACAGTAGAAACAAGTGAATGAAAGAAAACACAAACCAATGCTAGGTTGCCTCCTAGAAGCGCTATATTTAACGTCTAGGCGAGACGAGGTAGACATGTCTAAGTTACTGAAATCTCGACCAAGGTGACATCATAGTGGGATAGATATGGATTATCCTCCAAATAGGGTTTAAGTCGCTGCCCATTAACTTTGAATCGATCCCCATTCTTCTCGTTCTCAATCTCAATGGCTTCATGAGGGAATGATTCATTAATGGGGACAATATTTTTTTCTTTAGCACCGTCATCAACTAGTCGAGACAAGTGATCAGTAACTAGGTTATCTCTTCCACTCTTATCACGAATTTCCAAGTCAAATTTCCAGTATTGACCCTTCCTGATGATACAGGGGGATTCGAGGTGTATAGTGATGCCTCATTGCGGGGTATAGGCTGTGTGTTGATGCAGCATGGAAAGGTGATATCGTAGGCTTCTAGACAACTTAAACCCCATGAGTTGAATTACCCCACACATGATTTGGAGTTAGCTGCAGTGGTGCATGCGAAAATCTGGCGACATTATTTGTACGGGGAGACGTGTCGGATCTTCACCGACCATAAGAGTTTAAAGTACTTGTTCACCCAAAATGTCAGGACCCGTCCCGAATTTCCACTCGAAACCCGGGAAGAACCCTGATCCCGTCTGACAACCTAAGGAAAGGTTCCCAAATACCCTTCAACCCTTAGCAAATGGTAATAACAATAAAAAATTTCTCTTGTCAGACAAGGGATTTAAGCACTTAAAATTCCCGTAAGTAAATACCAACCAAATACAAAAATATCAGAGCGTCTAAGTAGGATCAATGTACAAATTAGATATCCTACTCAAGTACAACTACACAGCGTAGCGGAAGTGCTAATGCCTCTGCCTCGAGATACTGTATGCGTCAACTCTACGGCTTGAAGGGGGTTTAAACACAAAAGTTGTGAGTGGACAAAAATAATCGTTTATAAAACGCTTTCCAAGGAATATTACCTTTTTCCCCTCCATTTATAAAACTATGCATGCATCACATAAACAATTCATGTTATAAAAACATCATCTTTAAATCACCGGCATTTTCATGTTCAAAATCATTTATTTCCACCTAGACACATAACATCTCAAATCCACTGTCATCGACACATCCACTAGCCACCAGGGTATCCCTTGGGGTGTGCTAGTACTGTATCACAACTCTCTATACTATGCTATCACATCAGTCGGCCTATCTCTCGACTAGCATATCATATCATTATATTGGATTAGTCGGCCTATCTCTCGACTAGCATATCATATCAGTCGGCATATCTCGACTATCATATCATATCAGTCGGCATATCTCGACTATCATATCATATCAGTCGGCATATCTCGACTTTCATATCATATCAGTCGGCATATCTCGACTATCATATCATATCAGTCGGCATATCTCGACTATCATATCATATCAGTGTTTATCCTGGAGGTTCATCGGGTTCACCGCTAATAACGGATCCTCATCCCGAGTCCTGGCCTCCCTAAATTCAATGTTTATCTTGGAGGTTCATCGGGTTCACCGTTAATAACGGATCCTCATCCCGAGTCCTGGCCTCCTTCAATTATGACAAAATCCGATAACCACATACAACAAGGTCAAAACCCAATTCATTGACTCAATAATTTCTACGTCAAAACGTTATCAAAATCGAGTCCAAAACCATGATATTTCTCAAATCATACTTTAACTGAAATAGTGGAAAACATGTGTCTAGAAATCATTTCTAACATTCAGAAATTCAATGCCACAATACATAACCGTATTTAACAAAGATATTTTGATGCATGCAATTCAGTTTATAAAACAAAGTCCACTCACAAACCTGTTCAAGCTAGCTCAATCCCGTCTCGCTCGTTCCTCTGAGGTTCCCGGAACGATATCGCCTGTCAAAAACAACAATCGAGATTACCGGCTAGTAATAAGACTCGTATATAACAACTTCCTAAACCTCGGGAAGTCTACCCTTGCTGTTCCTAAAATCACAACAAATACTTTTGGAACACTCTGTTCATCAAATCCATAAACGCTGTCGGGGCATTAGTCAACCCGAAGGGCATCACCAGGAACTCATAATGACCATACCGAGTCCTGAAAGCTGTTTTCTGAACATCCTCCTCCCGGATTCTCAACTGATGGTACCCGGATCGAAGGTCAATTTTTGAAAAATACTTTGCCCCTTTCAGTTGATCAAATAAATCGTCAATCCTTGGCAAAGGATACTTATTTCGCACCGTCACTTTATTTAACTGCCGGTAGTCGATACACAATCTCTGACCACCATCCTTTTTCCTCACAAATAGTACCGGTGCACCCCATGGTGAAACACTTGGGCGAATAAATCCCATATTCACCAAGTCCTGCAATTGAGTTTTTAACTCTCGCAATTCTGCCGGTGCCATCCTGTACGGTGCCTGTGAGATAGGTTGAGTACCTGGCAAAAGCTCGATTGTGAACTCAATCTCACGGTGTGGTGGTAATCCTGGAAGATCATCTGGAAACACATCAGAGAATTCACTCACCACAGGAATATCCTCCACTCTCATCGAAGTATTCCGAGCATCTATCACATGAGCCAAGTAACCCTCACAAACTTTTCTCAACAATCTCTCAGCTGTTAACGCTGATATCACTCCATAGGGTAATACCCTACGATCTCCCCGAAATGTAAGTTCAGGAAATCTTGGACTCCGAAAAACTACTGTCTTGTCGTAACAGTCTATGGAGGCATGGTGCATGGACAACCAATCCATCCCCAAAATCACATCAAACTCAAAAATGTCTAAGGGGATTAAATCTACCTCCAAACCATGGCCTTCAACCATCACCGGACAACTGCGAATCACTAGGTTCGCCACTAACATATCTCCGGTGGGAGTACTAATACCCATGTCCCAACCAATTGGAGACAATTCTCTATCCGCAAACAATGAAAAACCCCGAGAAATAAAAGAATGAGTTGCTCCCGGATCTAATAAAACACAAGCATTGCGGTTAAAAATAGATAACGTACTAGTGACCACATCCGGTGCTACTCGAGCTTCCTGTTACGTCATGGCAAACACTCGAGCTGGTGTACCTGAAGATCGACCACGATCCCCATACCTGCCTCTAGCACTGCTGGTCCCACTAGCTCTACCAGCCCCACCGAAATAGGTATGCCTCCCAGCTGCAGTATCATACATCTGTCCTGCACTCGGACGTCGTTGTGGACAGAATCTCTTGATGTGACCAGTCTCCCCACAGAAATAACAAACGGAATCACTGAAGCCACTAGATCTGCCACCCTGTCTCCTGTTGAACTGCACTGAGGCACCCCGAGACTGTGCAAAAGATTGTCGTGTCTGACCAGCTCCGCCACTGCCTGTACTAGATCTCCCAGAAGATCCAGAACTATGACTGCCTCTTTTTGATGGTCCCTGACTAGAGGATCCAGCAATCCAGTGATCTCGACGTCTCCTGTACCCACTGTACTACTGTGGCATTGGGAAACCCAAACTCAACTCTACTCGAGCTGCAGCATCAGCCAAAGTCCTCAACGAAGTGTGGTCCATAGACGTAACTGCTGACCGAATTTCACTCCGCAGTCGACTTTCAAATCTGTGGCACTTGTCTGACTCGGTCGCTACCAACGTCGGTGCAAAGCGACTCAGCGCTATGAATCTTTGTTCATACTGGGCCACCGTCATGTCTCCTTGCTGTAAATGCAAGAACTCGGCCTCCTTAACGTTTCAGTGTGAGCGAGGGTAAAACTGCTCCAAGAAGCGTTCCCGGAAAGTCTGCCAAGTAAGCGTATGGACATTCCAACCTGACACCTCCAATGAGTGCCACCAGTGGTAAGCAGAACCACCTAGTAAAAATGTGGCCAGTAGAACTCTCTCCTCTAGAGGACACCTCATAATCAAGAACACCCGCTCCATGCGAATAATCCACTCCTCAGCCTCATCTGGGCTAGAGTCACCCATGAATATCGTCGCCCCC
This sequence comes from Oemleria cerasiformis, assembly GCA_037349345.1. Taxonomy (NCBI): domain Eukaryota; kingdom Viridiplantae; phylum Streptophyta; class Magnoliopsida; order Rosales; family Rosaceae; genus Oemleria; species Oemleria cerasiformis. Next base: position 1,328,621 of record JAZGTL010000050.1, on the reverse strand, counting down.
AGTCTCTGGGCTCTCTCAATATCAGAGACTTCATGAGAAGCTCTATCCTGGAGTACAGAAACTAAAGTCTGACCCAGCTGTTCCAGTGTCTGCCTCAAATCAGGCTCCACTGCATGTTCATGGTCATCTCCACCATTCCCTGACCGTTGACGGAACTCTCGTCTCGGAGGCATTATACGCTGAAAAGAAGTTGTAAATCATTAATACCAAAATTTCACCTGTACACTAGATGTACGGTCTACGGGAATTTAACCTAGTGCTCTGATACCAATTGTCAGGACCCGTCCCGAATTTCCCCTCGAAACCCGGGAAGAACCCTGATCCGTCTGACAACCTAAGGAAAGGTTCTCAAATACCCTTCAACCCTTAGCAAATGATAATAACAATAAAAAATTTCTCTTGTCAGACAAGGGATTTAAGCACTTAAAATTCCCGTAAGTAAATACCAACCAAATACAAAAATATCAGAGCATCTAAGTAGGATCAATGTACAAATTAGATATCCTACTCAAGTACAACTACACAGCGTAGCGGAAGTGCTAATGCCTCTGCCTCGAGATACTGTCCGCGTCAACTCTACGGCCTTAAGGGGGTTTAAACACAAAAGTTGTGAGTGGACAAAAATAATCGTTTATAAAACGCTTTCCAAGGAATATTACCTTTTTCCCCTCCATTTATAAAACTATGCATGCATCACATAAACAATTCATGTTATAAAAACATCATCTTTAAATCACCGGCATTTTCATGTTCAAAATCATTTATTTCCACCTAGACACATAACATCTCAAATCCACTGTCATCGACACATCCACTAGCCACCAGGGTATCCCTTGGGGTGTGCTAGTACTGTATCACAACTCTCTGTACTATGCTATCACATCAGTCGGCCTATCTCTCGACTAGCATATCATATCAATATATTGGATTAGTCGGCCTATCTCTCGACTAGCATATCATATCAGTCGGCATATCTCGACTATCATATCATATCAGTCGTCATAACTCGACTATCATATCATATCAGTCGGCATATCTCGACTATCATATCATATCAGTCGGCATATCTCGACTATCATATCATATCAGTGTTTATCCTGGAGGTTCATCGGGTTCACCGCTAATAACGGATCCTCATCCCGAGTCCTGGCCTCCCTAAATTCAATGTTTATCTTGGAGGTTCATCGGGTTCACCGTTAATAACGGATCCTCATCCCGAGTCCTGGCCTCCCTCAATTATGACAAAATCCGATAACCACATACAACAAGGTCAAAACCCAATTCATTGACTAAATAATTTCTACGTCAAAACGTTATCAAAATCGAATCCAAAACCATGATATTTCTCAAATCATACTTTAACTGACGTAGTGGAAAACATGTGTCTAGAAATCATTTCTAACATTCAGAAATTCAATGCCACAATACATAACCGTATTTAACAAAGATATTTTGATGCATGCAATTCAGTTTATAAAACAAAGTCCACTCACAAACCTGTTCAAGCTAGCTCAATCCCGTCTCGCTCGTTCCTCTGAGGTTCCCGGAACGATATCGCCTGTAAAAAACAACAATCGGGATTACCGGCTAGTAATAAGACTCGTATATAACAACTTCCTAAACCTCGGGAAGTCTACCCTTGCTGTTCCTAAAATCACAGCAACTTTGGACACTTAAAACGACCTCTAAACGATGTCCGATCAACCTGAAACCTGTACCAACAGATTCAGAACGTCCGAAACAAGTTACCACGCGCCGCCGTGATGTCAGCCTCGACCCCACGCTCCGCCACGCGCCTCCGGAAGGTCGGCACACGCGCCCACGCGCCCTCACGCGCCGGCTACAGTGTTCACGCGCCTGAACTGGTCCAACCCGCTTCGGCTCAACCTAACCCGGTCCAACTCGACCCGACCGGTTCACTCAACTCGACCGGTTCAACTCGACCCGACCGGTCACCGGTGACTCGCCGGAGAAGACGACCGGACTGTCGTCGCCGTCGCCGGAAGCTGGCCAGAGAAGATGACCGGACCGCCACCTCCGCCGCCGTCTGGTTCGCCGGAATCCGCCATTTCCGACGAAATTCCAAGCTTTACAACTTCCTCAAAACTCAACCGTTTTACACAAATTTTACGTCTAAATCTATCTACTCAAACCCAGGAATCCAAATATAACCTCAAAACATCAAACACGTACCTGTATAAGTCGGAAAATCGATCCAAATATCCGAAACTTCCTTTACTCGGCTCGGCTTCCACCGTAGTCCTCTCCTTCGATGGTTGGCACGGTTGTGATCGTGGGAAAGAGTAGAATACGATTAGTTGATCCAAATGGGAAGTTAAAGCCTTGAATCCGACGTTGACTTTTGGTTTTCTCTTGGTTTTTCACACGGTTTCGGTTCAAAGGTTTCGGTGTGTTTGTGTTATGTTTGATACAGAGAGAATGTGTGAAATGATAAGGAGATGTAGCTGAAATGAAGATGAAATGAGTTGTACAATAATTGAGGTTAAAATATCTCCCCTCCATGGCAAATTACCAAAATGCCCTTACACATCTAGATCCACAACTTCCGTATACGAACTCCGTTTCCTGCGTGCCACCTGTCTACGAATTCATGAGTTCGAGACCTACGCAACGGTACCCAAAAACAACACCAAAAGTGTCTCGAAATAAAACTTGATTTCCAAGCCCTTTACCGATCAAGGGTAAAATCGTCATTTAATAAAAATAATTGCATAAAATCAATTATGAAAAGTCCGGGTTGTTACACAAAAGGACCTGAATCTGAGGCAGAGAAGATGGCTTGAGCTAATAAAGGATTATGATTGTACTATATAGTACCATCCAGGGAAAGCCAATGTTGTGGCGGATGCATTGAGCAGGAAATCCATGGGTTCTTTGGCCCATTTGCATACAGTCTACCTACCGTTATTGGTAGAGTTCCGTAGAGCAGGGATAGTACTGGACATGGATAGCTAGGGGGCTTTGTTGGCTAGTTTCCATGTGAGGCCTGTTCTGATTGATCGGATTATTGAGGCTCAACTCCAGGATCCTACGTTGTGCATTATCAGGATGGAGTTGGAGGCTGGAAACAGGCAGGACTATGCGCTTAGGGATGATGGAGCCTTGGTTAGGGATGGCCGGTTGTGCGTACCGAATGAGTTGGAGCTAAAGAGAGAAATTCTTGATGAGGCTCATAGTTCGGCTTACGTTATGCATCCAGGAGGTACCAAGATGTATCATACCCTAAGGAAATATTATTGGTGGACTGGGATGAAAACGGAAATTGCTGAGTTTGTGAGTAGATGCCTGACGTGTCAGCAAGTGAAAGTAGAGAGGCAGAAACCATATGGGGCACTTCAACCATTACCTATTCCGGAATGGAAGTGGGATCACATTACGATGGAATTTGCGTATAATAATAGTTATCAATCGAGTATTGGGATGTCTCCTTTCGAGGCACTGTATGGGAGGCAGTGCAGGACACCATTATGTTGTAACGAAGTGGGTGAAAGGAAACTGTTAACACCAGAGTTGGTTGATACGACTGAGGAAAAAATAAGGATCATCAGAGAAAGGTTGAAGACAGCTCAGGATCGCCAGAAGAGCTATGCAGACCGTAGAACTAGAGACCTTGAGTTTGAGGTAGGTGATTGGGTGTTCTTGAAACTATCTCCTTGGAAGGGAGTGGTACGTTTTGGTAGACGAGGAAAACTGAGTCCTCGCTACATTGGTCCGTATGAGATTCTGGAGAGGATAGGACCAGTGGCATATCATCTTGCTTTACCATCGGAATTATCCAGAGTTCATAATGTTTTCATGTATCCTTGCTCCGGAAATATCTGTTTGATGAGTCTCACGTATTGGGAGAGCAGCCACTCGAGCTGAAAGATGATTTGACCTTTGAGGAGCAACCGGTGCAAATTTTGGATTGGAAAGAGAAGGTACCACGTCGAAAGAGTATTCCTCTAGTTAAAGTGTTGTGGAGGAATCATAACGTGGAGGAAGCCACGTGGGAAACTGAGGAACTAATGCGGGCGCAGTATCCTTATTTGTTCCAAGGGTAGAGTTGAATTTCGAGGACGAAATTTCTTAAGGGGGGTAGATTGTAACAACCCGGAATTTCAATTATTGGATTTAAGTAAATTATTTATGTAAAATGACGATTTTACCCTTGTTTGGTAAAGGGCTTGGAAATCAAGTTTTGTTTTGAGACACGTTTGGTGGTGTTTTTGGTACCGTTGCGTAGGTCTCGAACTCACGAGTTCGTAGACAGGCGGCACGCGGAAAAAGGAGTTCGTAGACGAGAGTTATGGGTCTAGATGTGCAAGGGCATTTTGGTAATTTTTGACTTGGGGTAGATATTTTTAACCCCCAAATCAATGTAATCTGATCCATCTTCATTTCATCCTTATCATCTCCTTCTTCTTCTCTGGGACAAGAAAACACAAAAACCACTTCGAACCCAAACCGTGCGAAAACTCACCGAAGAGAAACCAAAAGTCAACTTTGATTTCAAGGCTTTAACTTCCAGTTTTGATCAACTAATCATATTCTACTCCTTTCCACGATCACAACCGTACCAACCATCGAAGGAGAGGACCACGGAGGAAGCCGAACCGAGGATAGGAAGTTTCGGACCTTCCGATCGATTTTCCGGTTAGCACAGGTACGTGTTTGTGATTTTGAGGTCATATTTGGATTCCTGGGTTCGAATAGATAGATTTAGACATAAAATTTGTGAAAAATGGTTGAGTTTTGAGGAAGTTAGGAAAGCTTGAAGTTTCGGCCGGAAATGGAGGATTCCGGCGAAACCAGACGGCGCTGCCGGTCATCTTCTCCGGCTAGCTTCCGGCGACAGTGACGGCAGCCGGTCGTCTTCTCCGGCGAGTCACCGGTGACCGGTCGGGTCGAGTTGAATCGGTCGGGTTGAGTGAACTGGTCGGGTTGAGTGACCGGTCGGGTCGAGTTGAACCGGTCGGGTTGAGTGAACCGGTCGGGTCGAGTTGGACAGGGTTGGACCGGTCCAGGCGCGTGGGTACTGTAGCAGGCGCGTGACCGGCGCGTGAAGGCGCGTGGGCGCATGTTCCGACCTTCCGTCGGCTCGTGGCGGCGCGTGGGGCCGAGTCTGATGTCACAGTGGCGCGTGACAAGTAGTTTTTGACGTTTCGGACCTGTTGGCGCAGGTTTCGAGTCGATCGGATGTCGTTTAGGGGTTGTTTCGGACGCTTTAAAGTTGCTGCGTTTTCTAGGACAGCATAGGCAGACTTTCCGGGGTTTAGGGGGTTTATACTTAAGGTTCTTATTATTAGCTGGTAATCCCGATTATTAATTTGGACAGGCGATACTGCTCCAGGAACTTCAGGGGAGCGTACAGTTCGGGATTGAACTTGCTTGAACAGGTTTGTGAGTGGACTTTTGGTTTATAAACTAAAATGCATGCATAAATGTATCTTTGATTTAAATACTGTTATGTATGGGTGCAATGAATTTCTAGATTTTAGAAATGATACTGGACACATGTTTTACAATATTTCAGTGAAAGTGTATTTTGAGAAATGGTCTGGTTTTTGTACTCGATTTTGATATCGTTTTGACGTGGTAACTATTTGAGTATGTGATTTGGGTTTAGACTCATAATTGTGATTTTACCGATTTTGGCCATAAAATGGTATTTCAAAGAATTTGGCTTAGGCCGCGAAACAAAGATTTCGAAGTATGGATTTGATTCACTGGTTCCCGTCCCGATGGTTATTGTTGCTCTGACTGGTGTTGAGGGGCCTTGCTCTACCAGTTGTTGAGGGTTCGGACCTTAGGTGTTGAGGGGCCTTGCTCCGCCGGGTCGCGAAGCTGTCTATGCATAGTACAGAGAGTACAGATAGTACAGATGGTACACAAAGTTGTACAGATTTGAACACATCTCAAGGGATACCCTGGTGTGTTATGGATATGTCGGGAACAGTGAAATTTGAGATATTATGTGGCAGATGGAACGAAATGATTTGAATTTGAGATAATTTGTGTCCAGATTGAATTAAATGATTTTAAACTCCTTTGAAGAGAGTTTTCAAACCAAATTGTGGATCACGAGGTATTTTTATTATATAGATTTTATGTGAGTCCAACTAAATCGTTTTAAAGAGAAATGAGAATTTCTGGTGATTTACATATGATGTTTTTAGTATGATAAATATTTTTATGTTATGCATGCATGATTTTATAAATGGAGGGGAAGAAAGGTATTTCTTCGAAAAGGAATTTATAAATGATTATTTTTGTCCACTCACAACTTTTGTGTTTAAACCCCCTTCAGGCAGTTGAGTAGAGTTGACGCGAACATTGATCTCGAGGCTGAGGCATTAGTACTTCGACTGCGCTGTGTAATTATATTTGAGTAGGATATCTAAATTTTACTCTTGATCCTACTTAGACGCGCTGATATTATATGGTATTTGATTGGTCATTAATTACGGGAATTATTGAGTGCCTAAGTCCCTTGTCTGACAAGAGGAAGTATTTATTATTGTTATTATATTTTGTAAGGATTGAAGGGTATTTTGGGAACCTTTTCTTAGGTTGTCAGACGGGATCAGGGTTCTTCCCGGGTTTCGAGGGGAAATTCGGGACGGGTCCTGACAAGGGTGGGTTATAGTGTAGGTGATGAAAGAAAAGGCTCAAGTGTTTGGCTTCAAAGTTGGCTAATGGAGCACACAAAACGGTAGGATAAAGGCAATAAGGTGCAAACATGCATAGCCTACGTCATCTCTTATTGTAAATCAAACTTAGAATCATGAGCACCTACATAAGAGATTAGTTCTTTAATAATCAATGCAAATAATGGTAATGAGATCAACAATTTTTGTACAAAAATCGAAGAGTGTTTAAGAGTAGAAATAAAATAAATCCCTCTCAAAGAATGGCATTAGGCTAAAAAATCTCACAGGGTAGTCTCCACTATTTTCTAAAGTTCAATTGAATATAATCATCTTGTCTACTTAATCACATAAAGTATGGCATTGTTAAGTGCACAGTTATGATACAAAACTAAAAATGGAAAAACCTTAATAAAGCATTAACAATTTTGGGGGTATTTGTTCCCATTTCAGTTTGGATTTTTAATTTAGTTTTTGTCCTCACGACATCACCCATCATCATGCTACCAAATTGGGACTTACCACTCGAACTAATGTGTGATGCCTCAAACTTCGCAGTAGGAGCTGTTTTGGGACAGCGTGTGAACAAACTTCCTCACGTCAGCTCTTCGCACTCCAAGCTATCAATCCATGGTATTCCGATCTCATTAATTACCTTGCCACTAAGCGATTTCCTTCATCTTTAAGTAGTTATCAAAATGACAAGCTGGCAAAACAAGCTAAGTACTTCATATGGGATGATCCGTATATATGGAAGCATTGTCCAGATCAAATCATTCGACGATGCATTCCTGAAGCTGAGATAGAATCAGTCCTAACATTTTACCATAGCTTGGTGTGTGGGGGACATTTTGGAGACAAGAAACAGCCCCCAAGGTACTTCAAAGTGGACTCTACTGGCCCACACTTTTCAAGAACACATATGAGTTCGTACTCACCTCTGACCGCTGCCAACGACTAGGTAACATCGGCCCTCGGAATCAAATGCCATTGCACCCTATGCTCGTGGTCGAAATCTTCGGCCTGTGGGGCATTGATTTCATGGGGCCTTTGCCGAACTCTTTTGGTAATATTTATATTTTGCTCTATAACAACCCGGAAATTTAATTATTGGATTTACATAAATTTGTTTTGTAAAAAGACGATTTTACCCTTGGTTTTTAAGGGCGTGGAAATCAAGTTTTGTTTCGAAACTTTTTAGGCTGTGTTTTGGATACCATTGCGTGGGTCTCGAACTCACGAGTTCGTAGACAGGCGGCACGCGGAAAATGGAGTTCGTATACGAAAGTTACGGGTCTAGATTGTTAGGGGCATTATGGTAATTGTGGATTTGGGGTAGATATTTTAACCCCAAACCATTAATTCATCATCTCATTCTCATCTTTCTCTCTTGGCCAAACAGCCCCCAAGGTACTTCAAAGTGGACTCTACTGGCCCACACTTTTCAAGAACACATATGAGTTCGTACTCACCTCTGACCGCTGCCAACGACTAGGTAACATCGGCCCTCGGAATCAAATGCCATTGCACCCTATGCTCGTGGTCGAAATCTTCGGCCTGTGGGGCATTTATTTCATGGGGCCTTTGCCGAACTCTTTTGGTAATATTTATATTTTGCTCTATAACAACCCGGAAATTTAATTATTGGATTTACATAAATTTGTTTTGTAAAAAGACGATTTTACCCTTGGTTTTTAAGGGCGTGGAAATCAAGTTTTGTTTCGAAACTTTTTAGGCTGTGTTTTGGATACCATTGCGTGGGTCTCGAACTCACGAGTTCGTAGACAGGCGGCACGCGGAAAATGGAGTTCGTGTACGAAAATTACGGGTCTAGATTATTAGGGGCATTTTGGTAATTGTGGATTTGGGGTAGATATTTTAACCCCAAACCATTAATTCATCATCTCATTCTCATCTTTCTCTCTTGGCCAAACAAACCCACCCCCCCCCCCCCCCCCCCCCCGCTGAAACCATGTGAGACAAACACCCAAAACCCACAAAATTCAACTTTGATTCAAGGCCTAGACTTAATTTTCATTCTACTAATCGGATTCTACTCCTTCCCACGATCACAACCGTACCAACCATCGGAGGAGACACCCACGGAAGCCGAACCGAGGAAAAGAAGAATCAAACTTTCTGATCGATTTTTCGGCTAGCACATATACGAGTTTAATGTTTTGAGGTCATATTGGATTCCTAGGATCGAGTAGATAGATTTAGACGTAAAGTTCGTGAAAAATGGTTGAGTTTTGAAGAAGTTAGAAAAACTTCAAGGTAGGCCGGAAATGGAGAATTCCGGCGACGGCAACGGCGGCGCTGCGGCAGTTCGGTCGTCTTCTCCGGCGATTCGCCAGGGACAGGTCGGGTTGAGTCAAATCGAGTCGGGTCGAGTTGGATCGATCGAGTTGAGTTGGACAAGGTCAGGCCGAGTTGGGTCTGGTTGGACCGGTCCAGGTGCGTGGGTACTATAACAAGTATGTGGTCGGAGCGTGACAGCGCGTGGTCCGGCCTTTCGCCAACGCGTGGCGGTGCATAGGGCATATTCTGAGGTCACGGTGATGCGAGTCAGCTAGTTTTCGATGTTCCGGATCTGTTGGCGCAGGTTTCGGGTCAATCAGATGTCATTTGGAGGTAGTTTTGGGCGTCCAAAGTTGCTGCATTTTTAGGACAACGTAGGCGGATCTCCCAGGGTTTAGGGAGTTTATATATAAGGTTTTTATTATTAGCCAGTAATCCCGATTATTAATTTGGACAGGCGATACTACTCCAGGAACTTCAAAGGAGCGTACAATTCGAGATTGAGGTTGCTTGGACGTGTGGTGAGTGGACTTTTTGTTTATAAACTGTAATGCATGCATCAATGTATCTTTGAATTACATACTGTTATGTATTGTTGCAATGAATTTCTGGAATTTAGAAATTATGACTGGACACAAGTTTTCCCATATTTAAGTGAAAGTGTGTTTTGAGAAATGGCCTGGTTTTTGGACTTGATTTTGATATCGTTTTGACATGGTAATTATTTGAGTCCGTGATTTGGGTTATGACCCAAAATTATGATTTTACCGATTTGGCCATAAATGACATTTCAAAGAATTTGGCTTTGGCCAAGAAACAAAGATTTTAAAACACGGATTTGTTTTTCACTGGTTTTCTATCCCGATGGTTACAGTTGCTCTGACTGGTGTTGAGGGATTTTGCTCCGCTGGTTGTTGAAGGTTCTCAGACCCGGGTATTGAGGGGTTTTTCTCCGCCGAGTCGCGAGGCTGTCTACGCGTAGTGCAGGTTATAACACATCTCAAGGGATAACCTGGTGTGTTCTGGATATGTCGGGAACAGTGGATTTGAGATATTATGTGTTCAGGTCAAATTAAATGATTTTAAACTCTTTTTAGGAGGATTTTCAAACCAAACTGTGGACCACGATGTGTTTTCATTATACAGATTTTGTGTGGGTACAACCAAGTGGTTTTAAAAGAAATATGGAATTCCGGTGATTTTCAGATGATGTTTTATTATTATAAACTGTTTGATGTGATGCATGCATGGTTTTATTCGTGGAGGGGAAAATGTAAGATTTCCTCGGAAAACGCTTTATAAATGATTAGTTTTTTCCACTCACAACTTTTGTGTTTTAAATCCCATCTAGGCTGTTGAGTTGACGTAGGCACTTTCTAAGGCGGTTGCATTAGTAGTTTTTCAACTGCGTTTTGTACCTAAACTTCGAGTAGGATATCTAATTTTGTATTATTTATCCTACATAAATGCTTTGAAAATTTATTTTGGATGGTTGTTGTCTATTGGAATTTGGAGTGCTTTTAATCCCTTGTTCGACAGGTGGAAACCAATTATTTAATCCCTAAGAGGAGATTATGCCGAACTATTGGCAGAAATCTCATATTTTATTTATAAGGATTGAAAGGTATTTTGGGAACTTTTCCTTAGGTTGTCAGACGGGACAGGGTTCTTCCCGGGTTTCGAGGGGAAATTCGGGATGGATCCTGACAAATGGTATCAGAGCACTAGGTTAAATTCCTGTAAACTGTACACTTAGTGTACAATTGATTTTGGTATTGATGAGTTACAATTCTTTTCAGCGTAATGCCTCCTAGACGCGAGCCCCGTCAACAGTCTGGAAACGATGGGGACACACATGAACCCACAGTGGAGCCTGATTTAGGCAGACACTGGAGCAATTGTGTCACACTTTGACTTCTGTACTTCAGAGTAGGACTGCTACTGAAGGTTCAGACATTGAGAAACCCAGATATTAGGGGCGACAATATTTATGGGCGAGTCTAGCCCAGATGATGTCGCGGAGTGGATTACTCGGTTAGAGCGAGTGTTCTCGGTTATGATTTTTTCCTCAAGGGGATAGGGTGCTGTTAGCCACATTCTTGCTAGGTGGTCATGCTTACCTTTAGTGGAAGGTCATGCATTGGAGGCCGATTTAATCCCCTTAGATATTTATGATTTTGATGTGATTCTGGGGATGGATTGGTTGACCATGCACCATGCCTCTATAGATTGTATGACAAGAAAGTGGATTTTCAGAGTCCAGGTTTGCTGGAACTTACGTTTCGGGGAGAACGTAGGGTACTTCCCTCAGGGGTGATATTGGCTTTGACTACTGAGAAATTGTTGAGAAAAGGTTGTGAGGGTTACTTGGCTCATGTGTTTGATTCTCGGGATACTCCGATGAGAGTGGAGGATATTCCGGTGGTGAGTGAGTTCTCTGATGTGTTTCCGAAGGATCTTCTGGGATTGCCACCTCATCGAGAGATTGAGTTCACCATAGAGCTTCTTCCGGGTAACCAACCTATCTAGCAGGCACCGTACAGAATGGCACCACCAGAATTAAGAGAGTTGAAGACTCAATTGCAGGACTTGGTGAATATGGTATTTATTTGACCAAGTGTATCACCTTGGGGTGCACCAGTGTTATTTCTAAGGAAAAACGATGGTGGTCTGAGACTGTGTATCGACTACCGGCAGCTAAACAGGGTTACGGTGCGAAATAAGTATCCTTTGCCAAGGATTGATGATTTGTTTGATCAACTGAAAGGGGCAAAATATTTTTCAAAATTTTACCTTCGATCCAGGTATCATCAGTTGAGGATCAGGGAAGGGGATGTGCAGAAAACGGCTTTTAGGACACGTTATGGTCACTATGAGTTCCTGGTCATGCCCTTCGGGTTGATTAATGCACCGGCACCGTTTATGGACTTGATGAACAGGGTGTTCCAAAAGTACTTGGACCGGTTTGTGTTTGTGTTCATCGATGACATCTTGGTGTATTCGAGGAGTGCCAAGGCACATGAGAAGCACTTAAGGTTGGTGCTGAATATACTAAGGAAAAACCAATTGTTTGCCAAATTTCGTAAATGCCAGTTTTGGTTGACCGAAGTGGGATTCTTAGGTCATGTGATTTCGGCTGAGGGTATGAGAGTGGATTCCCAAAAAGTTGAGGCAGTGGCAAACTGGGAGCAACCGAGGACAGTGACAGAGGTGAGAAGTTTTCTAGGTTTAGTGGGATATTATAGGCAATTCGTAGAAGGATTTTCTATGATAGCTGCCCCGTTGACTCGGATGACTAGGAAATGAGTCAAATTTGACTGGGGTGCTGAGTGTGAACAGGGCTTTCAGGAGCTAAAGAGGAGGTTGACTTCTGCTCCAGTATTAACCCTTCCTCATGATACTGGGGGATTCGTGGTGTATAGTGATGCATCATTTCGGGGTATAGGCTGCGTGTTGATGCAGCATGGGAAGGTGATAGCTTATGCTTCTAGGCAACTTAAACCCCATGAGTTGAATTACCCCACACATGATTTGGAGTTAGCTGTGGTGGTGCATGCACTGAAAATCTGGAGACATTATTTATACAGGGAGACGTGTTGGATCTTCACCGACCAGCAAAGTTTGAAATACTTGTTCACCCAGAAGGACCTGAATCTGAGGCAGAGAAGGTGTCTTGAGCTGATAAAAGATTATGATTGTACTATAGAGTACCATCTAGGGAAAGCCAATGTTGTGGCGGATGCCTTGAGCAGCAAGTCCATGGGTTCTTTGGCCCATTTGCATACAGTCTACCTACCATTGTTGGTAGAGTTCCGTAGAGCGGGGGTTGTACTGGACATGGATAGCCAGGGGGCTTTGTTGGCTAGTTTCCATGTGAGGTTTGTTCTGATTGATCGGATTATTGAGGCTGAACTCCAGGATCCTACATTGTGCATTATCAGGATGGAGTTGGAGGCTGGAAACAGGCAGGATTATGCTCTTAGGGATGATGGGGTCTTGGTTAAGGATGGACGGTTGTGCGTACCAAGTGAACTGGAGCTTAAGAGATAAATTCTTGATGAGGCTCATAGTTCGGCTTACGCTATGCATCCAAGAGGTACCAAGATGTATCATACCCTAAGGGAACACTATTGGTGGACTGGGATGAAGTGGGAAATTGCTGAGTTTGTGAGTAGATGTCTGACATGTCAGCAAGTGAAAGCAGAGAGGTAGAAGCCATACGGGGCGCTTCAACCATTACCTATTCCGGAATGGAAGTGGGATCACATTACGATGGATTTTGTGTATAAACTTCCAAGGACACAGAAGGGACATGATGGAATATGGGTAATTGTTGATAGACTCACGAAGTCGGCACATTTCTTGCCAGTGCGGGAAGATTTCCGGATGAGCAGGTATGCCAAATTGTTCGTTGATGAGATCATACGGATGCATGGGACTCCAGAGTCAATTGTTTCAGATAGAGATCCTAGATTTACCTCCAGGTTTTGGCGGAGTTTGCAGAAGGCTTTTGGAACTACATTGCATTTCAGTACAGGTTTTGGAGGATATGATAAGAGCTTGTGTACTGCAGTTTAAAGGGAATTGGGATTCACAACTGTCTTTGATGGAATTTGCATATAACAACAGATATCATGTCTCCTTTTGAGGCACTATATGGAAGGCAGTGCATGACACCTTTATGCTGGAACGAAGTAGGTGAAAGGAGACTGTTAACATTAGAGTTAGTGGATACGATTGAGGAAAAGATAAGAATCGTCAGAGAAAAGTTGAAGACAGCTCAGGATTGCCAGAAGAACTATGCAGACTGCCGAACTAGAGATCTTGAATTTGAGGTTGGAGACTGGGTGTTCTTGAAATTATCTCCTTGGAAGGGAGTGGTACGTTTTGGTAGACCAGGAAAACTGAGTCCTCGCTACATTGGGCCGTATGAGATTGTGGAGAGGATAGGACCAGTGGCGTACAGACTTGCTTTACCCCCGTAACTGTCAAGAGTTCATGATGTCTTCCATGTATTCTTGCTCCGGAAATATCTTTTTGATGAGTCTCATGTGTTGGAAGAGCAACCACTTGAGTTGAAGGACAATTTGACTTTTGAGGAGTAACTAGTGCAAATTCTGGATTGGAAGGAAAAGGTACTGCGCAGAAAGACTATTCGACTAGTTAAAGTATTGTGGAGAAATCATAACGTGGAGGAGGCCACGCGGGAAACCGAGGCACTTATGCAGGCGAAGTATCCTCATTTGTTCCAATGGTAGAGATGAATTTCGAGGATGAAATTTCCTAAGGGGGGTGGATTGTAACAACCCGAAAATTTAATTATTGGATTTACGTAAATTATTTTTGTAAAAAGACGATTTTACCCTTGGTTGTTAAGGGCGTGGAAATCAAGTTTTGTTTCGAAACTTTTTAGGCTGTGTTTTGGATATCGTTGAATGGATCTCGAACTCACGAGTTCGTAGATAGGCGGCATGCAGAAATCGGAGTTCGTGTACGAAAGTTACGGGTCTAGATTATTAGGGGCATTTTGGTAATTGTGGATTTGGGGTAGATATTTTAACCCCAAACCATTAATTCATCATCTCATTCTCATCTTTCTCTCTTGACGACACAAACCCCCACCGAAACCGTGTGAGACAAACACCCAAAACCCACAAAATTCAACTTTGATTCAAGGCCTAGACTTCCATTTTTGTTCTACTAATCGGATTCCACTCCTTCCCACGATCACAACCGTACCAACCATCGGAGGAGACACCCACGGAGGAAGTCGAACCGAAGAAAAGAAGAATAAAATTTTCCAATCGATTTTATAGCTAGCACAGGTACGAGTTTAATGTTTTGAGGTCATATTTGGATTCATGGGATCGAGTAGATAGATTTAGACATAAAGTTCGTGAAAAATAGTTGAGTTTTGAAGGAGTTAGAAAACCTTCAAGGTAGGCCGGAAATGGAGGATTCCAGCGACGACGGCGGCGCGGCGGCACTTGGGCGGTCCGGTCACCTTCTCCGGTGTGTCGCCGACGGCCGATTGGGTTTAGTCAAACTAGGTCCGGTCGAGTTGAATCGATCGGGTCTAGTTGGATCGATCGGGTCGAGTTGGATCGATCGGGTCGAGTTGGACCGATCGGGTTGAGTGAACCGATCGGATTGAGTTGGACCGGGTCAGGCTGAGTTGGGTTGGGTTGGACTGGTCCAGACGCGTGGGTAGTAGGCCCGTGGCCGACGCATGACGACGTGTGGCGACTAATTTTTGACGTTCCGGATCTGTTGGCGTAGGTTTCAGGTCGATCAGACGTCATTTAGAGGTAGTTTTGGGCGTCCGAAGTTGCTGCATTTTTAGGACAACATAGGCGGATCTCCCAGGGTTAAGGGAGTTTATATATAAGGTTTATATTAATAGCCAGTAATCCCGATTATTAATTTGGACAGGCGATACTACTCCAGGAACTTCAAAGGAGAGTACAATTCGAGATTGAGGTTGCTTGGACGTGTGGTGAGTGGACTTTTTGTTTATAAACTGTAATGCATGCATCAATGTATCTTTGAATTACATACTGTTATGTATTGTTGCAATGAATTTATGGAATTTAGAAATTATGACTGGACACAAGTTTTCCCATATTTCAGTGAAAGTGTGTTTTGAGAAATGGTCTGGTTTTTGGACTTGATTTTGATATCGTTTTGACATGGTAATTATTTGAGTCCGTGATTTGGGTTTTCCCCTGAAATTATGATTTTACCGATTTGGCCATAAATGACATTTCAAAGAATTTGGCTTTGGCCAAGAAACAAAGATTTCAAAACACGAATTTGTTTTTCACTGGTTTTCTGTCCCGATGGTTACAGTTGCTCTGACTGGTGTTGAGGGGTTTTGCTCCGCTGGTTGTTGAAGGTTCTCCGACCCTGGTGTTGAGAGGTTTTTCTCCGCCGAGTCGCGAGGTTGTCTACGCGTAGTGCAGGTTATAACACATCTCAAGGGATACCCTGGTGTGGTTTGGATATGTCGGGAACAGTGGATTTGAGATATTATGTGTCCAGGTCGAATTAAATGATTTTAAACTCTTTTGAGGAGGATTTTCAAACCAAACTGTGGACCACGATGTGTTTTCTTT
The DNA here is from genome assembly GCA_037349345.1 of Oemleria cerasiformis. Classification (NCBI taxonomy): domain Eukaryota; kingdom Viridiplantae; phylum Streptophyta; class Magnoliopsida; order Rosales; family Rosaceae; genus Oemleria; species Oemleria cerasiformis. The sequence continues at coordinate 1,312,555 of JAZGTL010000050.1, read as the reverse complement.
ATACAGATTTTGTGTGGGTTCAACCAAATGGTTTTAAAAGAGAAATGGAATTCCGGTGATTTTCATAGGATTTTTTATTATCCTAAACTGTGTTATGTGATGCATGCATGGTTTTATTCGTGGAGGGAAAAAGGATTTATAAATGTTTTTTTTTGTCCACTCACAATTTTTGTGTTTTAAATTCCCTCTAGGCTGTTGAGTTGACGTTGGCACTTTCTGAGGCGGTTGCATTAGTAGTTTTTCAGCTATGTTTTGTACCTAAACTTCGAGTAGGATTTCTAATTTTGTATTATTTATCCTACCTAGATACTTTGATAATTTATTTTGGATGGTTGTTGTCTATTGGAATCTGGAGTGCTTTTAATCCTTTGTCTGATAGGTGGAAACCATTTATTTAATCCCTAAGAGGAGATTATGCCGAACTATTGGCAAAAATCTCATATTTTATTTATAAGGATTGAAGGTTATTTTGGGAAATTCGGGATGGGTCCTGACATGCTCGTAGTTGATTATGTGTCCAAATGGGTGGAAGCAATTCCCACCAAAACTAACGATGGCAAAGTAGTTGTGAGCTTTTTGAAGAGTCACATCTTAGCTAGGTTCGGAGCACCTCGGGCAATCATAAGGTCTCAATGCCTTATCACCCTTTAACGAGTGGCCAAGCTGAAGTTTCCAATCGAGAAGTAAAGGCTATATTGGAGAAAACGGTGAGCCCTAGCCGCAAGGATTGGTCCAGCAGATTGAATGATACATTGTGGGCCTGTAGGACAGCATACAAGACCCCGATTGGCATGTCTCCTTTCAAGCTTGTTTTCAGAAAAGGATGTCACCTACCGGTGAAATTGGAGCATAAAGCATTCTGGGCAATTTAGAAGATGAACAAGAATGTCGATGATGCTGGAATACATAGAAAGAGGAACAAATAATACTTTGAGTGAAAAACACTTGTATTTTATTTTGTAGTTCTTTATTTAGGTTGGGGTTTCTTGAAGCCCTGGCCATGGTTTTTCGTTAATATGATTTTGGCTCTTGATTTATATTGTTATGCATCCTGAATAATTCTTATTACTGTTTAAACTACCATTATTTTATGTTTATGATACTTGCTACATTGTTTGCATAAATTATTGATAGAATTGCTTGAGTGACCGTCATATCATCTTGTGATTCATTAGCATCAAGAGGTTGAGGTGAAGAAACAATCTTGTAATCGGAATTCGTGACAACCTAGAAATGCATATCACTTTTCTAGGCTAGTGTGGTGTAATTAAATTCTCTTAGTACTTCATGCAACATCTTATCTGGCAGGTGATAGACGTTCTAGGCATATGCCCTGTTTAGGACATGCTAAGTAAGAGAAAATAATATATGTTTAGTGTACCAACGCTAGGATCTTGGCATGGGCAACTAATTCAGATGTTGCATAGTAATTGAATCAAGAAAATCATGTTAGGAAGTAATTGTGGTTAGTGGTGGATTGAGTGCCTTAACTTATTAGTTTTATTAATTGTTTAATTTAGTTCTTTTATTTGTTCATTTTAAATTATGTAAACCCTCCCACCAACGTTTTTGTGTTTGTTTTTATTTTATTTTTTTATTTTTATTAAGATTATGAGTTAATTAATCAATCTAAGTAATAAAGTGGATTTAAACGTTAAGACAACACCTTGTGGGATTCGACCCTTGCTTATTTGCTATACTATCTAAACGATTTGTGCATTTGCAAGGTTAAACTAAATAGAATAGATTTCATATTTATGTTCTCTATTTTATCCAACAAGTTTTTGGCTATTTATTGTGTTGTCTTCACAAATAGGTTGGGGGTAGTTGATAGAAGAAAAACTAAACACAATAATTATGAACTTTATTTTTACAAAGTAAAACTTTGCAAGTGCACAAAATCGATGGAGATAGTATAATGACAAGCAAAGGTCGATCCCTCAAGGACTTGTTCAACGATTAATCCAATTAAGTTCAGATTTGTTAACATAGAGAAAAACACACACGCCGGGGGGGGGGGGGGGGGGGGGGGGGGGGTGGGGGGGGGGGGTGGGGGGCGGGTGGGGGTGGAATTTATGATTTTAGAATTGAAAATTAAAGACAAGTAAATTAAAGTGCAGAAAATAACAATGCAAGAATGATTGTTTGTTAACTAAGGTGAATTAAGGTTTACTATCCACTCTAACCAATTATAGTTACTAATCAGATTTCCTTAACCTAATTATTTTGCATTCTCTGAATTAGGTGCCCGTGCCTCGGTCCTGGTGTTGGTTCACTAGACACATCTTATTCCCTCTTACTTAGCATGTTCTAAACAGGGCATAAGCCTAGAACGTCTATCACCTACCGTTTAAGATGATGCATGAACCACAAAGATAATTTAATGACACCACACTAACCTAGAAAACTGACATGCAATCCTAGGTCGTCATCAGTTAAGATTGCAGGTAATTGTCCCAAATACCCTCGATGCTACAAATCACAAGTTGATATGACGGTCACTCAAGCAACTACAAGAATAATTATATGCAAACAAGGTAGCTAATCTTATAGGCATAAATTAAGGTCATTAAGCAAAGTAATCTAACTTATTCAGCATGCATAGCAATCTAACTTATTCAACATGCAAAGCAATCATAATCAAGAGCCAAAAATCTAATCAACGAACTAACATGGCTAGGGCTTCAAGTAGCCCTAATCCTAAAACGACTACTCACTCATAACTGAAATTAAAATAAATATAATTGAAATCATAAGTAAATTACAATAATAAAAATACGATTACAAAAGAGATTGTTCAGGAATAGGCACAACAGAAGACACGGCAGGGCCTTCCTCTCCAAGCTCCACGCCCAAAAAGTGCAGAAAATAAAAACTGTTTAAAACTGAAAACTGTAGTACAATAATGTCTTGCGGCTAAGGTGTCTAAATCTCCAAAATTGGTCTCTCAAAAATCGTGTCCCTAAAACACTAAACAAAGGCTCCCTTTTGTAGACAAGGGAAAACCTTATCCTACAAGGATTGGAATCAGAAATCCTAGCCTAGAGTGTTCTAGAACAGTTATTGTACTTCTAAGTAATTACAAATTCCCTAAAACCTATAAGAACCAATCAGAACATGGTTGGGAGTGTCAAAGCAAGCTGGAAAGTGGAAAAACAAGCTGACCATGGGCTACCTGTGGTCTTCCCGCGGTCAGACTCTGGAAACTTAGAACTTGGCCCTTGGAATGACTTCGTCGCGCCATGGCGTGCCTTGATACTTGAATGGCTTCTACACATGCCAAGGAGTTTAAAACTAGGCTGAGCCGCCCCTGGACATGTTTTACTAAGCCAGGCCCTAAATTAGCACTTTTGAATCTTTTACGGACTTATTGAGAACTTGTCACGTCCTGGACCAATATGACTGAGCCAAACCACATCTTGGGCTGGCATATGATGTAACTTGATGAATTATGGGCTTTTGCTCACTTAGAAGATGGCAAAACCTGGATATTGCAAAACTGCGCCGTAATTAGGGTGCAGACGTGTCTTTAGGGCGCACCTAGGCGGATAAGGTAGCTAATCTTATAGGCATAAATTAAGGTCATTAAGCAAAGTAATCTAACTTATTCAGCATGCATAGCAATCTAACTTATTCAACATGCATAGCAATCATAATCAAGAGTCAGAAATCTAATCAACGAACTAACATGGCTAGGGCTTCAAGCAGCCATAATCCTAAAACGACTACTCACTCATAACTGAAATTCAAATAAATATAATTGAAATGATAGGTAAGTTGCAATAATAAAAATACGATTACAAAAAAGATTGTTCAAGAATAGGCACAGCAGAAGACACGGCATGGCCTTCCCCTCCAAGCTCCAGCAGAAAATAAAACTATTTAAAACTAAAAACTGTAGTACAATAACGTCTTGCGGCTAAGGTGTCTAAATCTCCAAAATTGGTCTCTCAAAAATCGTGTCCCTAAAACACTGAACAAAGGATCCCTTTTATAGACAAGGGAAAACCTTGTCCTACAAGGATTGGAATAAAAAATCCTAGCATAGAGTGTTCTAGAATAGTTGTTGTACTTCTATGTAATTACAAAGTCCCTAAAACCTATCAGAACCAATCAAAACATGATTGGGAGTGTGAAAGCAAGCTGGCAAGTGGAAACACTAGCTGATCGTGTAACAACCCGAAATTTCAATTATTGGATTTAAGTATTGTAACAACCCGGAATATTAGTACTCCGATTAGTTGGGACATGGATATTAGTACTCCTACTGGGAATATGTTAGTGGCGAATCTTGTGATTCGTAGTTGTCCAGTGTTGTGGAGGAATCATAAAGTGGAGGATGCACCTGCAGTGGAGCCTGATATGAGGCAAACACTACGTCAACAGTCGGAAAATATTGGGGACACACCTGAACCTGCAGTGGAGCCTGATATGAGGCAAACACTGGAACAATTGGGTCATACGTTGACTTTTGTACTTCAGAGTAGGACTGCTACTGAAGGTTCAGACATTGAGAGAGCCCAGAGATTAGGGGCTACAATATTTATGGGCGACTCTAGCCCAGATGATGCAATATAGTGGATTACTCGTTTAGAGCGAGTGTTCTCGGTTATGAGATGTCCTCAGGGGGACAAGGTGCTGTTAGCTACTTTTCTGCTGGGTGGTTCCGCTTATCATTGGTGGAACACATTAGAGGTATCAGGTTGGGAAGTCAGTACAATTACCTGGGCGACCTTTCGGGAGAAGTTCCTTGAGCAATTTTATCCTTGCTCGTACCGAGATGCCAGGGAGGCTGAGTTCTTGCACCTACAGTAGGGAGATATGATAGTGGCTCAGTATGAGCAGAAATTCATAGAGTTGGCTCGTTTTGCACCAGGTCTAGTGGCAACCGAGAGGGACAGACGCTGCAGATTTGAAAATGGGCTGAGGGGCGAACTTCGGTCAGCGGTAACGGCTGCAGCCCATACTTCATTGAGAGAAGCGTCTGACACTGCAGCTCGTGTAGAGTTGAGCATGGGTTTGCCAGTCCAGCAGCAGTTCAGTGGTTCCAGGCGACACCTGGATCGCTGGGATATTGGAGCCTCTAGTCAGGGACCGTCCAAGAGAGGCAGTATCAGTTCTAGATCTTCTGGGGGTGCAAGATCCGGATTGGGCAGTGGCGGAGTCGGATAGGCACCGCAGTCATCCACTAAGTTTAGTGGTGCTTCACTACAGTCAACTGGTAGACAGAGTGGCGGATATAATGACCCCAGATGTTACACCTGTGGAGAGACTGGTCATAGAAGGAGATACTGTCCACAGCATCGTCGGAATACTAGTTTCTTGGGTCATCGTGCGACTGAGCAGAGTCAGAGGACAGCGCAGACTTTTGGTACTTCAATAGGGAGCCAGGCTCAATACAGTGGGGCCAGCGGGGCTAGTGGGTCCAATAGGACCAGAGGCAGACAGTGGGGTCGTGATCGACCTTCGGGTGCACCGGCCCGAGTTTTTGCTATGTCGCAACAAGAGGCCCGAGCAGCACCAGATGTGGTCACGGGTACGTTATATATATATATATATATATATATATATTTTTTTTTTTTAACCGTGATACTTATGATTTAATATATCCCGGGGTGACTCATTTATTCATTTCTTGGGGTTTCACATTGTTTGTTGTTAGAGAATTATCTCCGATTAGTTGGGACATGGATATTAGTACTCCTACTGGGAATATGTTAGTGGCGAATCTTGTGATTCGTAGTTGTCCAGTGTTGTGGAGGAATCATAAAGTGGAGGATGCCACGTGGGAAACTGAGGAACTAATCCGGCGCAATATCCTCATTTGTTCCAAGGGTAGAGTTGAATTTCGAGGATGAAATTTCTTAAGGAGGGTAGATTGTAACAACCCGGAATTTCAATTATTGGATTTAAGTAAATTATTTATGTAAAATGACGATTTTACCCTTGCTTGTTAAGGGGCGTGAGAGTCAAATTTTGTTTCGAAACATTTTCGGTGGTGTTTTGGATACCGTTGCGTAGGTCTCGAACTCACGAGTTCGTAGACAGGCGGCACGCGAAAAACGGAGTTCGTGGACGAAAGTTATGGGTCTAGATGTGCAAGGGCATTTTGGTAATTTTGATTTGGGAGAAGATATTTTAACCCAATCATTGTCTCATCTTCATTTCATTTTCATCTTCATCAGATCATCATCTCATTCTCATCTTTATCTCTGAAACAAACACAAACCACCCGAACTTGTGTGCGAAAACTCACCAAAACCCACTAAGTCAACTTTTGATTCAAGGCTCCAACTTCCAGTTTTGATCAACTAATCATATTCTACTCCTTCCCACGATCACAACCGTACCAACCATCGAAGGAGAGGACCACAGAGGAAGCCGAACCGAGGATAGGAAGTTTCGGACCTTCCGATCGATTTTCCGGCTAGCACAGGTACGTGTTTGTGGTTTTGAGGTCATATTTGGATTCCTGGCTTCGAATAGATAGATTTAGACATAAAATTTGTGAAAAATGATTGAGTTTTGACGAAGTTAGGAAAGCTTGAAGTTTCGGCCAGAAATGGAGGATTCCGGTGGAAACTAGATGGCTGCGCCGGTAGCCGGTCATCTTCTCCGGCGAGTCACCGGTGACCGGTCGGGTCGAGTTGAACCGATGGGGTCGAGTTGGATCGGGTCAGGTTGAGCCGAATCGGGTTGGACCGGTCCAGGCGCGTGGGTACTGTAGCAGACGCGTGACCGGCGTGTGAGGGAGCGTGGTGGCACGTGGGCGCGTGTTTAGACCTTCCGTCGGCGCGTGGCGGCGCGTGGGGCCGAGTCTGAGGTCACAGTGGCACGTGACAGGTAGTTTTTGACGTTTCGGACATGTTGGCGAAGGTTTCGAGTCAATCGGATGTCGTTTAGGGGTTGTTTTGGACGTTTTAAAGTCGCTACTTTTTCTAGGCCAGCATAGTTAGACCTCCCGGGGTTTAGGGGGTTTATATTTAAGGTTCTTATTATTAGCTGTTAATCCCGATTATTAATTTGGACAGGCGATACTGCTCCAGGAACTTCAGGGGAGCGTACAGTTCGGGATTGAGCTTGCTTCAACAGGTTTGTGAGTGGACTTTGATTTATAAACTATAATGCATGCATAAATGTATCTTAATTTAAATACTGTTATGTATGGGTGCAATGAATTTCTGGATTTTAGAAATGATGCTGGACACATGTTTTACAATATTTCAGTGAAAGTGTGTTTTGAGAAATGGCCTGGTTTTTGTACACAGTTTTGATATTGTTTTGACGTGATAATTATTTGGGTCCATGATTTTGAGTTGAAACCGTATTTGTGATAAATGATAAACAAAATATATACTTGATTTTGGATACAATATCATTTTGAGGGGGCCTAGGAGCCGGGCCTTGGTTCCGTGTTGGCGGACTCCCGGTGAACCCCCAATATAAACAGAACCGATTTGAGGGGGCCTAGGATCCGGGCCTTGGTTCCGTCTTGGCGGACTCCCGGTGAACCTCCAATATAAAAGGTGATTTTGCAGAGATTGTGGTCGAGTCC